>OZ007577.1:7009981-7327481 GCA_963931925.1 Onchidella celtica
ACCAAGACCATGAAGAAACTCATCCTTAAAGCCTTATTTGCTGGTGGCAAACCCCATGCCATGCTTTAACTGCCAGCGGTAGGGACACGGAAAGTCGCACTGGTAGAAATCAGCAGTTTGCGCTCGCTGCGGCTCCAGGGACCATGCGGGTGACAAGGCTTGTACAGCCGAGCCAAAGTGTCCAAACTGTCAAGGCCATCACACCCCCTTCGACAAAAGCTGCCCGAAATGGCTAGAAGAAAAGGCCACTCAAAAGTACAAGGCTGAAAACGGAGATACTTTTGCTTAAGCGAGAAGAGCAGTCATTGCATTGAAACAAAGACATGGATGCCAATGGCGTACGCCGGTGCCGCTGGCAAATCTTCAGCAGTAAAGAAACCGGCAGCACAAGTGTCCAAAGACACAAAGACGAAGCAGCAAAACTGCCACGACAGCTAACTCCGCTGTCAAAGCTGCAGTAACACAAAAGAAAACTTTGAAAGAGAGAACAAAGACCAGCAGAGACAACGTGTTGAAGGCCAAACGTGATAATCCCCCCCCCCCTCACCAAAAAAAACAACAACAAACACAAAACACCTGACTTCAAGCCCGTTATTAATAACTTCATTAAATCGAGATGGCAGGGATGGTGGGATGGACATACATCAAATAAACTCCATTTTATCCTAGATCAACTTGGATAGTGGACCTATGCCTCTCAACAAAATCAGAGAGATGAAATGTGTCCATAGTACACTCTCTCTGGGTCATTCCCACCGCACGCACCGTTTTTTTATTTCGGGGGGAAAATCTCCCCGAATGTGTAGCATGCAATTGCCAAATATCAAGGCAACATAATCATTTTGCTTGAATATGTAAACTTCAAGCATTTCCGAAGAAGGCCTGCGGATCCATGAAAGAAGTCTTTTCTGACGTGGATCCGCAACACATCCTGTCTTTTATGAAAGAGGCTAAGATCTACAACTTGATTTTAATAATAATAACTTTTATACTCGTTTACAAAACTTTTCACAGATAGATGTATACAAAATAACTTTTAAAATGTTACCAATGTGTTAAAATTATATGGATGTATTTAATTCTATGTTAAACTCGACAGCTCTGAATACGAAATTTAAATAAAGAAAATATATCCAAACAGACCGTGAAGGGCGCAAAGTGGCGGTTGTCGTGCCGACGCCCCGTAAAACCCAAACTCAAACTCTGTGTGATGACTATGTAGAGACACGAAATTGTACCTTGCAAATCTCAGCTTTCTATTTTTTTTTTTCATAGTCAGTTTAAAGACTTCTGGAACGCCAGTCGTATATCATAATAATTATGTTACATTTTTTACAATGTTCATGTCCAACTGTATTTAGGTAGTTTGTTTCACTTTATGATGAGATTATCACATTCTTTACCTCTTTTTTACTTCACCAAGCACCGATAGAACAGAAGAATTCACTAAGACTATTTTGTGGAGAAGGAGAATACCTGTCCATCAATGAAACAACCCTCATGGCCACCTGCCTGCCGTTTCCAGTTGGAACTTACATGGACGAGACAAACCACACCAAACGTTTATGTCCTAACTGTGCAGGGGATTTCAAATTCCAACACTGTATGGGCACCCCGATGTTCATCATCAGTACAGTCATGTTTGTGTGTGCCCTCGGCATGGTGGCTGTCGTTATCATAATTATCATCTTCAGGACTCGTCGATTCCGCATCAAAAGAAGAAGAAACTCAGATAAACGTAGAGGTGGGTAGTTAACTGTTAGAGAAATGCTATATGCCTAAATTTGTATTTGTGAGTACCAGAAGTCCAACAAACAGGAAGGTTCTGTCAATGTGTGAAGATATGGGAGGGTAATTGTGTGGGGATTTTCAAATTGCACCACTGTATGATCACTCCCACCCCCCCTCCCCGGGTTGTCTTTGGTGCAGCAATAAGGTCATGTGGTATCAACATCGCATGGGTGACACTAGATTGATAAGATCAGACACTCCCTTCTTCCGGCCTCTAAAAATACCCGGTCCCAGGCACCGCCCACTCTCGGCCCGCAGAGCCAGCACTTCGTACACTGGATTTGCATGGAAATTAAGTCACAACACCGATCGATTTCGCGTCCAGAGGCAGTTTCACCGTCAAAATATTTTTAAGATAAAATAGTACCTAATTAATAAGAATTTGCTGTAAAGCAAGGCACAAAAAAGGGCGGATGGAGGGAGGAAAAAGAGAAACAGATTTTTCCCGAGATTACACAGGCATAGATCTAGTAATGTGCGTGCGGCTTGCTCGACCTCTCCCACAACAAGTTATTTTTAGCCTACCGACAGCGCATGGGAGTCGACTGCTAGTGATTGGCTGCTATTTTGCGTCTCTGGTGCTACGGTTGATGAAAAGAAAACGAAAAGGAGGAAGAACGAGGAGAAAAATACAGTCAACACCACCAAGACATCTACCACGTCTTTATTGATTTTGAAAAGGCCTTTGACAGGGCGTGGCATGATGCATTATGGGCCACAATGAACAAATACAACATGGATCAAAAGCTAATCAACGTTATCAGACAGCTGTACACAAAGGCCAGCAGTGCAGTACTTGTGCAAGGCACATTTACTGGTTCCACACAACAGTAGGAGTCCGCCAGGGATGCCTCCTCTCATCTACCTTGTTCAACATCTTCCTGGAACGAATAATGACAGATGCCCTTGAAGAACGCCAGGGCACAGCATTGGTGGCCGGATTATCACAAACCTTCGGTTCGCTGACGACATTGACGGGCTGGCGGGAGAGGAACAAGAACTTGTCAACCTGGTGAACCGCCTAAACAAGACATCTGCCAGATATAGCATGGAGATCAGTGCTGAAAAGACAAAGCTCATGACAAACAGCATAAAGCCCATGGAGAACTCGAAACTGTGAATCAGTTCAAGTACTTTGGAGTGATGCTCAATGAAGAGGACTCAAAGAGCGGTACAGACAGCAGCAGCACTGGCAAAACTGAAACCAACGTAGAGAGACAAAACCACAAGTCTATCAACTTAACTGAAGCTACAGCATGCATGAGTCCTGTCAATCTTTTTATATGCATGCGAGACATGGACACTAACAGCAGAACTGCAAAGAAAAATCCAAGCAGTGGAAATGAGATGTCTTAGAAGAGTACTTGGCATCCCATATACAGAACACATCACAAATGAAGCAGTGCGCGCAACCATCACCAAGCACATGAAACATTTTGAGGAGCTGCTAACCACCTTTAAAAAAAGAAAACTTCGATGGTATGGTCATGTGACAAGAGCCAGTGGCCTATCGAAGACCACCTGGAAGAAGAAGAGGCAGGCAGAGAAAGAAATGGACGGACAACATTGCCGAGTGGAAAGGGAAGAGCTTTGCCATGATCCAAGCCCTTGCCCATGTCCGTCAGAAGTGGAGACAGCTGGTGCAGCGTTCAGCAGTGCAGCGCTCCCACGACCCCGGGAAGGATTAAGGGACTCATCATCGTCATCATCTTTGTTAAATTGTTTTACTGGGCGGTTATTTCTCGCTTTGGCCTATTGTGTGTGTCACGAGCAGAGTTAGGGTCTTGGGGATGTTACGACTGCACGAGAGGCAGCTAACTCACACTCGGACACAACCACACAAGAAAAGTACTAAATAACTAGAGCGTATATATGTCAGGCCGGTCAGGCCATAGTTTACATAAATATTAATAACAAAACAAAAGACAATAGAGGTATATATTCAAACCAAAAACTCTAATTAATAACTTAACCAATGATATTCATGTAACTATGGAGGTACTGCAATCAATAGTAAATAGGTATATTATACGAAACTGGATATCAATTTAAAGTGACAGTTGAGTCGCCACTGGCCAGTCGCCAGGCAAACTCTCCATAAATCATATGGGCTTAAATGTTAGGAGAGCCCAGTACGTTCAAAGCCTACAGAAGCACTCTTCGGCTTGTAGGTAATTTAAGCAGTTGCCAAAAGACTATATTTTATGCACAATCACTATTCAATTCATCAACAATGTGCTATATTATTCCAATCATACTATGGCAATAGATCTATCATACAGGACACTCGTGGTCGAGTGCCAGCTGGGGTTTCCTTAGTCTTCCTATGAGGCTGTAGTTCTCTCTCTATCTCCGATCTCTATTATACTTGAATAATTAAAATATATTACCATTGCTCACGCCTACTGAGAGGCGCGAACATCAAAATAGCGCAGCGTGGGCTTTCAAAGGTCAGCCCACTCAGACCTTTCTTTCTAGAGCTCAGTCAGTCCGTTAGCAAGGACTTCTTAGTCTTCAGACCACACAGTTCAGGTACTGGCCAACCGGAGATACTTCACGAAACGATGCTTCTCTCGTCTGTATTCACTAAATCTGAACGTTACACGATGTTATATACTAACCAACTACCCAGCGTGCTAGTCCGCTGGCCCAATTAGTTCAGCTATCTCATAGGTCGAAACCTCCCACCATTTTAACTGTAGTAATACGTCTGCACTATTCTACCAGCCAGTTAACGTGCAAAACTTGTCTAGTCATACTTAACAATGTCAACTGTCCCCACCTTGTTTCACCCCTACTCCATTACTTATTAATCACGAACATTAAAACCGACAAGCGTGACTCCAGCAGTTTAACTTTACATTTATTTACTCACCAACTATAATTTGGCGAGGACCGTTCAAGGCCACCAGCCAATTTCTCATGGCCCTGGTAAACAACAACAACTCACTCTCTGCGTGAGTTTTAACAATATCCGAATCATGACAGTGTGCTTGAGATTCTGTGAATGTGGATGGTTTTGTGACCATGCGAAGACAAGTTTGACTAGTTTGAGTAAATGTGTACTGAGGAAAGAGTGTGAGTGAGTGTATTTCCAGTTCTTTTTAAGTATCCCGTTTAAAAACTTTTTAAAGCTTTGGATAAAGCTGTTTTATTACTCCCTGTGGATTCTCACATTTACTGTATACTCAAGTCGCCCTGTCACCAATAACTTTTTGAAGATTATTTTTAAGCACATTTTTGGAGGATGTTGTTGCTGTTGTTTTTGCTGTAACTATTCTTATTAAGATTACTGTTATCATTTTCAAATTTACTTCAGTTTTTTCATTCGGCGAATGAAATTCTTCTATGCAAATTTTCTCTTACCTTTGCTACGATTGTTGTTGTTCTAAGTTTACCGTTTCTCTGGCTAGCCTTATTCTTCTGTTCCTTCACTTGTGTAACAATAATTCATCAGTCGCAAAAAAAAATCTCTTCCTGTCCTCATTTCAATATTTCCAGTAATTTTACCTACATTTTTTTTCTTTATGTTTAACTTTAACATTTCTTTGTTTCTCTGATCGCACGTGTAGAAAATTCACCCGTAAATCTGTTATATAAATGAAGGTCTTGATTTGTTTTCCACAGGTCCGACTGAGATAGACGATTACTTACAGCCCACTGCTTATGACACAGAGAACAGGATTCTAGCAAATAAATACACGGCTGTCCATAAGGACTATTCTGAGGATCGGACCCAATTGAAGTCTTTTATATCCCAGAATTGTCAGTTGCTGAATTCTGTGTTGTCGGCTGTTCTCGAACCATTTTGGTCTTTACATTATCAGCTGACAGTTTTCACAGTTCATTTTCAACAGCTGGTATAAAAAAAAATATATATAAAAAATTTTTTTTTTTAAATTAAAGAAAAAAAGAAGAAAGAAAGAAAGAAAGAACCTGAGTGAATGCTTCATTTATAAATTATTATGGAATGCGTGAAAAACAGCTAGAGTTAAATAATAACCATATAATGTATAAAAATATCAACAAATACAACGGCAAGTAAGATAAAAACAAAGAAGAAAGAAAAAGAGATAAAAATAAGAATAAATACATAAATAGGTTATTATCAGCCAGATGCGGCAAGACATAAACAATTATTATACTAGATGGTGATAATTTATTGCCAATAACAGAGTAATAATAGCAGTACATGGCCGTATACTAGTTTTACTTTACTTCATGCACTTTGGAATACTAGTTTTTGCATTTTCATCATTTCGTCATTGCCTTTTTTTTTTTTTTTTAAAGTTTATTTGCTTTCATTTTACTTTTATTTCATTTACACATTCTCCACACTTTTCAATCATCCATTCCTTCTCTGATAATTTATCCGGATATACTTTCAGATATTTTTCTCTTATCTGTATTTCTGTCTCAAATGCAAGTTTAAAATTCATTGATTTGCCATATTTTACTTTACCGATACACATTTTAGCAACTAGTAGTACAGAATTAATATCATCAATAATATTTTGATTTACAGTATAGTCCAAGTCCCCACGTATTATTCCAAAAAGTGCAATTTTCTCATTTATTTCAATTCTTTTACCGGTTTTATTCAAAATATACTGGGCCACATAAGGCCAATAGTCTTTCAATTTACTGCAATAGAAAAAGAAATGTTCTATAAAATCAGGAAGTCTTACACTGCTCGCATTTATTACTTTCCTTTATTTTCATTTTATGTAAGAGAATGTTCATTGGGTAAATATTGTGTAGGATTTTAAAATGTAAGAGCCTCAATCTGGTTTCTTTGCAGGCTCTAAACCCGCTTTCAAAATAAGGATATATGTCAACATTGTATTTTCGTTTCCAGAAACCCGAGCTACAGATCGTGGCGTTTTTGTTATTTATTAGTTTCTCTCTAATTTCTTTATTCGTTAGTTTAAAAATATCTTTTACATTTTCATCTACCTCACCTTCTGTATGCAAAGGAGGTCTGTCTTCCGTTCTGGTTTTTACAAAAATTTCCTTCCATTCTTTTTTAACAGCATTTGTCACGGCCCAATAGTCAAAATGGATACCAGGATAATGTTATTATCATTATTATTATTATTACACCACAAGTTAAAAGGGAATGACGTAATAACTGGTGAACGATATTCCTTGAGTGGAATTAAATGAATTTGAGATTATAAATCTCGCTACATCATGTTCAGTGTCTCATCCCGACAATGCGGCGGTTGGGGGGGGGGGGGTGATGTGGGTTTGTCCTTCAATGCTCAAAATTGTCCATAGGGAAGAAAAAAATGCCTCTGTCAGAGTTTTGGTACAGGTGGGAAAATTTTAATGGTCAAACCGAATCCTTGTCAGTGCTGACAAGTTTAGGGCGTTTTTGTTGTTGGTGTTGTTGCTGCAGTTGTTGTTGTTGTTGCTGTTGTTCTTGATCAAAAAAAAAAAAAAAGAAAGAGCTTTGACAACCCAGTAGAACACGTAAGGGTCAAGAGGAAATCCTCAGTAATGTTTGTAAAGCTTTTGAGGTGTCACTTGATAAAGGACCAGTCATGCTACACTGCGTTTGGAGAAGGCGTGACGATACGATAATGGCCATGTTGTGCACGGAAGAAGCCAGACCATAGATTAAAATATAGCCAAATGATAATAAGACAAGGAGACCCTACTAGAAGAGGCAATCAACCACTCGCGCCATGCCATACAAATGCAAACAGTGAGAGAGATCTTAGTTTTTGACCAGAACAGTCCCAGACTAGAAAGCAAATCAATTCGTATATCCCCCCCCCCCCTCCAAATCACTTGCACTGTGTCGTGTCGATAAGAAAACAGTAAAAGTGATCCAAAATAAGCACCAAAAAAAAAATATAGTACTAAATGTTTATATTACACTAGTTTATAACATGAGATAAAAATGTTATATGCAAATCCTATTTAAACTGGAAAACCAAACCTAGCACAAGCAGTGGGGAAATGGCAATTATCATGAAGTATCTGTATCAGTAAATACGTCATCACGCTCTCATAACGAGGACACACGCATTAAAACAAAATGCATTTATCTTCTATCTTGTATTCTAAAAGTTTAGTGGTTTTCCAGTACGCTGATATACAATTATGTAGATGATCGGCCAGTGGGAGTATCAACTGACAGTGAAAGAGATCCAATAAAAGCCATTGTAAACATTCATTGGCCTGATTACAACGTGAACAGTGACCAATGGATCAACTTCAAAATCTCCCTCAAACTGCTACCCTCTGAAGGGGATATTACACGTAAATGTCAAACCCGATCAGTTTTTCAGTGCTGATCAGTTTCGGTCGAACTCGGCCGCAGTCCACCGTACGCTAAAGTTTGCTATTACACGTTACGGTCCGACTGCAGCCCATCCACATACAAGCAGACACGTGTTGAGCATCTGGCAGACACACGGCAATCAATACATACAATGGGCGACAGAGGAACTGCTTGATAATGTAGCAATTTGTGTTATTTCGAAAAACAAGAGAAGAAAACAACGTCGTATTTGGTCAAAAGACTGGCTTATAAAGAGGAGTGTGTTCTCACATACAAATCCACTGGAGGAGATAACAACCTTTTCTGAGGACTTTTAAAATAAAATAATTTTGGTACGTAAATTTCATCAGCTCCAGCACCTGACAAAAGTGACTGCTCTTGTTTCTTTAGTTCTCTTCTGAAAGAACTCCTGAGATTCTTGATTTTTCTTTTTTTTTTTGAAACGGTGGGTCTCTGTTCGCATTGGAATCAAATTGTTTGCAAAAGTCAACGAGTTTTTCGTAGGCTTTTTCTCTTGAAAATTTATTGCTATAATCCTTGCATTTAAGTTTCCACAAACACTCTGTGGAACGATAAATTTCAATAAATTGAAGAAGTGTTTCTTTGAACCATGAAGACATAATGGAAATCGCCGTGTTTGAGGAGAGAACAGCGAAACCGAGCATCACACAACCCTGCACCACAGAGAGTTCATGCATACATAATTCCCCAGGCTACACACTACATCCCCCATTCAATAGAGCAACAAGGGTGATCATTGTCATGACAAAAACTACACACCCACTTCCACAATGAACAGTGAAAAATATCATGGACAAAATAAAATAAATAACGCGGCGATAAAATTGATAAATCGCGAGTATTTTTGTTAATTTTAGTACGCTGATTCCGGATTTGATATCATTTTTATGCTCAGACGCCGTTTTCGATAAATTTGTATTAATGCCGGCAGAGAAAAGTGCTGTCACGTGGGCTCTGAAATTTGATCACGTACGCCAGCAAGGCGGCCGGATCCCAAATATCAGGCACCGCCTGATTTTCAGGACGCGACCGTCGGCCAGGTCGAATTTCTACACTTTTCGACCGGTTTCCTTGTTGCAATTCGACTGCAGGCCGACTGACGACCAACGTAAATCCAAAACTGATCCGGTTTTACTGTACGTGTAATACCCCTTTAAGTCTTGGAAACTCAAAGGCCGTTTTATTGTTGTTATTGTTTTTAAGCATGAGGGAAGAAAGTGGGCCGCATCCTTTCTCTTCTCCTGTGTCAGGAAAGGGAAAGGCGGAGGGTACAGCTTTTTCACGGCAATTTTTCTACCTTTGCAAATTCTGCTGTGACCTCAGACTGGGTTAACAACCAAAGGGTATGATCCAGATGGGGCCGGGAGAGCACACGGTTGAATGGCGTCTCAAGTTTTAAAATTTTTCAAAATCTATTGGCGTAAAGTCGGGTAACCTGGCCGGGAGGGTAAATTCGTCACGAATGAGAGACATTTCACGCGGATGTTTGGAATAGAGATTGCTAAAAAAAAAATAATCTTAAATGAATCAGCGTTTTCAATACCAGCGGGTTCTGGTGCAATATTTTTACTGACCAAAATTTCAGAGCTTTGACAGCAAATCCGGGAGAAAACGTGAAGTATAAAACGAAGTCTTTAGAAATGTTTGTAAAACTTGGGAGGTGGTACGTGTCAAACCACCGGTCATTCTACACAAATACACTCAACAAATCTCAGCTTGAGGTCCCAGGCCTGAAGGAAATTCAATAATTATCATAACCCATTGATTCGCCTGGGCTTTTTTCAGTAGGAAAACCTTCGACCTTGACTAAACAAACACGATGACGTGACAGCCACAATTAATATAGCGCTGGATATTCATAATAACGAATGAACGACAGGCAGCAGGAATGTTTAATTTTTAAATATAATCTTATATAAGACCAACCAAGCTGGAGTAGTAACAATGATGAGGAAATTGTATCAGGACGGTAAACGATCTGTTGTACCCGGGGGTATTATGAGTATCTCTATGGTTGTACCGCATCCTTTCTATGCATCGGTGGTTATATTTTAGGGATAGGAGTTCCGGTACCATGGCTGTCGTTAGTTAAAAGGGGGAGGAGGGCGGAAAAAGCTCGTTTTGGGAGTGGGAAGGGTTGGAAGAACAAAAAAAAAACCCAATGAAACTGTGACGTATGAATATAAACGAACACATTTTTCATGTTAGATTTTTCCATGGCAGAGCTACTGCACAGATTACATGTATTGGGTCAAAACATCAAGTACATCTATTTATCAGTAGGGTAACACTGGGGGGGGGGGGGCTGGTGAGGAATGCAGAAGTTGGAGAAGGTCCGAGTTAAGCATTCTGTTATTAGACAACTCCTTTGTTGGTGAGTCGGAAGTTTAGCATAAGCACGATATTACTGAAAATTAATACATTTATAACACATTTCTGAAATGGGAAAGACTTCAAACACACCCAGCCTTTCACAGCAAAAAACAAAACAAAACCCCGGAAGATATATTAACTGCAGATTTTCACATCTAGAAATTCAGTCAATGAACAAAGCAAGGTAGATCGTGATCTCTTTACCTCTTTACTTCAGGGGTCATCCATAAACCAACATACCTTCGATTTGAGTAATATTTGACGTGCCCCTTACGTTTCTCATACCCTGCCCAGCCCCACTCCCAATCTCCGTACAAATACGACGGCCATTATAGGAGAGAAAGTCCATGGAGAGCCCTGTATGTTCTAAAACTTTCAATGACCAACTGTATCAACTACTGGACTATCAGGAGAAACGCTGTTTTCACAAAGTCCTGGGCTTCATTTGTTAAAAATTGTCAGAAAAAAACAACCCATAAATAAATACGGAAAAAGAGAGAAAGAAGGAAAGAAAGAAAGAAAGAAGCACATTCAAACATTTTACTTCATCATCATTATGAAAAAGCGTAAGTACCTTCCCCAGAACTCCACCCCTCCTCCATGCACAATCATCATATTCTGGGAGCAAATCTTCTATCTCCTCCTCCCCCCCCCCCCCCAAGAGTAGGTACTTTATGCCTGGCCCCTCAGATATTCCTTGTTGTTTCTGCCCCTTTTTAATACATAATCATAGGACTGGCATTAAACATTTCCAGTATTAAAATATTGTACAACTGTTCCTCATAGAGTAATTCAGGACGTTTGTTTCAGACTGGTAGTGAACAATAACAACAAAAACATGTCTGTCCATCACTGTATAAACAGCAATTAGCAAGCCTACATTTTCTCAGCCTGAACATCAAATATTGGTGCCCATATCCAGAGGAGAATGTCCCGCTGCTCCATCGAAAAAAAAACAACAAACAGCCAAACTGAAAACAAAAGTGACATAAAGTTTGTGTTTTCCACCGTAGTTATCAATACTTCCTGGGTTCGAACACGCGACCCATGTCAGTGACAGGTCATTTCTCTCAGCTTTAGTGAGATATAATCTTTTCTTTTCCTTTCACAACCCTCCGGGGCCTTACGACATCAAAATAATAATATTATCACAATCCAACCCCTCCTAACATTGACAGTTTGTAACTCTAATCCTGACAGTATTGAACAATCGGGGGAGTGTGGAGTGGCTGCAGAAAGTAGGACACCAGGACTGTTGAGCTCAAACCAGAACGGATCTAGACAAATAGATAGGCGGTGCGACGCTTCTTCTTCTTCTTTCGTTCACCAATCTAAATCTGCAGATTTGTTCTTTTAATAAAAAAAAGAGAATGAGTTTTAAACTATTTTATGAATTTACAGAAACATTTTCTACAAGGGCTGGAAGTCCTGTTTTCGCCTCCACGTTGATGGGCAGGGGTAAGTAATAGAGTCTTACAGTAAAGTGTGATGTTATTTGGACGGAAAAAGGGCTCTGAAATTCTATTTTTTTCCCACCAGTATTATTGTAATACGTAGACTGTGCATTGTCAAATTTTTAATTCTTTCTTCAACTGTATTCGAATACGAACAATGGGCAAAAAGTCTGGATCGACAGTAACCTCTATAATCCATGAAGTCAATCAACCAAGTCTGATAAGTCCACCACATCACTGCAATAGTCTTTTCAACAATGTCCGATTATTTAGGTCAGGATAGAGACCGGTGGATATCACTGTCTGACTCAATCCTTTCTCTATAGTTATAGGCACCAAAAGGAAACAATTTCTGAAACTTGAGTGTCAAATTCCTGAAGGTTTTTATACTTTCTGCAATAAAAACAATTAAAATACATCAATTCCAGTCACCAATCACATCGGATTGTATTCTAAAATAAAAGTCCCAAACTATTATATTAATCAGTACAGGTCTTACCTGGGAAGTTCCTATACGAAAAACGTCCCTCAAGTTTTGTGTTGCCTTCTGTCGCTTGAAATATTGGACTGAATCCAGATATTATTATCTGCATTTAAAGAAACTAAAGTAGCTCCTCGTTCTTGGCTTGAGTGTAAAACAGGCAGTGTTTCTGCATTGCTTTAATCTATATCTCACCCCACGTTACATGCAATGCAAATGTATCAAACGCAAATGGTTCCAAGATTTCAGCTCTCCGTGCTCTTGTGTAGTTTTCGTGGTGTCTGCCGGTGTAGCCGGAAAATATACACTCTATATCCGGGGTTAAACTGGCCTAACCAAAAATATTACAAGAGGAAACAAACAGATGATGGCTTCCTTATTAACTTTTGAAATCCTAACTTATTCATTGACTGTGGGCCAAAACTGTCGGCGGCTTTCAGTACAGTTCATAAAGCAGGACTCTGGCAGGTGGTGGTGAAGGGATGAGATGGAGGATCACTCAATGCTAGATTTAAAAAAAAAAAATTTTCAGAGACGAGTTTTCTCGCAGGTGGGTTTTTGAAATAGAGACGGCTGACAATTTCTAAACGGAATGATCATTATTTTGCAGTGCTGAAGGGTTATGGCTTATGTTTTGCTGACCAAAATATCAGAGCTCTGACAACAACTCAGTGAAGAAACATGCCATTCAAGAAGGAAGCTTTAGTAATACTAGCAGAGGTCCCCGGCCCTGCCCGGGATAAATCTGTTTGTTTTTTAAATGTCAGTTCTGGATTATTATAATAATAGACGTAAGGAACCACTTCAGACATAAAAGAATCAGCACAAATAGTTAGGTTCCGCCCCTAATCTTCTCTCGTCCGTACCAACCACATGAGTGTATGAACAATTAAGGGCGGGAGATGGGGGTGGGGGAGGGGAGCGGGGGGGGGGGGAGATACTGTAACGGATAAAAGAAAGTAGGCCTAAATGTTTCCAAGGCTATGAAAATGATTATCTTCTAATTGTAGTCACTAGTGCATTATTTCCTGGATTCTGATTGGCTGATTGATCAGTAACGGAGGTTGGATTTTTATGTGGGTGTGTCCCGAGCTCATTTACAAAAAAGAAAGGAGTGCTGTGGTATGAAAATTGTAAACAGAACCGAATAGAGAAAAAAACTGAGTTGCGTTCCCTCCCGCCGATCCCCACTAACACACTTAAAAAAACAACAACAAAAAAACGTTCGAGCACTTACCCATCTAATTTAAACAGAAATGGTAATCCAAAGACAGAAACAAACGAAATACGTGCCGATTGTGTTGATGTCTTTTTCTTTTCTTTCGCATGGTGATGATCGAAATTTTATGCTTAGCGACAGCCTCGTTGAGGAAAATATCGGACCACCTTCTTCTGTTCAACTCAGTTGTGACTCAATATCAACGAAAGTATTAAAGATATAGCGAGCATCGCGACTTTTTGAGATAATTATAGGCGCGTACACCTTCACCTCTTTCTATGCGTAGAATTTAGGGATCAGCGGTTAAAATGCCTTTCGTTGTTACATGGAGGGCCTTATCTCCTTTATAATACGAGTTTTGTAAGGCTTTTGAGGCTCCCTTTTCCAGACGGCCAGTCATAATAGCTGCACAAAGGTACCCTGCTGACTCAGCTTGAGGGCCCAGAAGTGAATGAAAAAATAATAATTTATATTCAGCACACCCCCCCCCCCCCACCCCTTCGCCAGTTCCATCCTACAAACCACTTGGATTATGCCAGGAAGAACATATTTGACTTGATACAGTACAGTTACACACAACACTGAACGATTGCATCACATCAATTGATAACATGCCATATAAATGTTAGGCTTATAATTATGCAAATCGCGTTGAAGCTGCAAAATGTCACCTATCAAAAGACATAGGGGAGGGGAGGAGGGGGGGGGGGGGAGGTGATTATCATAAGATGAATTTGTATCAGAAAGCGACACATCACCTTGTCATGTCCAAAAAATAGTGACAAGCACACACGCAGGATAAGTCAGAAACTCATCTATTTTTGGTCATCAAGAAAATAAATAATTAAAGGGGATACATTGAAACATTTCGATCTAACAAAGGAATATTCTCCTGTCGTTCCACCCCCACCTTCCTTCTTTTTCCCCTCCTCCTCTCTCTCCCCACTTTCTCTTGCTCTCTCTCTCTCTCTCTCCCCTCTCTATTCTCTTCTCCCTCATCTCCCTCCCCCCCCCCCCACAAAAAAACAACAACAAAAAAAAAACGCCCACCGGCGCTGCACTGTGGCGACGACGTGCCTGCTCCAGTTGTTACTGGGCTGCAATGACACAAAGGCAAATTTCCCATATGGGATTAAAGAGTTGTACTAATACTACGAATACTAATTTCCTCTCTCTCTCCGTCTGTCTTTCTCTCTCCTTCTCTCTCTCTCTCTCTCTCTCACCTCCATTCTTTCTCTCCCTCTCCTCCGTCGCTCTCTCGCCTTCATCCAAACAATCCTTTCCCTTGTAATTACTGTGCGGGTTCATTCTCGTTTTGCCAAAATCAAGGATAGATCTAATGGAAGTACAACATGGCAAACAAAACCGATGTTCTTTCTGTTAATTGATCTTCAGTTTATCAAGAGACTTACTAAGCTTATTTTTTTTCTGTTATTGTTAGCTGTTTGGCATTTGTTAAGAAATATATAGGGCGGAAAAACTTCCAGGTTTTCAAACATTGCCCCCCCCCCTCCCCAAAATGATTATAAAAAATGATAAAGACATCCCATTCTGTCATTCTTTCGATCATTTCCTTTTATTCGGCTGTTGTTGTTTTTCCAAGGTTGCCGTCTTTCACCAACAAAAGGTAGATCAAATTTTTATTTCCCACATGGTTCTCACGATATTTTGGTGATCGACACAATACAACGCTAACACGCACTTGATTGGAAAGCATGCGATTACCCGAGACACAGGATACAGAGACTTATCCATTTGTCATATTCCGTCCGTCGTCTTGCGCGCGTATCATCGATGTCAACAATGCAACAATTCGCACCACACCCCTTCATAAATTTAATGAAAAAGAGTAGTACTCATCGTATCTATACGCGTGCAACTTATGGACATGTAATAATTGGAAGAAGAAATGGTTCGTCTCGGTATTCTGTATCTCGACGATCACCTTCTTCAGTTCTAAATTTAGCTCACGGGTTTCCGTTTTATTGGTGAACGTAGTGACGTCGCAGATTCCCGGGAAGCCGATATCGGTACTCGAAGCGGGTGACGGTTCAGAAAAGGGGCAACTGTGTAGCTGACACTCGAACATGCTCTTATATGGGAGAAGCAAGGAGCTTACACTATAATATTATAGTGTAAGCTCCTTGGGGAGAAGCCACCTCATTTGGCCGCCATTGACTGCCATGTCAGCACAGCCAATCCCGGAGGTAGAACATCCGAATAGGGAGCGATTTTACTTCTATTGTTCAACGAATAGCGAGCGGTAGGGGGGCAGGGTTTGCGAACATAATATTATATATTACACACGCTCGCTAGTCCGATGCGTAGCCATCCCGGATGTGGAAGAAGTACTGCCCACTGTACTTATTCTTCTAAGCTCTTTGTGTCCTGTACAGTAAGACAGGCTACCATAAGTATGACTGGGGCGGGAGTGGCGGTGCTAAAATTTTAAACTTTCCTGCATTTCTTCAACCTGATCACTGATTCATTCTCGGTGTGTTTTTCTTTTCTTTCACTTCCCTATTTCTTACTTTCATTTTGACTAAAAGGGTGGTGGAGTAGAAGGAGAAGTTGAGTGAAGGATTTCCTGTGCTTTCTGCTTGCTAGAAGCTTCACTTGGACCGAATCCCAGGCCGCCAAAATTCCCTTCTCTTTCTTAAAGATCAGGCCAAGATTCAAAACGAAAACACACACACACACACACACGCACACACGCACGCACGCGCGCACACACACACACACGCACACGCACACGCCACGCACACGCACACGCACACACACACACACACACACACATGAATTATTTTCAGAACAAAAAAAATTCCGTGAAACAAATTAATTTGAAGTTTCGGTCTTTGGTTTACATCGTATGGCGTCAATGCCACATAGGGTCATGAATTCAATAGAGTTGAATGTTTTACTGAAAACCTGTTTTCTGTGGTTGGCTGGTTGTTGTTTTTTGTTGTTGTTTTTTTCTTGTTGTTCTCAAGCAATCTAATACAGGATATGACAAGCAGTTTGCACACACAAACCCGGATATCCCCCTCCCCCCCCCCTCCCCAAACAAAAAACCACATCCTGCTGGAGTTTCTAAAGAAACAAGTTCCTCTAGAATTATTCATGCAGTTACTAGAACATGAAACGCACACAGAGCCAAGCACAAAGAGAGGCATATTATGTGTAGGATTGACAGGCTGACGGACAAACTGAGAGGAAGATAGATAGTTAGGTAGGCAGACAGACAGTCAGACAGACAAACAAACAGCAGATTGTCGGACGGACGGACGGATGGGTGGATGGATGGATAGATGATGGGATGGATGGGTGGATAGATAGATGAATGGATGGAGGGACGGAAGAATGAATAAATAAAGAGGTAGAAATCACAAAATTATCTGATGACCTACCTTATGGCCTTGAAGATATTTTTTATTTTTTTTTGCACCCAAGAGCTAAACAACATCGTAGCAGTGGATACAGTGGTCCGGGGTTTTGGATGGCCCCCGCTCCCCCACTATCGTCCGAGATTGATATTTTTCCATCTAGTGCTGCGTCGTCCAGTAAATAATTTTTGCGTTAGTTGTTATTTGAATATTCGACACTGTTTCGAAAATCTGAAGTAATACAACTCTATCCAAAAACACCACTATTTTTCTTTTTAATTTTGAGAAAGACACACAGGAAAGAAATCAACAGATAAACAGAACAGAACAAGACACAGGGCTAATAAAACTAATAATAAAAATAAAAAATTTATCTACGGCACGTGGTGTTCCCAAGCGGTCACCCATCTAAGTACTAACCACGCCCGACGTTGCTTGACTTCGGTGATCGGACGAGAACCGGTATTTTCAACGTGGTATGGCCGTAGACACTGAAAATGCTGTTTTGGGCATCTATTTCTTCTTATCCGTAGCGTGCCGTGGGCACGTTGTAGATCCTGCGCTGTCAACAACACAATTTCTGTCATCTGCCTTGCGGACGAAATCGTTGTTTGAGATCTCATAACCGGTGGCTTTGCGGAGGTGGTTCTCTGCTTTCCTCGTGTCCGTTTGCGATGGTGCCGCTGACAGCTTAGCTACTCAAGGGTGTTGCATATGATTATGTGTGTCTAAAGAATCTCATCAATTTGTTTCTTTGTGATTGTAATAAGCTTCTCTCTTAGCTTTGCCTATTATTTTGAGAATTTCTTCATTTGGTCTTTTGGCAGTCCATGAGATTTTTAGCAGTCTTGTATAAATCCACATTTCTACTGCTTCTAGTCGGTCTTCTGCTTCCTTCAGTAATGTCCAAGCCTCACACTGCAGCTATATACATGTAGGAGGCTGGAGTAGACAAAGGTGTTCACCAAAGATAATTTTGTTTTCATTCAAATTTTTGAGTTCATTAGGACACCTCTCATGTTGCCAAATGTAGCTTTTGCCTTTGCTATTTGCGTTTTTATAGTAGTGATGTCTCTTGCGTCCGAAACGATCATACTTTCAAGATACTTGAATTTATCAACTTGTTTTATGTTTTCTCCGTTGCTCTTCTAGGTGTAGTAAAAACAAACAAACAAACAAAAAAACTGCCACGCCCATAGCACATCAAGGGTTCCTAGTAAATTGGTGCATGTATTACATAGGGTGACGAGTGAATGAATGAATGAAATGAAATGTGGGAGAAACAAGCGAAGAATTGTATTATTTTCTCCCTGTCTTTAAATTCACACTACTCGATGATCCTCTTGGGAAACATTAGCTGTTTTCAGACAAATGAAGTTGTCTCAGCATGGACAGTATTAGGAAAGCTCCAGAACTTCACTGTGTCCACATTGTTGTGCTGGGGTGGTCAAACAGCGGCTTGCGAGCTACATGCGGCTCTTTGACCTTCATTATATAGATCGTGGAAATACGTTGGCTGAGCTCTTTTTTTTTTTTTTAAATATGTTCAGTATAATTAAAACAATCATCCGTACCGATTTTGAAATTTTTTTTTGTTCATTGTGATCACCGAAACTAATACAAATTAACGAGTTTAAAAAACTGCATAGGTGAGTAAAATAATATTGTTGCATACATGTATTTATATGTAAACTGTTCGTTACAAAATGTCACAACAAGAACATGTGTGTAGATTTTGTTCATGTCTTGTGCATTTCGAACACCTGCAGTTTGTTGTGTGTGGCTCTTACATTGAGCAAGTTCGGCCATTTCTATTATAATGCAGGGATGAACGACACCCAAACGTAAAAGAGAAAAGGGTAGACAATTTGAGTGTTCAACATGAAAAGGTAGGTAATTCCAAAGAATAATACCAGAAGATTTTAACACAGTTATCGACCTTGCACAGAGCTCGCGAGGACCTCATTGAAATGAATGGATGCTGGTTTGTTTATGACGGAGAAAGTGATTTAATTAAACTGAAAAGAAACGAAAGTGAATGCCTGAGCCATGTAGACAAATAATCATAATTACTTGTTTATTGGGACCATTGTGGTGTCAATTCCTGTGGTGAGCAAGTTTTAGAGGTTGTTTTATTTTGTAGTTTGCAGTGAGGAAACTTTCGCAACTGTTTTTTTTTTTTTAAGTTGGGCCGAGAGAAGAAGTGTTTGTAAATCTGTTGTTTTTTTTTTTTGTTGGTTTGATAGAGAGAGTTTCATACATAGATCTATTTATGTGGCTGGGTCCAGAGAAGGTTTTTTTTTTTTTTATAGATGTTTAATTGGTTTTGCTGGATCGAGAGAGGAAGTTTTTATAATGTACACACAGTTTTTTTTTTTTTTTGGTTAGTTCGAGTGACAAAGTTTTCGTAAATTTTTATGTATGTTGCGTTGGGCTGAGAAAGAGAGAATTTCATAAATCTGTTTTTTGGGGGGTTTGGGTCAAAAGAGGACGTTTTCATAAATGTGTTTTTTCTAGGATTAAGTGAGAAAATCCAATGACTGTTGTGTTTGAGTCCTGGTAAAGGTTAAGTGGATTATATCACTTTGATCTCAAGAGTGACAAGGCATCAACTTTTCTTGTGTTCTATGTTATTGTCATTGTGTGTGTGTGTGTGTGTGTTTTGTATTTATAGCAAATTTTCAATGTTTTAAAGAGTTGCATGTCGGCATGTATGTGTGAGTGGATCAAAAGCCAAAACAGCTGGGTCTGAGATTAACGACCTGGTTTATATGTATTTTGTTTGAAATTTGTACTTAGCCGTGTATGTTGTTATATTATGGTATTTATGTACTTAGTCCTGTACGGTGTATGAAATTTTGTCCTTACTCCTCTATGTTGTATGAAATTTTATGCTTAGTCCTGTACGCTGTATGGAATTTTGTAGTAGTCCTATATGTTGTGTGGAATTTTGTACTTAGTTCAGTCTGTTGTATGATGTATTTGTACTTAGACCTGTATCTTTTACGACTTTTTTTTGCCTTAGTTTGGTATGTTGTATGAAACTTGCATATAATTATATTTGCAGTATGTGTGGTCTGTGGCATGCAATGTCTGAGGGTGTGTATGGACCAGTATGTATGTGAGTGCTGCTCGCAAAGCTTTGGCTTGTTGTTAAAATGTGGCAAAAGGGGAGGAAAAAGTTAAATATGTTGCAAATCCACTGGTAGTGGACTTTTAATTCTATTTGGATTTATTTTAGAGTTTGTTTATTGTTTTGTTTCTGTATGCACCTCAGTGACATACAACTTTTTGTCTTTTTTCTTCTTGCCTTATTTTAACTTCTTACCAGGCTTTTCTGTGTTTTTTTAAATTGTTGTATTGGTCACAAAAATGGTAAAGGAGAGGGGTGGGGTGTCTAATGTGAAGTGGGTGGGTAGATGTGTACAATCTTCAAAATATTGTTGGACAAGGTTTGAGCAGAAGTTGATTTTGGAGAAAGCATCTTGGCCCGATAACAATCATACTGTGCCAGAAAAAGCAAGACGATGTACGGAGTATAGCAGAGTTATCGGACAGCAGAAGACCCCACCAGAAGTGTCCCCAACTACCTGCAAAAAGCGGAACAAGACACACCGACAAAAGAAAAAAGAAAAACAAAACTGTGCAGTTAAGTTTGTGACGTCAAATTTACTGAGCTTGAAGGAGGCTGTGTCATCAGTACAACCAAACCCACTTACACACTGTAGTTGTTTCCACACTGAAGTTGTACATACACACACTCACACATACAGCACACAGGCAATACAAAATAAATAAACAATACATTGGTCCACCAGTGATCATAACAGCAGGCCTGGCCAGCTGACCGGCCCCTGACTAGTGTCACTCACCATGACAATACACTTGTGCAAAATCAGTCCATCTTCTCTACAGAATAGTTTCCAATTGGACAAAAGCTCAGCCTACATAAAAATGGTCAGATGTCTGGGACTGGTCAGTAATAACGCTTTATGTTGTCTATTATGAGGCCAAACTTTCATTCCTGGAACCATCCATATGAAGTATGTGCCCTCTCTTTCGGCAAATTTTTTACCGTCTCTCCCCTCTCTTACCTTGTATGCATTTCTTATGCTTGGCTTCAATCCCACCCACCGTCCTCTTGTAGAAAGGTGTGGCAATTAAAATATGGAATGTTTGTTATAAGATCTTGATATTCTGAAATTTCAAATTGCATTTTGCATGGACTGTTTGACTATTTCATTAGAAACAAAATCTATATTTATTTTATCTTTATTGTAATCTTAAAACTTACATAAAAACTAAACTTTTTAATTCATTACCATAAATAAAATGCTTCACAGAAGCACCCCGATGCTTCAATGTACTCTTTTCATAAACTGGAGACACTTCCCACTCCCTCCTCTGACTGTAAATACTTCACTGAAGGCCCCTAATAAATGTGTCATGTAATTTGATGTAAACACTGAAGTAACCAGGCCACACTTTCACCTGTAGACAGACAGACTAACACACTGCTGAATTAACAATTTCCACTTCAAGCCGAAAAGGATAGACCAGTCTCAGGCGGAGTCAACCAAAAGGTCAGAGGTCAGGTGGCACAATGCAACCCCTTCCACTTTGAATTTACAGAGAGGGGTAAAAAAAAGTTCAGATCTATCAGTATGGATTTCCAATCAAGAGATTCAAATGTTGTACAAGTAATATGTATGTAATAATAGCAATGTATTTATTCCTCAGATATAACAGCTATGATATTTTTAAAAAAAAATGTCATTTAACCCCCAACATGACAAAAACTGCAGGCTGACAAGGGCTGCAACCATGCAAAATATCCCAATTTTTTAACAAAGTTGAGTTACGGTAGTTTACCACATGATCCCTGATATAACATAATTATAATATGTAATAATGCCCCTTAAAAATCTGAACTCCATATATTGAACTACAAACAGGTACAAAAGCAGCTGATTTTATGTACAAATTCACAGTAAAATTTTAAGAAAATTAAGTAGATCAGAGTGAGAAAGGAAATTTCCCAGAAATTCGCCCAGAATAAGACTATAAAAACTGGGATGGGCACTACTGAGAGGCAAATTTTCCTGACCTTTTAACATAATGTGTCACCACCTATGGTAAACACACACAGAAACATGTATTACAAATAAAGGCACATTTTCCACCTCATGACAAATTTTAAGAAAATTTGAAATCCAGAAATCACGAAATTTCCTGAGGATTCCCATCCCTGAATAAAGAAAAAATCATGTCATCACATGTAACCTGAAGGTTCAAGATGGAAAATGTAAGTATCAAGGGGTAAAAATGTTGTCATAAGTAAATCATAATTAAGTGTCGTGTTTCAAAAATAAAATATGATTTCAGACAGAAAAACCATCCAATTCTAGAAAGACCAGCTTTGCAAGCAGAAGAAAAGTCTGTTTAAATGTGGTAAAAGCAAATTGAAATGGCAGGTTTGATAAAAAATTTTGCTGTTTTTTTTAATAGTTCTTTTTTTTTGTTTAAACATTTTTTTTTTTAAACAATTCTGCTGTATTCTAAAGGAAGACATGTTTATACACTGACAATCAAAAGAAACCAGTCATGTAAAATCGATAGCGAAAAAGATACTTTCAATAAAAAAAAGACAGAACAATCGACTATTCCATTAATGAATTCCTTCTCTATTACAACTGTTACGATGAATTCCACCGACACTTGCGATAAGTCTCACTAGAGATATTAACTTTGCAAGTGGTCTATTTGAAAAATCCATGATGTCAATACTCTGTCGAGTATGTATACTACTGTGTACTACCGCTTACCCCATCTTTCTCTTTCGTATAAAACAACAAAAACAAAAGGTTGCAAGTTAATGTTTCTTCGTTGATAAAATTGATAAGTACATGTAGCATAAAATTAGAAAATCATTATGCTAAAGCACCTTATTTAAGTAGATAAAACCACATTTACTAAAAATTCCAAGGGGAATATGATCACAATAATGAGACAATTGACATCAGTGCTGTCTATTGATATAAAACAATAAGGAATAATGTGAACATACAAACTAATGCTTGTCAGCCCACACAAAGAATTAGATATTGTTGGTGGGATGGCCCAACCACCCATCTCCTCGATACAAAATTCAACAGTTTTCAAAGTCATTTCCTACTGGGTGCACAATACTGCTACAGACTACCATTCCAGAGGGAAAGTCTTCTTGCAGCTACCGTCAAGGCCTTCCATGGATATTTTTCAAATTTTGAGGATTGTTCAAGGTGATTTTTCAAATTTCCAGAGGACATCTTGATTTTAATGAGATCACGGGAACCTACTTTAAAAAGTGACTGAGATTTCTTGTTTGTATCACCATGATGGCCCACTATCAGGACAATGCGTTTTCTCTCTTCAAATTGAACCATCTACAAGTACCTCCCTTAATGTGTTTACTTTTAACTGAAAATACTTGTTTAATAACATTTCTCTTCCTCCAAAGCCAAGGATTCCCTTCCCTGAAGATCTCCTTTGGTCTTGTTCTTCCAGGTGTTTCAGTATCTTTCCACTCTTTTATCCAAATATTTTGCATGAAGATCATTTTTTTAATCAAGAAAAATATTGCTGTAAACACAAAAACTGTAAATACATGTATGGACTGCACTGAATGTAATAAAAACCACAGAAAAACTGGGGTCACAGCAAGGCTATAAGCAACATCAAAATTGGGCAAACAGAAAAAGTTGTATGCAGCAAAGCCCCTTGATAAAGGCGATAGCTGAAATATCCAACATTTTCTGTCTTCTCTTTTAGTTTACATAGTATCGTTTGGGTATTATTTCTTATGCGGGGCTTTGCTACATACAACTTTTTCTTTTTGCCCAATTTTGACGTTGCACTGAATATATAAGCCTGGCCTGTGGTCAACTCTGATGTTATGTCCACTGGTTTATTCCCATGGTCCCCACACCCCACCATGAAGGGCAGGGTCACACCTGGGGTCTGGATCAGGGTAGCGAGGGGGCACAGCTGTTTTGTTAAAATTTTGTAGGAGGTCCAAAAGTTGGCGCACAATTTCTGGCTTCTGTTGGGACAAATCATGGTGCTCCGTTGGGTCATCAGCAATGTTGAACAGCCATACATTCTGTGTAGGAGCTGATCTGGGCTGATGCTCTGGTGGAGACACAAAATATTATATGCCTAGTTATTTATAGGTTGTAGTCTATGCCAGCATTCTCCAAGATTTGGGAACAACAGAACCTTTTTAACTCCGTCCTGCCTGACCTACTTCCACAAGCTCACCCTCTTTCTGCCTAAGCAAAGGGGCACTACTCTAAGTTTGAAAATATTTACTTTTTAAAACTTAGAACAGGAGGTTTTATTAACTTTTTTTTCTGTATCACTGACACAATTTTCATTCAATAATCTACAAATCTATATCATTTGAAGTCTTTGCTTCATCCTTTATCTCCCAGATAAATTGTAAAAATACTCTAAATGCCGTGTTCACAAATATAAAATTTCAAAAACTGTCAAAGGAAGAAGGAAGCAGATATAATTTTCTGTTTACACAAGGAAGAAGATCAAAGTATTGTCTAAAGACACATGAATCACATTATTTCTGATATCAAGAAACCTAGTTGCGAGGAACACTTAAAAACACGCTGGCAAACGTAGCGGCCTGTGGCACATTAGGCAGGACACCTCCCCACCTACCCATCTGTTTTGACAGTGTGTCACAGTGCACTAGGCAGTATTGGATTAACAAGGCTGTATTATTGTGGAACCCAGTGATAAAATGCATCAAGAAGTTTCATGAACAGGACTGACAATTCATATTAATTTCTCAGTTTCTCTGAAATGACTCATGTGGCATAGCAATTTTGTCCAACTTCTGTAAAACTCTAGAACAAATCTCTTGGAACAATTGGTCAATATTTTCCAGTTTCTACACTCATGACAACAAGAGTTATTTCACCTGATATGAAATGCAAAGAGTTTCCTTCCCTTGGCATCCAGCTTCCATCTTTCAGAGGTGGCCCCCAATTTTCCTGTCCCAGGGGTGACACCCAATTCTCATCTCCTGGGGGTGGTACCCAGCTCCCATCTCCAGGATCACCTGTGATGAGTTTGTAATCCCCGACCCTGACTGCAGCTCTCACGCTTGTATCCCATGTGTCATTATACAAAGGCTGACCACTCTGTTTGTACAGGACATCAATATTGTGTAGCAAAACTTTGCGAGGACTCGCAGTTCCCTGGCTGGAGCAACAGAAAAACAAAAACAAAATATACCGGTATCAAAACACTATATATAAATTATGTAATTACAGTCACAAATTTTGGCACAACATAGCCTTTCATCCTGTATCCACTTACTAGTATACCTTTAGCAGGGCTGGATCAAGCCTTCTGAGCTGACAGGCTTCCAAAATTTTGAAACCAAACAACACGTATGCACTAATAGTTATTAATGAAATTATTGGCAGATCTACCATTGACTGTCTTCCAGAAGATGGTGGAAGACATTACAAATCCACCTCCTGTAGGTTCCTTAACCCATACCCTGCGCGCTACCCGTAAAGCCCGCTGCCCCGTCAGTGACCTTACTCACGGAGAATCTTCTCTGGGGTCACTGACCCGTGCCGCTAGACGATGACCACATACGCTGTCCACGTGGTTCGGTTTTTATTGATCGGTATGAAAACATTCGCTGCTATGCCTTATCACGCTTGATAATGAATTAACCAGCAAAATTTTAGTCTGTCAGTCTCTAACCAGTGATCTGACTTATGATTCCAAACTGACAGCTGTAGTTTTCGTGAGAACGAAGCATGATAACTAGCCACGCCCTCCCAAGCCCTACACAAATGGTTTCATCCTGATTGACACATACTAATAAACCAATGTGGGCATTTGGGGCAAAGATTATTTCAGAGCTTGTTTCTGATTGGTTCTTAGATACAGACAACTCCAGATGGTGGTCAGCTTGTGAGAAAATGAGATAACATTGCAAATTTGTTGAGCAACAGTTCACATGTCGATGTTACATCTTTTGAAAGTGTGGGGAGAGCCTTTGAAAGCTTAGTCATTGTGATTCCGACCAGTGGTTCACATGTCCATGTCACAATGCGTTTGATTTAGAAGAGATATAGTGAACAATAACACGGTGGTTACGTCTCAAAAAGGTCAGTGACCTGATGTGTGAAAATACGGCTTGCGCGTGGCGCGGTCAGCTTGACCTTCCCAACTTTTGCCACCCGTGCGGCGTGAGCGCTTGCGAGTCAATACCGACAATTGCCACCCCTGGCAGGGTGAGGGTTAAAATCGGCAAAATGTCACATACAACAATATGACAAATACCCCTTGATAAGTCTCACTCACCTGCATATGTCCTTCTCTGCTTGTCTTTGATATGTTCATACATTTTCTCATAATAACTGGGCACTTCTAGTGGAGAGTGGACAGACTGGTAGGCCAGGTACAGGAACAATGGCTGGAAGAAGGTGGGAAAGAGGGGAGGGGGGAGGGGGTGTTAAATTTATTATTTGAATGGTCAGTCCAAAAAGTTCAAGTCAGAATCTGGCAAAGAAGAAAAAAGAAAAAGTTGGATTTTTTTTTCTTCGCGCCATATATTAACTTTTCTTCAAGCTTTGCTGCAACCCCATAGGTTTTCTGTCTTTTTTTTTTATTATAATATTCTAAGAAGTTCACCCAGTGTTTCTGGCAGTGCCCTGAAAAATATACCTTTTACATTTGCCGAGCTGAAAAATATACCATTTACATTTGCCTAGCTGAAAAATATACCTTTTACACTTGCCTAGCTGAAAAATATACCTTTTACATTTGGATGGCTGAAAAACATCTATTTTATGTTTGGCTGGCTGAAATATGTGACCCATATGGTCCACCTAATACCTAACTTAGATTTTGGCTCATAGAGTCATAGTTAACACATGTAATAATGTAGCTGGACACCAAGGCTGTCCTATGGTCTGATGTACCATTCTGCGCTATGGTTGGGCATGTAACTGAAGTGTCACTTCCAGCCACCATACCTTGATGACGGGCTGTGTTCTGAGAATCTAATCTGGCACTAGCATACAATAAGTATCCGCATTTGTGAGAATTTTACGATGTCTTGATCTACTTAGTTACTTTTTATCCTGCAACATTTTCTTGCCTGATGGAGGTCCATTGGCTGAAAGCTTAGTTTGTCTTTTCTTTGCATTTAATTGTACAGGGATGGGAACGAGTGGCAGAAAAATTTTCTGAACATTCCACCATCACAATGGTGACATTATAGGCACATACATTTTGGACAATACAAAACAGTGTCTACTAACAATAGTTATACACCCATTTCAAGTAATTCTGAATTAGAACAAAAGAGAAAGAGATAGCAAAAAAACTTAAAAATCCAAAAATCGGGAAATTTCCAGAGAATTCCCATCCCTTATTGTATCATCTGTGTCTTTTCTTATGCACGCAGGGCTTTGCAACACACATCTATATCTTTTTTTCTTTTTGCCACATTTTGATGTTAATACAGGCTGGCATTTCATTCTTCAAAAATAATCTGTATTTATGGAGAAGAGATACTGAGGTATTATAATCAACCAGAATCTCCATTTCAATGAAAGTTTACATTTGCACAAACATCCACTGCACACACACTTCTGTCAAAGCCGAAAGGAGAAAAATTAGCACAATATGAAATGAATTGCTTTCTGCACACTGACTACTAAAAATCAGAGAGTACATATAATATCTCACCATTTTTGTTTTTTTTCTTTCCTTTCTCAAATCTTTAAGTTTATAGTAATGAGCTAGTGTTGGGTGGTTATAGCGGGATTTAAAAAAAAGTCAAGTGGAAATGGAGGCCATTCAACAATATGACATTATGAGCATCCGTGCACACAGGAGTCGCATAGTATCCCCTTCCCTCCCCCTCCCTCCTGGCAAGTTAGTTCCCTCGATGGATGTGGTGTTTTTAATTGAAAAAAAGAAGAACCTGACATAGCTTGACTTTTTTCCCTTGAAGAAGATGGGAAGGGGGGGGGGGGGTGTTGACCTTTTCTTCCAGTGTCTGTTTATGGCATAAAATAGAACAGGATTTATTAGTTGAAAGCATGCAAGATACTCTTGCCATAGTTGGTTGGTCAGTCTGTAGTCTGATATGTAAGACTGCTAGTCTGTCAGTTTGCTATGTCACTTCCTGTCATTGTTTTGTCTTGTTGTTGTTGTTGTTGTCCAATAACCTCGAACTGGATGACTAACAGGCCAGAATTATTGCATGTTGAATGCACTGACCTGGCTTTCTCGGTGAACAGGTGGGCTGAGTAGTGACCATTCTCAGTCTTGACCGGTCCATTCTGGTCTCTCATGTCATTACGTAGTTGAAAGCATGCAAGATACCTTTGCCTTTGTTGGCTGGTCAGTCTGTAATATGAAATGTGAGATTTCTAGACTGTTTTCTAGGTCACTCCCTGTCATTGCCTTTTCTTCTTCTGGTTGTCCAGTCAGCTAGAGTAGGATGACTGACTAGACGGAATTATTGCTTGTTGTGTGTACCAACCTGGCTTGAGTTAGCATGATCTCTGACTATTTCAACAGCTTTCTCTGTGAACAAGTGGGCTGAGTAGTGACCATTCTCCATCTTGACCGGTCCATTCTCGTCTCTCAGGTCCAGGTACTCTTTGTCTTTGTAGCCTCTCAAGTGACTATAGTATTCTTCACTGCCTGTCAAGTAACCTGTAGATTAAGATAGACAAGAATCACTTTATTGTCCAATGTAGGATATTCATTTTCGCACGCAGCTTAAAAGCACAGACATGATACACACATCTCAGACTGACCATCACAGTCCAGAATGGCCATGACTTACAGTGGCCAAGTTGTACATCAAAAGATTACTGCAGTCATAGAAATGTACTCACCAAAATATGAATCGAATCCTCGGTTCCATGGCAAATATTCCTCCTTATAAAATCCCAGATGCCATTTACCCACCATGTGTGTGGCATAGCCAGATTCTTTTATTTTCTCTGCCAAAGTTGGACTGTCACGCGGCAATGCATTGGCTTGCCATGGCTTGATATTTGCATGCTGGAGGCCAGTGTGAATCTTAAAAGTAAAGAATGAGTTTTCTCTGCAAAAATGTCAACACTGATAATTTTTACCATCACACTCATTAAAAAAGCTCAGTAATATTATGGTATTTCTTTATCCAATTCAGATTGGATATCACCTGAATGTAGTCACATACAAAACAGAAAAAGAAGAGGCTCCATGGCATGTTAAAATGAGCAAAAATACAACCATGTAACAGGTATCTTTAAATAATAAATTGGGATCATTTTTAATCTTATTAGTTTCTGAGCTGCTGTGAGTAGCTATAAGAGAAACTTTTACTTCAAATACGACATAAAAAGAAGAAATAATTGCTTTTAAATTTTCAGTCATTTAATATTCGATGTGCTGTGTTTTATTTTTTACTTCTGAATATTATATATCGAGGGGTATTTGCCATATTGTTACATGCAACATTTTGCCCATTTTGAGGTTTTGTCATGAAAGTGGTTTTCTCACTCCTAATTTTATTACGTATTAGTGTCATTCCAATCGGTTAAAAACTTTTTGAGGCATGTGTTTGTGATGTAAGATTAATTGTATTTTGGCCCTGATTCTACTTAACTCTTCAAAATTTCAATCCTCATTTTCTCAAAAGGCAAAATTGCACACAGAGCAATATGGAAAATACCTGATGATATTATTCCCCCTCCCACTTCCAAATGGAAGGAAATTAACTTGTACTATCAGACTCAGAGTAAACAGTATGATGGCTGTGTTTCACTTTCAAAAACTGTCATAGAATGAATCAGTTCATCATTAATGAGTGTTCTACCTATCTGCTGGCAACTGTAGTGGCTCAATGCCAAAACATATTTAGTTAGCACAGTTAGACTAGGCACACACAAATGCAATTTGCTGTTGAGTTGCTGTCGTGTTGTAATTTCATGTTCCCGTCAACTCTCCCAGCCAGCATCCCTACATCAATCTGACGTAGATTTCCATGGGGTTAGTAGGATTACCATAGCAGCAGAATTTCGACGTCAGATCAACTTTGGCAAGATGTAGTAACCAGCATATCTACATAGTAATGATGCCATGCCTATGTGGAAAGTTGACCTTGGTCCCATTGGATTTCCTTAAGGTTGCTGGCTGGGCTATTACTGAGTTTGAGTGTCGCAGGCATGTGTATCTCCATTCAATCAACTAGATGTTAAAAAATGTCATGTGACTGCGATGCAATAGCAACACAACAAAGCCGCATAATTTGTGCCCCTAAGCTAATTAAACTTACCTGATATCTGCCTGACATCAACTGACTTCGTGTTGGAGTACAGATTGGTTGCACATAGTAGTTCTCCAGCCTCACCCCACTGGCTGACAGCTGAACACAACCCATACAAATTACAAAATAATATGAAGAAAAACAGTAACACAAAAAACAACTCAGCAGTTCAAAAGATCTGAAAATTGAGTCATGAATCACCATTTCCTTTTCATCAAAATATTCAGTGCTCAAAACAAAAACACCACATTAACAAAAGACTTATTTTCCATCCAAGAACCCAGCCAGTATCACTTTTTCAATCGGACACAGATTTGTATAGGATTCCTGCAGGACTGACAGGATTAGTACAGGGAGTGGAACCCTGCATGAAACTGACAGCAGCGTGATATAACCAGCAGATCTACATAAGAATGATGTCATTTTTAAGATCGTTCCTATGCATCAGATTCAATGGCTTTGCTGGCTGGGTATACATTACGTTATCTCACTGAATATCAGTGGCCACGCGTGGCAGGTGACTGGTATACCAATGGGTTGGAAAACAACCCGCACCTGACAGGTGCAGGGTGATGTGAGAAGGTCAAACTCTTGTAAATCTTTACAAAGCATGAACATAAGACGTGGCCAAACAGAGATAAGATTTTAAATTAAGCCCTTCCCCCCCCCCCCCACACACACACACAAACACTTACAGAATCCAATGCGGGAGTCTGTATCTGGGAACCATGGTAACCAATGTCATTGAAACCATAATCGTCAGCCAGCACAAAAACCAAATTGGGTTGTTTGCTTCCTACTCCTGTCCTGCTTGCTGTGCAGCTTATGGGAATGGACAGTAGGATGACACACAGGACAGTGATCAGAATGGTCATTCTGACAGACACTGCCATATTTAAAGTTCAAAGGTTAGATGTCAAAAGCCTGCTGTTGTCTTGGCACTGGACACTGGGGACAGAGAAGTTAGAGATTTCAGGAAGAGAAATTATCCACTTGGACCTGCGAGTCTGAGATGTAACACACAGTGACCTGAGACTCTGTACATGGGAAAGACTTCATTGTTTAGTTCACAATTTCACACAAAAATGATTTCATTCCTTTCTAGATTACATTTGTTCATTTCAAAAGTCCAGGATTTCCCCACAAATTTTATTTTGTATGCTATATGTGGAAACTTAACCTGTCATACTTTTCATACTATAAGTATAAGATATTATTAGTTTAAAACCCATAGTTATAGTCAAAAAATATCAGACCCACCCATTTGATTGCTTATCTGTGACTTAGTAGCACGGTACAGCTGCTCATTTGTCTGCAACAATTGTGCTGAGAAGGGATCAAACCCTTCTCATAGCCATTTGGGGGGGAGGGGGCACAATTCATTTAACATTTGCTGTCTTAGACTCATTTTTGACAAGCTGGCAAAGAAAAGGGATTGGAAGGTATAGCTTCACACACATCTATCTCATGTATCTCTGATTGATCATATGTGGGCCTACGTACGCTTACAAACCATTGGGAAGGAGTACTAATCATACTTGATAAAGGTCAGATAACAATTAGACACCTAATTTGTTTTAAAGAGCTTTGATCAGGAAATTGCGGTCCTTTAGATATAATCATTTTGATGTAACTACAGATATTATAGACGGTTGATGGTGGCCAGAGCTAGTTTTGGGAGGTCTTCCCCCAGTCCGCACCACTTACCAAAAAGTTAACAAACATAGTATGATTAAGATATAAGCTTAAACAACCTGCATTGGAATGGTCAGATGGACCTGGGGGCGTGAGGGTCTAGTCAGTTTGTATCAATGGGCGGTAGTCAGATTTGACTAATCAGGCGAAAGGGGGCTGGGGTAGTTGTGTTTTCTTGACTGGCGCGGACGGGCGGAAGACCTTCCCTAGTTTTTAAAAATCTGCCCCCCCCCCCTGCCCTCCGAAAACAACTGTAAGATGGCATAATTTTACAAAGTATCTGGGACATAATTTAAAAAAAATAAACCGCCACTGTCCCCAGTTTGACCCTCTACTTCCGGGTCGCCCGATGTTCGATCATGCACTACGCGAGTTATGCCACAGAATGGGTTGGATCTGAGCCCATAACGGGGAATGTTTTGCTTCCATGACTAGAACTAGACTAGATCTAGACCGATGTACCAGCAGATCTATTGCTGGAAAGAATTAGCAAGATTATAGAATCTTCATGGCTGCACCGAGCCGAGGAGTTTTACCAATGTAGGCCTATAGATCTAGAGATTAGATCTAGACTCTTCTAGAGTAGATCTTGATCTTCAGATATTCCTGTCTATGCAATTCCAGTTTTAAGTGGCGTTTATTAGCTATGAGACAATCTTTCAGAACTACTTACATAATAATTAGTGTTGTGTGACGGCGAAAAGACACCCCTCCCCCTCCACACACACACATACGTATCGTTCCATTACCACTTCGTCAATAAGTTAGTCACATGAGAGTCACATGATGCGTGCAAAAATAATTGGGTTAAATTTAGGTATCCTGATTTGATTGGTTGAACTAGAGCAGGCTTGAGCACCTAATCATAAGTCTGTGGGCTTGAGGTCCCTTGGTTTTTGCTGTGAGTCCAAGGAGCTTAGCTTGTATAAGCCCCAAAGAAGGTAGTAACCTCTATCTACATTCTTTGTTGGCCCCAACAGGTCTTTATTTTAGGAGGTTCGCTGCCCTTGGCATTTTTTTTCTTCTTCTTCTCATGGAGTTGATTCGTCTATTTACTCAGACGATTCCTCAACTGCACCATGTGCGACTCGACGCCACTGCTCTGAGGCTAATACAGGCTAAAACAGCATATATATTAAGACCATTTAAAATATATCGTTGTGTAAATTCTTTTGTTATATACATATCTCTGGTTAAAAATATCTCTTGGCACCAAGATTGTGCACAAAAATAGACCCGCACTTTAAATACAATGGTAGCTGCAACGGATAATTATGTTCTTCAATTCATTGCCAAAAGCCGTTGCAGACGATAGTTTTTGGACTTCTGCCGGGAGGTTGTTCCACATCCTGATGACACTAGGGTAAAAAGAGTAAAGATGGCTGTTAATCCGTGAGCTTGGGATGTTATATTTTATGTTATTCTTTCTGTTGCCTCTGGTGTTAATGGTGAGGTGGTTCAATGGGATATTGGTATTTCCTTCCCTGCCCTTGTAAAATAGTTTTACTTTGTTTTTTGCTCTTCTTTCTTCTAGTGGTGTCCACTCGAGGTCTCTCATCATTTTATTGACGCTACTACTTCTAGCATACTCATTTGTCACAAAGCGAGCAGCTCTCCTCTGGACCCTTTCCAGTTGTTCTATATTTATTCGACAGTGGGGGTCCCAGACACTGCAGCCATACTCACGAGGGCCTCACGAAGGTGTTATAGCATTTTTCTTTTACTTTCCTATCACAGTTAGAGATGTTCCTTTTCAGAAATGCTAGTATACCGTTTGCTTTGTTACATGTGCTATTAATATGTTGGTTCCATGTAAGTTTTCTGTCCAATGTAACTCCTAAATATTTAGCCTCATCTGTTTCACTCAATTTCTCGCCATGTATAAAGTAGTCTGAGGTGATGTTGTGATGTTTATTTGAAATTCTCAGGACTTGGCATTTATTGGGGTGGAATTCCATACGCCAGTCCCTCTCCCATTCTTGTAGGCTGTCCAAATCTTTCTGTAAAATTTCCGTATCTTCTTTTGAATTTATTGTTCTATAGAGGAGGCTATCATCGGCAAACAGTCGTAATTTAGTGCCTGGAGAGATCTTACTTGGCATATCGTTAATATAAACTAAAAACAGCAAGGGGCCCATTACAGTACCCTGAGGTACTCCCGAGAGAACAGGTGCAGGATTGGATGACTTTCCGTCAACGACTACTATTTGTGTTCTGTTTTCTAAAAAAGACTTAATCCACTTCAAAGTACTGTTTCTAACTCCATAATGGTTTAGTTTAGTCAAAAGACTGGCATGGTGCACTTTATCGAAGGCCTTACTGAAATCTAGTAAAATGGTGTCCGTCTGTCTGGTATTATTCAAGTTATTAACGAAATCGTTGCAAGTTGTGATCAGCTGGGACTCACACGACCTGTATTTTCTAAAACCATGCTGTACATGTGTTAAAACTGAGTGTCTATCGAGATGCTTCATGATGCTGGTGTGCAAGATATGCTCTAAAAGCTTACAAGATATTGATGTCAGGGAGACTGGTCTATAATTTTCAGGACTAGCCCTATTTCCTTTATTAAAAATGGGTACAACATTTGCTTTTTTTTAGTCTTCCGGTGTTTTTCCTTGTTCAATTGAAGCTCTAAATAACAAAGTGTAAACAGGGGCAATTTCCTTGGCACAGAGTTTCAGTAATTTGGCGGTAATTCCATCAGGCCCTGTAGCTTTATTTTCATTAAGGTTTTCCAAAAGTTTCATTACTCCATTTTCTGTAACAAATATTTCATCCATATCCGGCAGTTTGGCACCACTCAGCTCTCCCGAGTAGACACCCCCTGGGTCAGAAAAGACCTTACAAAATTGAGTATTTAAAATATTGGCTCTTTTTTGGGCATCTTGCTGTGGGTGTCCTCTCTCATCGTTCAGTGCGGCTACTCCTAAGTTTTCTTTATTTTTACTTTTCACATATCTCCATAGTTTTTTGCTGTTATCACTTGTATCACTTATCATCTCATGGACATAATTATTATGAGCTTTCCGGCATTCTTTCTGGGTCAATCTTTTGATTTCTAGATATTTTTTTTTTACTCGTTCGGAGTTGCACTGTTTCATTTCTTGTTTTTATTATTTTTCTTGTTATGGTAGGGATGCGTTTTTTAGAATAATTTTGCTATGGGAGCGGCCTGTTCGGGCTCCTCTTTTCGATTTCCAACTGCCAAGGTATCTTTAATGTTCTCAACGTGCACACAGGCATTGAAGGCCTTCCCAACTTTTCGTCCTTATCCTTGGTCCTATCTACCATAGGATCAGGGACCTGAAAATATGAGAAAAATCCCCAAATTCGAACATGCCTGCACAGATCGGGATTGGAACCCCGTACCGTATGCGAGTGCACCATATTGATTATCCGTTAACATGAAAAAAAAAGAGAGAGACAAAACAATGCAGTGTGTTCGTGACGTTCAATTGCATAAACATAGAGTGATGGAGGAGGTTGCAGTCAGCAGCTATACTTACCAGTCACAGAGTTCTCAGCAAGCGAAGCGTTTTTTTTTTTTTTTTGTAAGCCCAAGCGTGCACTGGACCACAGTATAATGTGAAACGCAAAAAAAAAAATCCGTTCCATATAAAGGGAAGTAACTACATAAAGTCAAGGGAGTGTACTCTCAAAAAGAAAACCTTCACAGGATTAATCTCAACTTGGAGGTTTATACTTTAATTCCATTCTCAATATCTTTGAAAAAAGAACGTGCAAAAAAATAGGCTATTTATAGTGCATATATTAATCGAGTATTTCCATTACTTATATTTCAGTTAGAATTTCAATCTAATGTCAAAACCAGTAATGTCTGACAATTTATCAAGAGAGGCCAGGTATTTGGATCCCATCATAAGCATACTTACCTGGCACGGGAGGTACCTTGATCAGCAAGGAGGTCCTCCCAGGGCGAGGCCTTTCCATTGCACTCCGGTTGGGCTGACCCCTGCGATCACCCCAAATGCGGGTGACTCGAGTGCGTAATTTATTCGTAGGGGGGACTGCGTTCGCGCTATCCCCTGATATAATCAAAAGCATGAGTGGCTAGAAGCTGTCAATCCACAAAAGGATATTAATTGTTACCAATACGACGTACCCCAATTTTTGGGGCATGGTTGCGTATTTTAGACCCGTTTGTGACTCCACAGCTAGAGAGCTCCTCCCGAAACTCGTAATAAAAGCCGTAACTGATTATTCTTTCAGATTTTCTTTTTGTTTTGCTCTGTTGTTTTTTTTTTTTTGGTTGAAGGGTAGCCCTAGGGGGCAGGGTTGGGGATTGAATATTCGTGAATCACCGAATCTTGAAAGATTAAGAAAAGCGTTTACAAAACATCATCTTTTCCTCCGAAATTGTTAAATTTTCAAAATTCTGTTCTGTACTTTGATGTTATGATTGATTTTATAACCTAGTGCTTTATGACCAAGAGCCTGTGTGTGTGTGAAACTGAAAGTTTGTATGGATGAGAGTGCGTGTTTTAGAATGCGATTTGGAAAGTGTATGCATGAATCATTGATGCAATGTACAGCGCATTGAGTAATAATTTTATTAGAAATGCGTTATAGAAATTCAATTTATTATTATTATTGGATAAGATTTAGAATTGAAGATACGGATGGGGTTAGGGATAGGTAGCCTACGTAGGCGTACGTACAAAACGCCTGGGGATGGTACCATATAACGTACTTATGACAACACCCCAAAAAGGATGTTAAGAAAATCGGATACAGTTTTATTTTCTTTCCTGTTATTTTTTCAGTGTCAACAAACTGTACTTTTTGGAAAGAATATAATTCGTCCTTTGTCATTTTTAGAATATTCGACAATGTTTCGAAAATCTGATAGTTTCCATCTCTAGTAATGGAATTCCATCCAAAAAAAAACCATTACATGTATATTATTTTGCTTTTCAGTTTTGCGACAGACATAAAAGAAAGAAACCAATATCTTCACAGAGAACAGAACAAGACACAGAACTAATAAAAATAATATTCTTAAAAAAAAATATATATCTACAGCACGTGGTGTTCCCAAGCGGTCACCCATCTAAGTACTAACCACGCCCGACGTTGCTTGACTTCGGTGATCGGACGAGAACCGGTATTTTCAACGTGATTTGAGGTCTATATTTTATTTTAGGAGGTTCGCTGCCCTTGGCATTTACACCTCAATTTACTTGTTTTATTATTTCTTGTTCTGGGGGTGGGGGGGGGGGTGGGGGGAGGGGGGGAGATGATATGGATAAATTTTAATCTATTAATTTCAATTTTGCCCGGGCAGCGGCCGTTCGGCCTGCTCTTTACGATTTCCAACTGCCAAGGTATCTTCAACGTGCGCAACGTGCACACGGGCCCTCCGAATTTTTTCTTCCTTATCCGAGAAGACTAGGTACTCGATCCTACCCCCCAATAGGACCAGGGACTTGAAAATATGAGAAAAATCCACTTTCCAAAATGCCTGCACTGCCCGGGTTTAGAACCCGGGACCCTTGGCATGAGAGGCGAGCATTTTGCCTCTAGACCACCTTGTTTTCAACGTGGTATGGCCGTAGACACATATATTCTAGTATTGGGCTATACATTGGTGAGGAAAAAACTACTGTCCACACCCATTAACGTCTTGTACTAAATTACTTTACACAGGTGACATGACTGAATGAATGAATGGAAAGTGAATGGGACAAGCGGAAATATTGCATGTCTTTCTTCCTCTCTTTGGTTCGATTTGATGACAGGAATCAGAATCCTAGCACACCGGGCATTCTCATAAGTGCTGCTCTACCCGCTCCAAGATCCATTCAAGTCTTTTCCTACGTATGGTCCCAATGGCCAGCTGGTTCCATATTTGTCGGGTTCGTCCGGTCTTGTCGCACGTCCTTCTCTCCCCCTGTCTGTGTCCCGCCTCAATCATTCTGATCATAGGGGACACTACCCATCTTCTTCTGAGTTCTTTCCTGTCATGCTGCAGGTCACCCACCGGTCATTAGATGGACTTCCTCATTGCCTGTAAGACCTGCATGGTCCGGGCAGTACATCCATGGTAGGGACAGCATGCATGTTCCTTCCTTTAAAGCTCACACTCTTCGATGACCTTCTTGGTAAAGAGTGCTTGTTTTCAGACAATATGAAGTCTCCGCATCAACAATATTCGAAAAGCTCTAAAACTTGACCGTCTAAATTACAACACAAGGGTGGTCGACATCCAAATATGCAAAAGTGTAGACAATTCGTTTGTTTTTAATATAACATGGTTGGTAGTCCTGAAGAGTCACATTAGAGGATTTTAATACAGTTATCGACCTCGCACAGTAGCCTTTGAGGACCTTGCTGACATGAATGAATAACGGACCAAAAAAGGTGGATCGGTGCCCGAGGAAGTGAAAAGAAACCTATATATTGAGGTCTATTTTAGGAGGATATCTGCGTTGAGCATTTGTACCTCCGGAAAAGAAACCTGGACACAGGGCCCAATTTATAAGGTTAGGGGCGGAAGACAAAACATTGGTTGTTTTTTAAACAAAAATTAAAATTAAGATTATTATTATTAAGAATATTACGATTAGCAAAAGAAAAAAAAAATAAACTTAGCAATCACAACATTCTCAGCAAATGAAGCATAGTATCCCAAATGGGATTAAAGTACTATACAAATACAAATATTATTATTTTGTACGCCCGGCCCCGGACATGCGCTGGGCTGTTCTGCTTAGAACTTATAAGGGGAAAGAATACTTTGTCTAATATAAAGGGAAGTAACCACACAAATTATAGTGAAGGGAGTATACTCCCAAAGGAAGGTGCATACAGAAATAATCTCAAATTAGAGTTTAATAATTTAGTTTTATTCAATAATACGTTTTTTAAAGAATTAACCAATTAAATCTCATATTTATAGTGCATATATTAATCGAGTATTTCCATTGCTTATATTTCAATTAGAATTTCAATCTAATGTCAAAAGCAGTAATGTCTGACAATTTATCAAGAGAGGCCAGGTATTTGGATACCATTTCGAGCATACTTACCTGGCACGGGAGGTACCTTGATCAGCAAGGAGGTCCTCCCAGGGCGAGGCCTTTCCATTGCACTCCGGTTGGGCTGACCCCTGCGATCACCCCAAATGCGGGTGACTCGAGTGCGTAATTTATTCGTAGGGGGGACTGCGTTCGCGCTATTCCCTGATATATCAAAAACATGAATGTATAGAAAGTAAACAAAAGGATATTAATTGTTACCAATACGACACACCTCAGTTTTTCGGGGTATTTGTACACATATTTTAGACCTCTTTGTGACTCCAGAGCTGGAGAGCACCTCCCGAATGCTCGTAATAAAAATCGTAATTAATTATTCTTTCAGCTTTTCTTTTTGTTTGAAAGGTTAGGGCACTGGCAGGGTTAGGGATTGGATAAGAGTTAGAATTGAAGATAAAGACGGGGTTACTGATAGGTAGCCTACGTATGCGTAAGTGCGAAATGCATGGGGGACCGTGCGTACTTATAACAACATCCCAAAAGAATGTGAACAAAATCGCATACAGTTTTATTTGATATTTTATTTTTTCACTGTCAGTAAACTGTATTTTTGGAAAGAATATAATTCGTCATTTGTCATTAAATTCGAATATTCGACAATGTTTCGAAAATCTGATAGTTTCCATCTCAAAAAATGCAACACCATCCAAAAACCCCATTCCATGTATATTATTTTTGTTTTCAATTTTGCGAGAGACATAATAGACAGAAATCAATATCCAAACAGAGAACAGAACAAGACACAGGACTAATAAAAGTAATATTTAAAAAGATAATACCTACAGCACGTGGTGTTCCCAAGCGGTCACCCATCTAAGTACCAACCACGCCCGACGCTGCTTGACTTCGGTGATCGGACGAGAACCGCTATTTTCAATGTGGTATGGCCGTAGACACTAACAGGGTTGTATTGGGCTATACATAGGTAAGGAAAAAACTACTGTCCACATCCATTAACGTCTTGTGCTAAATTAATTACTTTACACAGGTGACATGACTGAATGAATGAATGGAAAGTGAGCGAGACAAGCGGAAATATTGCATTTCCTTCTTCCTCTAGCTGTCTTTAGTTTGATTTGATGACAGGAATCAGAATGCTAGCACACCGGGCATTCTCATTAGTGCTACTCTCCATTCAAGTGTTTTCCCATTTAGCGGTATGGTCCCAGTGGCCAGCTGGTTCCATAACTATTTGTGGGGTTCGTCCGGCCTTGTCGCACATCCTTCTCTCCCCCTGTCTGTGTCCCGCCTCAATCATTCTGATTATAGGGGACACTACCCGTCTTCTTCTGCTTGCAATCGGTGTTCCTCTCATGCTGCAGGTCACCCACCGGTCATTAGATGGACTTCCTCATTGCCTGTAAGACCTGCATGGTCCGGGCAGTACATCCATGGTAGGGACAGCATGCATGTTCCTTCCTTTAAAGCTCACACTCTTCGATGACCTTCTTGGTAAAGAGTGCTTGTTTTCAGACAATATGAAGTCTCCGCATCAACAATATTCGAAAAGCTCTAAAACTTGACCGTCTAAATTACAACACAAGGGTGGTCGACATCCAAATATGCAAAAGTGTAGACAATTCGTTTGTTTTTAATATAACATGGTTGGTAGTCCTGAAGAGTCACATTAGAGGATTTTAATACAGTTATCGACCTCGCACAGTAGCCTTTGAGGACCTCGCTGACATGAATGAATAACGGACCAAAAAAGGTGGATCGGTGCCCGAGGAAGTGATTCAAACTGAAAAGAAACCTATATATTGAGGTCTATTTTAGGAGGATATCTGCGTTGAGCATTTGTACCTCCGGAAAAGAAACCTGGACACAGGGCCCAATTTATAAGGTTAGGGGCGGAAGACAAAACATTGGTTGTTTTTTAAACAAAAATTAAAATTAAGATTATTATTATTAAGAATATTACGATTAGCAAAAGAAAAAAAAATAAACTTAGCAATCACAACATTCTCAGCAAATGAAGCATAGTATCCCAAATGGGATTAAAGTACTATACAAATACAAATATTATTATTTTGTACGCCCGGCCCCGGACATGCGCTGGGCTGTTCTGCTTAGAACTTATAAGGGGAAAGAATACTTTGTCTAATATAAAGGGAAGTAACCACACAAATTATAGTGAAGGGAGTATACTCCCAAAGGAAGGTGCATACAGAAATAATCTCAAATTAGAGTTTAATAATTTAGTTTTATTCAATAATACGTTTTTTAAAGAATTAACCAATTAAATGTCATATTTATAGTGCATATATTAATCGAGTATTTCCATTGCTTATATTTCAGTTAGAATTTCAATCTAATGTCAAAACCAGTAATGTCTGACAATTTATCAAGAGAGGCCAGGTATTTGGATACCATTTCAAGCATACTTACCTGGCACGGGAGGTACCTTGATCAGCAAGGAGGTCCTCCCAGGGCGAGGCCTTTCCATTGCACTCCGGTTGGGCTGACCCCTGCGATCACCCCAAATGCGGGTGACTCGAGTGCGTAATTTATTCGTAGGGGGGACTGCGTTCGCGCTATCCCTTGATATATCAAAAACATGAATAGATAGAAAGTAAACAAAAGGATATTAATTGTTACCAATACGACACACCTCAGTTTTTCGGGGTATTTGTACACATATTTTAGACCTCTTTGTGACTCCAGAGCTGGAGAGCACCTCCCGAATGCTCGTAATAAAAATCGTAATTAATTATTCTTTCAGCTTTTCTTTTTGTTTGAAAGGTTAGGGCACTGGCAGGGTTAGGGATTGGATAAGAGTTAGAATTGAAGATAAAGACGGGGTTACTGATAGGTAGCCTACGTATGCGTAAGTGCGAAATGCATGGGGGACCGTGCGTACTTATAACAACATCCCAAAAGAATGTGAACAAAATCGCATACAGTTTTATTTGATATTTTATTTTTTCACTGTCAGTAAACTGTATTTTTGGAAAGAATATAATTCGTCATTTGTCATTAAATTCGAATATTCGACAATGTTTCGAAAATCTGATAGTTTCCATCTCAAAAAATGCAACACCATCCAAAAACCCCATTCCATGTATATTATTTTTGTTTTCAATTTTGCGAGAGACATAATAGACAGAAATCAATATCCAAACAGAGAACAGAACAAGACACAGGACTAATAAAAGTAATATTTAAAAAGATAATACCTACAGCACGTGGTGTTCCCAAGCAGTCACCCATCTAAGTACCAACCACGCCCGACGTTGCTTGACTTCGGTGATCGGACGAGAACCGGTATTTTCAACGTGGTATGGCCGTAGACACTAACAGGGTTGTATTGGGCTATACATAGGTAAGGAAAAAATTACTGTCCACATCCATTAACGTCTTGTGCTAAATTAATTACTTTACACAGGTGACATGACTGAATGAATGAATGGAAAGTGAGCGAGACAAGCGGAAATATTGCATTTCCTTCTTCCTCTAGCTGTCTTTAGTTTGATTTGATGACAGGAATCAGAATGCTAGCACACCGGGCATTCTCATTAGTGCTACTCTCCATTCAAGTGTTTTCCCATTTAGCGGTATGGTCCCAGTGGCCAGCTGGTTCCATAACTATTTGTGGGGTTCGTCCGGCCTTGTCGCACATCCTTCTCTCCCCCTGTCTGTGTCCCGCCTCAATCATTCTGATTATAGGGGACACTACCCGTCTTCTTCTGCTTGCAATCGGTGTTCCTCTCATGCTGCAGGTCACCCACCGGTCATTAGATGGACTTCCTCATTGCCTGTAAGACCTGCATGGTCCGGGCAGTACATCCATGGTAGGGACAGCATGCATGTTCCTTCCTTTAAAGCTCACACTCTTCGATGACCTTCTTGGTAAAGAGTGCTTGTTTTCAGACAATATGAAGTCTCCGCATCAACAATATTCGAAAAGCTCTAAAACTTGACCGTCTAAATTACAACACAAGGGTGGTCGACATCCAAATATGCAAAAGTGTAGACAATTCGTTTGTTTTTAATATAACATGGTTGGTAGTCCTGAAGAGTCACATTAGAGGATTTTAATACAGTTATCGACCTCGCACAGTAGCCTTTGAGGACCTCGCTGACATGAATGAATAACGGACCAAAAAAGGTGGATCGGTGCCCGAGGAAGTGATTCAAACTGAAAAGAAACCTATATATTGAGGTCTATTTTAGGAGGATATCTGCGTTGAGCATTTGTACCTCCGGAAAAGAAACCTGGACACAGGGCCCAATTTATAAGGTTAGGGGCGGAAGACAAAACATTGGTTGTTTTTTAAACAAAAATTAAAATTAAGATTATTATTATTAAGAATATTACGATTAGCAAAAGAAAAAAAAATAAACTTAGCAATCACAACATTCTCAGCAAATGAAGCATAGTATCCCAAATGGGATTAAAGTACTATACAAATACAAATATTATTATTTTGTACGCCCGGCCCCGGACATGCGCTGGGCTGTTCTGCTTAGAACTTATAAGGGGAAAGAATACTTTGTCTAATATAAAGGGAAGTAACCACACAAATTATAGTGAAGGGAGTATACTCCCAAAGGAAGGTGCATACAGAAATAATCTCAAATTAGAGTTTAATAATTTAGTTTTATTCAATAATACGTTTTTTAAAGAATTAACCAATTAAATCTCATATTTATAGTGCATATATTAATCGAGTATTTCCATTGCTTATATTTCAGTTAGAATTTCAATCTAATGTCAAAACCAGTAATGTCTGACAATTTATCAAGAGAGGCCAGGTATTTGGATACCATTTCAAGCATACTTACCTGGCACGGGAGGTACCTTGATCAGCAAGGAGGTCCTCCCAGGGCGAGGCCTTTCCATTGCACTCCGGCTGGGCTGACCCCTGCGATCACCCCAAATGCGGGTGACTCGAGTGCGTAATTTCTTCGTAGGGGGGACTGCGTTCGCGCTATCCCCTGATATATCAAAAACATTAATGTATAGAAAGTAAACAAAAGGGTATTAATTGTTACCAATACGACACACCTCAGTTTTTCGGGGTATTTGTACACATATTTTAGACCTCTTTGTGACTCCAGAGCTGGAGAGCACCTCCCGAATGCTCGTAATAAAAATCGTAATTAATTATTCTTTCAGCTTTTCTTTTTGTTTGAAAGGTTAGGGCACTGGCAGGGTTAGGGATTGGATAAGAGTTAGAATTGAAGATAAAGACGGGGTTACTGATAGGTAGCCTACGTAGGCGTAAGTGCGAAATGCATGGGGGACCGTGCGTACTTACAACAACATCCCAAAAGAATGTGAACAAAATCGCATACAGTGTTATTTGTTATTTTATTTTTTCACTGTCAGTAAACTGTATTTTTCGGAAGAATATAATTCGTCATTTGTCATTAAATTCGAATATTCGACAATGTATCGAAAATCTGATAGTTTCCATCTCAAAAAATGCAACACCATCCAAAAACCCCATTCCATGTATATTATTTTTGTTTTCAATTTTGCGAGAGACATAATAGACAGAAATCAATATCCAAACAGAGAACAGAACAAGACACAGGACTAATAAAAGTAATATTTAAAAAGATAATACCTACAGCACGTGGTGTTCCCAAGCGGTCACCCATCTAAGTACCAACCACGCCCGACGTTGCTTGACTTCGGTGATCGGACGAGAACCGGTATTTTCAACGTGGTATGGCCGTAGACACTAACAGGGTTGTATTGGGCTATACATAGGTAAGGAAAAAACTACTGTCCACATCCATTAACGTCTTGTGCTAAATTAATTACTTTACACAGGTGACATGACTGAATGAATGAATGGAAAGTGAGCGAGACAAGCGGAAATATTGCATTTCCTTCTTCCTCTAGCTGTCTTTAGTTTGATTTGATGACAGGAATCAGAATGCTAGCACACCGGGCATTCTCATTAGTGCTACTCTCCATTCAAGTGTTTTCCCATTTAGCGGTATGGTCCCAGTGGCCAGCTGGTTCCATAATTATTTGTGGGGTTCGTCCGGCCTTGTCGCACATCCTTCTCTCCCCCTGTCTGTGTCCCGCCTCAATCATTCTGATTATAGGGGACACTACCCGTCTTCTTCTGCTTGCAATCGGTGTTCCTCTCATGCTGCAGGTCACCCACCGGTCATTAGATGGACTTCCTCATTGCCTGTAAGACCTGCATGGTCCGGGCAGTACATCCATGGTAGGGACAGCATGCATGTTCCTTCCTTTAAAGCTCACACTCTTCGATGACCTTCTTGGTAAAGAGTGCTTGTTTTCAGACAATATGAAGTCTCCGCATCAACAATATTCGAAAAGCTCTAAAACTTGACCGTCTAAATTACAACACAAGGGCGGTCGACATCCAAATATGCAAAAGTGTAGACAATTCGTTTGTTTTTAATATAACATGGTTGGTAGTCCTGAAGAGTCACATTAGAGGATTTTAATACAGTTATCGACCTCGCACAGTAGCCTTTGAGGACCTCGCTGACATGAATGAATAACGGACCAAAAAAGGTGGATCGGTGCCCGAGGAAGTGATTCAAAGTGAAAAGAAACCTATATACTGAGGTCTATTTTAGGAGGATATCTGCGTTGAGCATTTGCACCTCCGGAAAAGAAACCTGGACACAGGGCCCAATTTATAAGGTTAGGGGCGGAAGACAAAACATTGGTTGTTTTTTAAACAAAAATTAAAATTAAGATTATTATTATTAAGAATATTACGATTAGCAAAAGAAAAAAAAATAAACTTAGCAATCACAACATTCTCAGCAAATGAAGCATAGTATCCCAAATGGGATTAAAGTACTATACAAATACAAATATTATTATTTTGTACGCCCGGCCCCGGACATGCGCTGGGCTGTTCTGCTTAGAACTTATAAGGGGAAAGAATACTTTGTCTAATATAAAGGGAAGTAACCACACAAATTATAGTGAAGGGAGTATACTCCCAAAGGAAGGTGCATACAGAAATAATCTCAAATTAGAGTTTAATAATTTAGTTTTATTCAATAATACGTTTTTTAAAGGATTAACCAATTAAATATCATATTTATAGTGCATATATTAATCGAGTATTTCCATTGCTTATATTTCAGTTAGAATTTCAATCTAATGTCAAAACCAGTAATGTCTGACAATTTATCAAGAGAGGCCAGGTATTTGGATACCATTTCAAGCATACTTACCTGGCACGGGAGGTACCTTGATCAGCAAGGAGGTCCTCCCAGGGCGAGGCCTTTCCATTGCACTCCGGTTGGGCTGACCCCTGCGATCACCCCAAATGCGGGTGACTCGAGTGCGTAATTTATTCGTAGGGGGGACTGCGTTCGCGCTATCCCCTGATATATCAAAAACATGAATGGATAGAAAGTAAACAAAAGGATATTGATTGTTACCAATACGACGCACCTCAGTTTTTCGGGGTATTTGTACACATATTTTAGACCTCTTTGTGACTCCAGAGCTGGAGAGCACCTCCCGAATGCTCGTAATAAAAATCGTAATTAATTATTCTTTCAGCTTTTCTTTTTGTTTGAAAGGTTAGGGCACTGGCAGGGTTAGGGATTGGATAAGAGTTAGAATTGAAGATAAAGACGGGGTTACTGATAGGTAGCCTACGTATGCGTAAGTGCGAAATGCATGGGGGACCGTGCGTACTTATAACAACATCCCAAAAGAATGTGAACAAAATCGCATACAGTTTTATTTGATATTTTATTTTTTCACTGTCAGTAAACTGTATTTTTCGAAAGAATATAATTCGTCATTTGTCATTAAATTCGAATATTCGACAATGTTTCGAAAATCCGATAGTTTCCATCTCAAAAAATGCAACACCATCCAAAAACCCCATTCCATGTATATTATTTTTGTTTTCAATTTTGCGAGAGACATAATAGACAGACATCAATATCCAAACAGAGAACAGAACAAGACACAGGACTAATAAAAGTAATATTTAAAAAGATAATACCTACAGCACGTGGTGTTCCCAAGCGGTCACCCATCTAAGTACCAACCACGCCCGACGTTGCTTGACTTCGGTGATCGGACGAGAACCGGTATTTTCAACGTGGTATGGCCGTAGACACTAACAGGGTTGTATTGGGCTATACATAGGTAAGGAAAAAACTACTGTCCACATCCATTAACGTCTTGTGCTAAATTAATTACTTTACACAGGTGACATGACTGAATGAATGAATGGAAAGTGAGCGAGACAAGCGGAAATATTGCATTTCCTTCTTCCTCTAGCTGTCTTTAGTTTGATTTGATGACAGGAATCAGAATGCTAGCACACCGGGCATTCTCATTAGTGCTACTCTCCATTCAAGTGTTTTCCCATTTAGCGGTATGGTCCCAGTGGCCAGCTGGTTCCATAACTATTTGTGGGGTTCGTCCGGCCTTGTCGCACATCCTTCTCTCCCCCTGTCTGTGTCCCGCCTCAATCATTCTGATTATAGGGGACACTACCCGTCTTCTTCTGCTTGCAATCGGTGTTCCTCTCATGCTGCAGGTCACCCACCGGTCATTAGATGGACTTCCTCATTGCCTGTAAGACCTGCATGGTCCGGGCAGTACATCCATGGTAGGGACAGCATGCATGTTCCTTCCTTTAAAGCTCACACTCTTCGATGACCTTCTTGGTAAAGAGTGCTTGTTTTCAGACAATATGAAGTCTCCGCATCAACAATATTCGAAAAGCTCTAAAACTTGACCGTCTAAATTACAACACAAGGGTGGTCGACATCCAAATATGCAAAAGTGTAGACAATTCGTTTGTTTTTAATATAACATGGTTGGTAGTCCTGAAGAGTCACATTAGAGGATTTTAATACAGTTATCGACCTCGCACAGTAGCCTTTGAGGACCTCGCTGACATGAATGAATAACGGACCAAAAAAGGTGGATCGGTGCCCGAGGAAGTGATTCAAACTGAAAAGAAACCTATATATTGAGGTCTATTTTAGGAGGATATCTGCGTTGAGCATTTGTACCTCCGGAAAAGAAACCTGGACACAGGGCCCAATTTATAAGGTTAGGGGCGGAAGACAAAACATTGGTTGTTTTTTAAACAAAAATTAAAATTAAGATTATTATTATTAAGAATATTACGATTAGCAAAAGAAAAAAAAATAAACTTAGCAATCACAACATTCTCAGCAAATGAAGCATAGTATCCCAAATGGGATTAAAGTACTATACAAATACAAATATTATTATTTTGTACGCCCGGCCCCGGACATGCGCTGGGCTGTTCTGCTTAGAACTTATAAGGGGAAAGAATACTTTGTCTAATATAAAGGGAAGTAACCACACAAATTATAGTGAAGGGAGTATACTCCCAAAGGAAGGTGCATACAGAAATAATCTCAAATTAGAGTTTAATAATTTAGTTTTATTCAATAATACGTTTTTTAAAGAATTAACCAATTAAATGTCATATTTATAGTGCATATATTAATCGAGTATTTCCATTGCTTATATTTCAGTTAGAATTTCAATCTAATGTCAAAACCAGTAATGTCTGACAATTTATCAAGAGAGGCCAGGTATTTGGATACCATTTCAAGCATACTTACCTGGCACGGGAGGTACCTTGATCAGCAAGGAGGTCCTCCCAGGGCGAGGCCTTTCCATTGCACTCCGGTTGGGCTGACCCCTGCGATCACCCCAAATGCGGGTGACTCGAGTGCGTAATTTATTCGTAGGGGGGACTGCGTTCGCGCTATCCCTTGATATATCAAAAACATGAATGTATAGAAAGTAAACAAAAGGATATTAATTGTTACCAATACGACACACCTCAGTTTTTCGGGGTATTTGTACACATATTTTAGACCTCTTTGTGACTCCAGAGCTGGAGAGCACCTCCCGAATGCTCGTAATAAAAATCGTAATTAATTATTCTTTCAGCTTTTCTTTTTGTTTGAAAGGTTAGGGCACTGGCAGGGTTAGGGATTGGATAAGAGTTAGAATTGAAGATAAAGACGGGGTTACTGATAGGTAGCCTACGTATGCGTAAGTGCGAAATGCATGGGGGACCGTGCGTACTTATAACAACATCCCAAAAGAATGTGAACAAAATCGCATACAGTTTTATTTGATATTTTATTTTTTCACTGTCAGTAAACTGTATTTTTGGAAAGAATATAATTCGTCATTTGTCATTAAATTCGAATATTCGACAATGTTTCGAAAATCTGATAGTTTCCATCTCAAAAAATGCAACACCATCCAAAAACCCCATTCCATGTATATTATTTTTGTTTTCAATTTTGCGAGAGACATAATAGACAGAAATCAATATCCAAACAGAGAACAGAACAAGACACAGGACTAATAAAAGTAATATTTAAAAAGATAATACCTACAGCACGTGGTGTTCCCAAGCAGTCACCCATCTAAGTACCAACCACGCCCGACGTTGCTTGACTTCGGTGATCGGACGAGAACCGTTATTTTCAACGTGGTATGGCCGTAGACACTAACAGGGTTGTATTGGGCTATACATAGGTAAGGAAAAAATTACTGTCCACATCCATTAACGTCTTGTGCTAAATTAATTACTTTACACAGGTGACATGACTGAATGAATGAATGGAAAGTGAGCGAGACAAGCGGAAATATTGCATTTCCTTCTTCCTCTAGCTGTCTTTAGTTTGATTTGATGACAGGAATCAGAATGCTAGCACACCGGGCATTCTCATTAGTGCTACTCTCCATTCAAGTGTTTTCCCATTTAGCGGTATGGTCCCAGTGGCCAGCTGGTTCCATAACTATTTGTGGGGTTCGTCCGGCCTTGTCGCACATCCTTCTCTCCCCCTGTCTGTGTCCCGCCTCAATCATTCTGATTATAGGGGACACTACCCGTCTTCTTCTGCTTGCAATCGGTGTTCCTCTCATGCTGCAGGTCACCCACCGGTCATTAGATGGACTTCCTCATTGCCTGTAAGACCTGCATGGTCCGGGCAGTACATCCATGGTAGGGACAGCATGCATGTTCCTTCCTTTAAAGCTCACACACTTCGATGACCTTCTTGGTAAAGAGTGCTTGTTTTCAGACAATATGAAGTCTCCGCATCAACAATATTCGAAAAGCTCTAAAACTTGACCGTCTAAATTACAACACAAGGGTGGTCGACATCCAAATATGCAAAAGTGTAGACAATTCGTTTGTTTTTAATATAACATGGTTGGTAGTCCTGAAGAGTCACATTAGAGGATTTTAATACAGTTATCGACCTCGCACAGTAGCCTTTGAGGACCTCGCTGACATGAATGAATAACGGACCAAAAAAGGTGGATCGGTGCCCGAGGAAGTGATTCAAACTGAAAAGAAACCTATATATTGAGGTCTATTTTAGGAGGATATCTGCTTTGAGCATTTGTACCTCCGGAAAAGAAACCTGGACACAGGGCCCAATTTATAAGGTTAGGGGCGGAAGACAAAACATTGGTTGTTTTTTAAACAAAAATTAAAATTAAGATTATTATTATTAAGAATATTACGATTAGCAAAAGAAAAAAAAATAAACTTAGCAATCACAACATTCTCAGCAAATGAAGCATAGTATCCCAAATGGGATTAAAGTACTATACAAATACAAATATTATTATTTTGTACGCCCGGCCCCGGACATGCGCTGGGCTGTTCTGCTTAGAACTTATAAGGGGAAAGAATACTTTGTCTAATATAAAGGGAAGTAACCACACAAATTATAGTGAAGGGAGTATACTCCCAAAGGAAGGTGCATACAGAAATAATCTCAAATTAGAGTTTAATAATTTAGTTTTATTCAATAATACGTTTTTTAAAGAATTAACCAATTAAATGTCATATTTATAGTGCATATATTAATCGAGTATTTCCATTGCTTATATTTCAGTTAGAATTTCAATCTAATGTCAAAACCAGTAATGTCTGACAATTTATCAAGAGAGGCCAGGTATTTGGATACCATTTCAAGCATACTTACCTGGCACGGGAGGTACCTTGATCAGCAAGGAGGTCCTCCCAGGGCGAGGCCTTTCCATTGCACTCCGGCTGGGCTGACCCCTGCGATCACCCCAAATGCGGGTGACTCGAGTGCGTAATTTCTTCGTAGGGGGGACTGCGTTCGCGCTATCCCCTGATATATCAAAAACATTAATGTATAGAAAGTAAACAAAAGGGTATTAATTGTTACCAATACGACACACCTCAGTTTTTCGGGGTATTTGTACACATATTTTAGACCTCTTTGTGACTCCAGAGCTGGAGAGCACCTCCCGAATGCTCGTAATAAAAATCGTAATTAATTATTCTTTCAGCTTTTCTTTTTGTTTGAAAGGTTAGGGCACTGGCAGGGTTAGGGATTGGATAAGAGTTAGAATTGAAGATAAAGACGGGGTTACTGATAGGTAGCCTACGTAGGCGTAAGTGCGAAATGCATGGGGGACCGTGCGTACTTACAACAACATCCCAAAAGAATGTGAACAAAATCGCATACAGTGTTATTTGTTATTTTATTTTTTCACTGTCAGTAAACTGTATTTTTCGGAAGAATATAATTCGTCATTTGTCATTAAATTCGAATATTCGACAATGTTTCGAAAATCTGATAGTTTCCATCTCAAAAAATGCAACACCATCCAAAAACCCCATTCCATGTATATTATTTTTGTTTTCAATTTTGCGAGAGACATAATAGACAGAAATCAATATCCAAACAGAGAACAGAACAAGACACAGGACTAATAAAAGTAATATTTAAAAAGATAATACCTACAGCACGTGGTGTTCCCAAGCGGTCACCCATCTAAGTACCAACCACGCCCGACGTTGCTTGACTTCGGTGATCGGACGAGAACCGGTATTTTCAACGTGGTATGGCCGTAGACACTAACAGGGTTGTATTGGGCTATACATAGGTAAGGAAAAAACTACTGTCCACATCCATTAACGTCTTGTGCTAAATTAATTACTTTACACAGGTGACATGACTGAATGAATGAATGGAAAGTGAGCGAGACAAGCGGAAATATTGCATTTCCTTCTTCCTCTAGCTGTCTTTAGTTTGATTTGATGACAGGAATCAGAATGCTAGCACACCGGGCATTCTCATTAGTGCTACTCTCCATTCAAGTGTTTTCCCATTTAGCGGTATGGTCCCAGTGGCCAGCTGGTTCCATAATTATTTGTGGGGTTCGTCCGGCCTTGTCGCACATCCTTCTCTCCCCCTGTCTGTGTCCCGCCTCAATCATTCTGATTATAGGGGACACTACCCGTCTTCTTCTGCTTGCAATCGGTGTTCCTCTCATGCTGCAGGTCACCCACCGGTCATTAGATGGACTTCCTCATTGCCTGTAAGACCTGCATGGTCCGGGCAGTACATCCATGGTAGGGACAGCATGCATGTTCCTTCCTTTAAAGCTCACACTCTTCGATGACCTTCTTGGTAAAGAGTGCTTGTTTTCAGACAATATGAAGTCTCCGCATCAACAATATTCGAAAAGCTCTAAAACTTGACCGTCTAAATTACAACACAAGGGCGGTCGACATCCAAATATGCAAAAGTGTAGACAATTCGTTTGTTTTTAATATAACATGGTTGGTAGTCCTGAAGAGTCACATTAGAGGATTTTAATACAGTTATCGACCTCGCACAGTAGCCTTTGAGGACCTCGCTGACATGAATGAATAACGGACCAAAAAAGGTGGATCGGTGCCCGAGGAAGTGATTCAAAGTGAAAAGAAACCTATATACTGAGGTCTATTTTAGGAGGATATCTGCGTTGAGCATTTGCACCTCCGGAAAAGAAACCTGGACACAGGGCCCAATTTATAAGGTTAGGGGCGGAAGACAAAACATTGGTTGTTTTTTAAACAAAAATTAAAATTAAGATTATTATTATTAAGAATATTACGATTAGCAAAAGAAAAAAAAATAAACTTAGCAATCACAACATTCTCAGCAAATGAAGCATAGTATCCCAAATGGGATTAAAGTACTATACAAATACAAATATTATTATTTTGTACGCCCGGCCCCGGACATGCGCTGGGCTGTTCTGCTTAGAACTTATAAGGGGAAAGAATACTTTGTCTAATATAAAGGGAAGTAACCACACAAATTATAGTGAAGGGAGTATACTCCCAAAGGAAGGTGCATACAGAAATAATCTCAAATTAGAGTTTAATAATTTAGTTTTATTCAATAATACGTTTTTTAAAGGATTAACCAATTAAATATCATATTTATAGTGCATATATTAATCGAGTATTTCCATTGCTTATATTTCAGTTAGAATTTCAATCTAATGTCAAAACCAGTAATGTCTGACAATTTATCAAGAGAGGCCAGGTATTTGGATACCATTTCAAGCATACTTACCTGGCACGGGAGGTACCTTGATCAGCAAGGAGGTCCTCCCAGGGCGAGGCCTTTCCATTGCACTCCGGTTGGGCTGACCCCTGCGATCACCCCAAATGCTGGTGACTCGAGTGCGCAATTTATTCGTAGGGGGGACTGCGTTCGCGCTATCCCCTGATATATCAAAAACATGAATGGATAGAAAGTAAACAAAAGGATATTGATTGTTACCAATACGACGCACCTCAGTTTTTCGGGGTATTTGTACACATATTTTAGACCTCTTTGTGACTCCAGAGCTGGAGAGCACCTCCCGAATGCTCGTAATAAAAATCGTAATTAATTATTCTTTCAGCTTTTCTTTTTGTTTGAAAGGTTAGGGCACTGGCAGGGTTAGGGATTGGATAAGAGTTAGAATTGAAGATAAAGACGGGGTTACTGATAGGTAGCCTACGTATGCGTAAGTGCGAAATGCATGGGGGACCGTGCGTACTTATAACAACATCCCAAAAGAATGTGAACAAAATCGCATACAGTTTTATTTGATATTTTATTTTTTCACTGTCAGTAAACTGTATTTTTCGAAAGAATATAATTCGTCATTTGTCATTAAATTCGAATATTCGACAATGTTTCGAAAATCCGATAGTTTCCATCTCAAAAAATGCAACACCATCCAAAAACCCCATTCCATGTATATTATTTTTGTTTTCAATTTTGCGAGAGACATAATAGACAGACATCAATATCCAAACAGAGAACAGAACAAGACACAGGACTAATAAAAGTAATATTTAAAAAGATAATACCTACAGCACGTGGTGTTCCCAAGCGGTCACCCATCTAAGTACCAACCACGCCCGACGTTGCTTGACTTCGGTGATCGGACGAGAACCGGTATTTTCAACGTGGTATGGCCGTAGACACTAACAGGGTTGTATTGGGCTATACATAGGTAAGGAAAAAACTACTGTCCACATCCATTAACGTCTTGTGCTAAATTAATTACTTTACACAGGTGACATGACTGAATGAATGAATGGAAAGTGAGCGAGACAAGCGGAAATATTGCATTTCCTTCTTCCTCTAGCTGTCTTTAGTTTGATTTGATGACAGGAATCAGAATGCTAGCACACCGGGCATTCTCATTAGTGCTACTCTCCATTCAAGTGTTTTCCCATTTAGCGGTATGGTCCCAGTGGCCAGCTGGTTCCATAACTATTTGTGGGGTTCGTCCGGGATTGTCGCACATCCTTCTCTCCCCCTGTCTGTGTCCCGCCTCAATCATTCTGATTATAGGGGACACTACCCGTCTTCTTCTGCTTGCAATCGGTGTTCCTCTCATGCTGCAGGTCACCCACCGGTCATTAGATGGACTTCCTCATTGCCTGTAAGACCTGCATGGTCCGGGCAGTACATCCATGGTAGGGACAGCATGCATGTTCCTTCCTTTAAAGCTCACACTCTTCGATGACCTTCTTGGTAAAGAGTGCTTGTTTTCAGACAATATGAAGTCTCCGCATCAACAATATTCGAAAAGCTCTAAAACTTGACCGTCTAAATTACAACACAAGGGTGGTCGACATCCAAATATGCAAAAGTGTAGACAATTCGTTTGTTTTTAATATAACATGGTTGGTAGTCCTGAAGAGTCACATTAGAGGATTTTAATACAGTTATCGACCTCGCACAGTAGCCTTTGAGGACCTCGCTGACATGAATGAATAACGGACCAAAAAAGGTGGATCGGTGCCCGAGGAAGTGATTCAAACTGAAAAGAAACCTATATATTGAGGTCTATTTTAGGAGGATATCTGCTTTGAGCATTTGTACCTCCGGAAAAGAAACCTGGACACAGGGCCCAATTTATAAGGTTAGGGGCGGAAGACAAAACATTGGTTGTTTTTTAAACAAAAATTAAAATTAAGATTATTATTATTAAGAATATTACGATTAGCAAAAGAAAAAAAAATAAACTTAGCAATCACAACATTCTCAGCAAATGAAGCATAGTATCCCAAATGGGATTAAAGTACTATACAAATACAAATATTATTATTTTGTACGCCCGGCCCCGGACATGCGCTGGGCTGTTCTGCTTAGAACTTATAAGGGGAAAGAATACTTTGTCTAATATAAAGGGAAGTAACCACACAAATTATAGTGAAGGGAGTATACTCCCAAAGGAAGGTGCATACAGAAATAATCTCAAATTAGAGTTTAATAATTTAGTTTTATTCAATAATACGTTTTTTAAAGAATTAACCAATTAAATGTCATATTTATAGTGCATATATTAATCGAGTATTTCCATTGCTTATATTTCAGTTAGAATTTCAATCTAATGTCAAAACCAGTAATGTCTGACAATTTATCAAGAGAGGCCAGGTATTTGGATACCATTTCAAGCATACTTACCTGGCACGGGAGGTACCTTGATCAGCAAGGAGGTCCTCCCAGGGCGAGGCCTTTCCATTGCACTCCGGCTGGGCTGACCCCTGCGATCACCCCAAATGCGGGTGACTCGAGTGCGTAATTTCTTCGTAGGGGGGACTGCGTTCGCGCTATCCCCTGATATATCAAAAACATTAATGTATAGAAAGTAAACAAAAGGGTATTAATTGTTACCAATACGACACACCTCAGTTTTTCGGGGTATTTGTACACATATTTTAGACCTCTTTGTGACTCCAGAGCTGGAGAGCACCTCCCGAATGCTCGTAATAAAAATCGTAATTAATTATTCTTTCAGCTTTTCTTTTTGTTTGAAAGGTTAGGGCACTGGCAGGGTTAGGGATTGGATAAGAGTTAGAATTGAAGATAAAGACGGGGTTACTGATAGGTAGCCTACGTAGGCGTAAGTGCGAAATGCATGGGGGACCGTGCGTACTTACAACAACATCCCAAAAGAATGTGAACAAAATCGCATACAGTGTTATTTGTTATTTTATTTTTTCACTGTCAGTAAACTGTATTTTTCGGAAGAATATAATTCGTCATTTGTCATTAAATTCGAATATTCGACAATGTTTCGAAAATCTGATAGTTTCCATCTCAAAAAATGCAACACCATCCAAAAACCCCATTCCATGTATATTATTTTTGTTTTCAATTTTGCGAGAGACATAATAGACAGAAATCAATATCCAAACAGAGAACAGAACAAGACACAGGACTAATAAAAGTAATATTTAAAAAGATAATACCTACAGCACGTGGTGTTCCCAAGCGGTCACCCATCTAAGTACCAACCACGCCCGACGTTGCTTGACTTCGGTGATCGGACGAGAACCGGTATTTTCAACGTGGTATGGCCGTAGACACTAACAGGGTTGTATTGGGCTATACATAGGTAAGGAAAAAACTACTGTCCACATCCATTAACGTCTTGTGCTAAATTAATTACTTTACACAGGTGACATGACTGAATGAATGAATGGAAAGTGAGCGAGACAAGCGGAAATATTGCATTTCCTTCTTCCTCTAGCTGTCTTTAGTTTGATTTGATGACAGGAATCAGAATGCTAGCACACCGGGCATTCTCATTAGTGCTACTCTCCATTCAAGTGTTTTCCCATTTAGCGGTATGGTCCCAGTGGCCAGCTGGTTCCATAATTATTTGTGGGGTTCGTCCGGCCTTGTCGCACATCCTTCTCTCCCCCTGTCTGTGTCCCGCCTCAATCATTCTGATTATAGGGGACACTACCCGTCTTCTTCTGCTTGCAATCGGTGTTCCTCTCATGCTGCAGGTCACCCACCGGTCATTAGATGGACTTCCTCATTGCCTGTAAGACCTGCATGGTCCGGGCAGTACATCCATGGTAGGGACAGCATGCATGTTCCTTCCTTTAAAGCTCACACTCTTCGATGACCTTCTTGGTAAAGAGTGCTTGTTTTCAGACAATATGAAGTCTCCGCATCAACAATATTCGAAAAGCTCTAAAACTTGACCGTCTAAATTACAACACAAGGGCGGTCGACATCCAAATATGCAAAAGTGTAGACAATTCGTTTGTTTTTAATATAACATGGTTGGTAGTCCTGAAGAGTCACATTAGAGGATTTTAATACAGTTATCGACCTCGCACAGTAGCCTTTGAGGACCTCGCTGACATGAATGAATAACGGACCAAAAAAGGTGGATCGGTGCCCGAGGAAGTGATTCAAAGTGAAAAGAAACCTATATACTGAGGTCTATTTTAGGAGGATATCTGCGTTGAGCATTTGCACCTCCGGAAAAGAAACCTGGACACAGGGCCCAATTTATAAGGTTAGGGGCGGAAGACAAAACATTGGTTGTTTTTTAAACAAAAATTAAAATTAAGATTATTATTATTAAGAATATTACGATTAGCAAAAGAAAAAAAAATAAACTTAGCAATCACAACATTCTCAGCAAATGAAGCATAGTATCCCAAATGGGATTAAAGTACTATACAAATACAAATATTATTATTTTGTACGCCCGGCCCCGGACATGCGCTGGGCTGTTCTGCTTAGAACTTATAAGGGGAAAGAATACTTTGTCTAATATAAAGGGAAGTAACCACACAAATTATAGTGAAGGGAGTATACTCCCAAAGGAAGGTGCATACAGAAATAATCTCAAATTAGAGTTTAATAATTTAGTTTTATTCAATAATACGTTTTTTAAAGGATTAACCAATTAAATATCATATTTATAGTGCATATATTAATCGAGTATTTCCATTGCTTATATTTCAGTTAGAATTTCAATCTAATGTCAAAACCAGTAATGTCTGACAATTTATCAAGAGAGGCCAGGTATTTGGATACCATTTCAAGCATACTTACCTGGCACGGGAGGTACCTTGATCAGCAAGGAGGTCCTCCCAGGGCGAGGCCTTTCCATTGCACTCCGGTTGGGCTGACCCCTGCGATCACCCCAAATGCGGGTGACTCGAGTGCGTAATTTATTCGTAGGGGGGACTGCGTTCGCGCTATCCCCTGATATATCAAAAACATGAATGGATAGAAAGTAAACAAAAGGATATTGATTGTTACCAATACGACGCACCTCAGTTTTTCGGGGTATTTGTACACATATTTTAGACCTCTTTGTGACTCCAGAGCTGGAGAGCACCTCCCGAATGCTCGTAATAAAAATCGTAATTAATTATTCTTTCAGCTTTTCTTTTTGTTTGAAAGGTTAGGGCACTGGCAGGGTTAGGGATTGGATAAGAGTTAGAATTGAAGATAAAGACGGGGTTACTGATAGGTAGCCTACGTATGCGTAAGTGCGAAATGCATGGGGGACCGTGCGTACTTATAACAACATCCCAAAAGAATGTGAACAAAATCGCATACAGTTTTATTTGATATTTTATTTTTTCACTGTCAGTAAACTGTATTTTTCGAAAGAATATAATTCGTCATTTGTCATTAAATTCGAATATTCGACAATGTTTCGAAAATCCGATAGTTTCCATCTCAAAAAATGCAACACCATCCAAAAACCCCATTCCATGTATATTATTTTTGTTTTCAATTTTGCGAGAGACATAATAGACAGACATCAATATCCAAACAGAGAACAGAACAAGACACAGGACTAATAAAAGTAATATTTAAAAAGATAATACCTACAGCACGTGGTGTTCCCAAGCGGTCACCCATCTAAGTACCAACCACGCCCGACGTTGCTTGACTTCGGTGATCGGACGAGAACCGGTATTTTCAACGTGGTATGGCCGTAGACACTAACAGGGTTGTATTGGGCTATACATAGGTAAGGAAAAAACTACTGTCCACATCCATTAACGTCTTGTGCTAAATTAATTACTTTACACAGGTGACATGACTGAATGAATGAATGGAAAGTGAGCGAGACAAGCGGAAATATTGCATTTCCTTCTTCCTCTAGCTGTCTTTAGTTTGATTTGATGACAGGAATCAGAATGCTAGCACACCGGGCATTCTCATTAGTGCTACTCTCCATTCAAGTGTTTTCCCATTTAGCGGTATGGTCCCAGTGGCCAGCTGGTTCCATAACTATTTGTGGGGTTCGTCCGGCCTTGTCGCACATCCTTCTCTCCCCCTGTCTGTGTCCCGCCTCAATCATTCTGATTATAGGGGACACTACCCGTCTTCTTCTGCTTGCAATCGGTGTTCCTCTCATGCTGCAGGTCACCCACCGGTCATTAGATGGACTTCCTCATTGCCTGTAAGACCTGCATGGTCCGGGCAGTACATCCATGGTAGGGACAGCATGCATGTTCCTTCCTTTAAAGCTCACACTCTTCGATGACCTTCTTGGTAAAGAGTGCTTGTTTTCAGACAATATGAAGTCTCCGCATCAACAATATTCGAAAAGCTCTAAAACTTGACCGTCTAAATTACAACACAAGGGTGGTCGACATCCAAATATGCAAAAGTGTAGACAATTCGTTTGTTTTTAATATAACATGGTTGGTAGTCCTGAAGAGTCACATTAGAGGATTTTAATACAGTTATCGACCTCGCACAGTAGCCTTTGAGGACCTCGCTGACATGAATGAATAACGGACCAAAAAAGGTGGATCGGTGCCCGAGGAAGTGATTCAAACTGAAAAGAAACCTATATATTGAGGTCTATTTTAGGAGGATATCTGCGTTGAGCATTTGTACCTCCGGAAAAGAAACCTGGACACAGGGCCCAATTTATAAGGTTAGGGGCGGAAGACAAAACATTGGTTGTTTTTTAAACAAAAATTAAAATTAAGATTATTATTATTAAGAATATTACGATTAGCAAAAGAAAAAAAAATAAACTTAGCAATCACAACATTCTCAGCAAATGAAGCATAGTATCCCAAATGGGATTAAAGTACTATACAAATACAAATATTATTATTTTGTACGCCCGGCCCCGGACATGCGCTGGGCTGTTCTGCTTAGAACTTATAAGGGGAAAGAATACTTTGTCTAATATAAAGGGAAGTAACCACACAAATTATAGTGAAGGGAGTATACTCCCAAAGGAAGGTGCATACAGAAATAATCTCAAATTAGAGTTTAATAATTTAGTTTTATTCAATAATACGTTTTTTAAAGAATTAACCAATTAAATGTCATATTTATAGTGCATATATTAATCGAGTATTTCCATTGCTTATATTTCAGTTAGAATTTCAATCTAATGTCAAAACCAGTAATGTCTGACAATTTATCAAGAGAGGCCAGGTATTTGGATACCATTTCAAGCATACTTACCTGGCACGGGAGGTACCTTGATCAGCAAGGAGGTCCTCCCAGGGCGAGGCCTTTCCATTGCACTCCGGTTGGGCTGACCCCTGCGATCACCCCAAATGCGGGTGACTCGAGTGCGTAATTTCTTCGTAGGGGGGACTGCGTTCGCGCTATCCCTTGATATATCAAAAACATGAATGTATAGAAAGTAAACAAAAGGATATTAATTGTTACCAATACGACACACCTCAGTTTTTCGGGGTATTTGTACACATATTTTAGACCTCTTTGTGACTCCAGAGCTGGAGAGCACCTCCCGAATGCTCGTAATAAAAATCGTAATTAATTATTCTTTCAGCTTTTCTTTTTGTTTGAAAGGTTAGGGCACTGGCAGGGTTAGGGATTGGATAAGAGTTAGAATTGAAGATAAAGACGGGGTTACTGATAGGTAGCCTACGTATGCGTAAGTGCGAAATGCATGGGGGACCGTGCGTACTTATAACAACATCCCAAAAGAATGTGAACAAAATCGCATACAGTTTTATTTGATATTTTATTTTTTCACTGTCAGTAAACTGTATTTTTGGAAAGAATATAATTCGTCATTTGTCATTAAATTCGAATATTCGACAATGTTTCGAAAATCTGATAGTTTCCATCTCAAAAAATGCAACACCATCCAAAAACCCCATTCCATGTATATTATTTTTGTTTTCAATTTTGCGAGAGACATAATAGACAGAAATCAATATCCAAACAGAGAACAGAACAAGACACAGGACTAATAAAAGTAATATTTAAAAAGATAATACCTACAGCACGTGGTGTTCCCAAGCAGTCACCCATCTAAGTACCAACCACGCCCGACGTTGCTTGACTTCGGTGATCGGACGAGAACCGTTATTTTCAACGTGGTATGGCCGTAGACACTAACAGGGTTGTATTGGGCTATACATAGGTAAGGAAAAAATTACTGTCCACATCCATTAACGTCTTGTGCTAAATTAATTACTTTACACAGGTGACATGACTGAATGAATGAATGGAAAGTGAGCGAGACAAGCGGAAATATTGCATTTCCTTCTTCCTCTAGCTGTCTTTAGTTTGATTTGATGACAGGAATCAGAATGCTAGCACACCGGGCATTCTCATTAGTGCTACTCTCCATTCAAGTGTTTTCCCATTTAGCGGTATGGTCCCAGTGGCCAGCTGGTTCCATAACTATTTGTGGGGTTCGTCCGGCCTTGTCGCACATCCTTCTCTCCCCCTGTCTGTGTCCCGCCTCAATCATTCTGATTATAGGGGACACTACCCGTCTTCTTCTGCTTGCAATCGGTGTTCCTCTCATGCTGCAGGTCACCCACCGGTCATTAGATGGACTTCCTCATTGCCTGTAAGACCTGCATGGTCCGGGCAGTACATCCATGGTAGGGACAGCATGCATGTTCCTTCCTTTAAAGCTCACACTCTTCGATGACCTTCTTGGTAAAGAGTGCTTGTTTTCAGACAATATGAAGTCTCCGCATCAACAATATTCGAAAAGCTCTAAAACTTGACCGTCTAAATTACAACACAAGGGTGGTCGACATCCAAATATGCAAAAGTGTAGACAATTCGTTTGTTTTTAATATAACATGGTTGGTAGTCCTGAAGAGTCACATTAGAGGATTTTAATACAGTTATCGACCTCGCACAGTAGCCTTTGAGGACCTCGCTGACATGAATGAATAACGGACCAAAAAAGGTGGATCGGTGCCCGAGGAAGTGATTCAAACTGAAAAGAAACCTATATATTGAGGTCTATTTTAGGAGGATATCTGCGTTGAGCATTTGTACCTCCGGAAAAGAAACCTGGACACAGGGCCCAATTTATAAGGTTAGGGGCGGAAGACAAAACATTGGTTGTTTTTTAAACAAAAATTAAAATTAAGATTATTATTATTAAGAATATTACGATTAGCAAAAGAAAAAAAAATAAACTTAGCAATCACAACATTCTCAGCAAATGAAGCATAGTATCCCAAATGGGATTAAAGTACTATACAAATACAAATATTATTATTTTGTACGCCCGGCCCCGGACATGCGCTGGGCTGTTCTGCTTAGAACTTATAAGGGGAAAGAATACTTTGTCTAATATAAAGGGAAGTAACCACACAAATTATAGTGAAGGGAGTATACTCCCAAAGGAAGGTGCATACAGAAATAATCTCAAATTAGAGTTTAATAATTTAGTTTTATTCAATAATACGTTTTTTAAAGAATTAACCAATTAAATGTCATATTTATAGTGCATATATTAATCGAGTATTTCCATTGCTTATATTTCAGTTAGAATTTCAATCTAATGTCAAAACCAGTAATGTCTGACAATTTATCAAGAGAGGCCAGGTATTTGGATACCATTTCAAGCATACTTACCTGGCACGGGAGTTACCTTGATCAGCAAGGAGGTCCTCCCAGGGCGAGGCCTTTCCATTGCACTCCGGCTGGGCTGACCCCTGCGATCACCCCAAATGCGGGTGACTCGAGTGCGTAATTTCTTCTTAGGGGGGACTGCGTTCGCGCTATCCCCTGATATATCAAAAACATGAATGGATAGAAAGTAAACAAAAGGGTATTAATTGTTACCAATACGACACACCTCAGTTTTTCGGGGTATTTGTACACATATTTTAGACCTCTTTGTGACTCCAGAGCTGGAGAGCACCTCCCGAATGCTCGTAATAAAAATCGTAATTAATTATTCTTTCAGCTTTTCTTTTTGTTTGAAAGGTTAGGGCACTGGCAGGGTTAGGGATTGGATAAGAGTTAGAATTGAAGATAAAGACGGGGTTACTGATAGGTAGCCTACGTAGGCGTAAGTGCGAAATGCATGGGGGACCGTGCGTACTTACAACAACATCCCAAAAGAATGTGAACAAAATCGCATACAGTGTTATTTGTTATTTTATTTTTTCACTGTCAGTAAACTGTATTTTTCGGAAGAATATAATTCGTCATTTGTCATTAAATTCGAATATTCGACAATGTATCGAAAATCTGATAGTTTCCATCTCAAAAAATGCAACACCATCCAAAAACCCCATTCCATGTATATTATTTTTGTTTTCAATTTTGCGAGAGACATAATAGACAGAAATCAATATCCAAACAGAGAACAGAACAAGACACAGGACTAATAAAAGTAATATTTAAAAAGATAATACCTACAGCACGTGGTGTTCCCAAGCGGTCACCCATCTAAGTACCAACCACGCCCGACGTTGCTTGACTTCGGTGATCGGACGAGAACCGGTATTTTCAACGTGGTATGGCCGTAGACACTAACAGGGTTGTATTGGGCTATACATAGGTAAGGAAAAAACTACTGTCCACATCCATTAACGTCTTGTGCTAAATTAATTACTTTACACAGGTGACATGACTGAATGAATGAATGGAAAGTGAGCGAGACAAGCGGAAATATTGCATTTCCTTCTTCCTCTAGCTGTCTTTAGTTTGATTTGATGACAGGAATCAGAATGCTAGCACACCGGGCATTCTCATTAGTGCTACTCTCCATTCAAGTGTTTTCCCATTTAGCGGTATGGTCCCAGTGGCCAGCTGGTTCCATAATTATTTGTGGGGTTCGTCCGGCCTTGTCGCACATCCTTCTCTCCCCCTGTCTGTGTCCCGCCTCAATCATTCTGATTATAGGGGACACTACCCGTCTTCTTCTGCTTGCAATCGGTGTTCCTCTCATGCTGCAGGTCACCCACCGGTCATTAGATGGACTTCCTCATTGCCTGTAAGACCTGCATGGTCCGGGCAGTACATCCATGGTAGGGACAGCATGCATGTTCCTTCCTTTAAAGCTCACACTCTTCGATGACCTTCTTGGTAAAGAGTGCTTGTTTTCAGACAATATGAAGTCTCCGCATCAACAATATTCGAAAAGCTCTAAAACTTGACCGTCTAAATTACAACACAAGGGCGGTCGACATCCAAATATGCAAAAGTGTAGACAATTCGTTTGTTTTTAATATAACATGGTTGGTAGTCCTGAAGAGTCACATTAGAGGATTTTAATACAGTTATCGACCTCGCACAGTAGCCTTTGAGGACCTCGCTGACATGAATGAATAACGGACCAAAAAAGGTGGATCGGTGCCCGAGGAAGTGATTCAAAGTGAAAAGAAACCTATATACTGAGGTCTATTTTAGGAGGATATCTGCGTTGAGCATTTGCACCTCCGGAAAAGAAACCTGGACACAGGGCCCAATTTATAAGGTTAGGGGCGGAAGACAAAACATTGGTTGTTTTTTAAACAAAAATTAAAATTAAGATTATTATTATTAAGAATATTACGATTAGCAAAAGAAAAAAAAATAAACTTAGCAATCACAACATTCTCAGCAAATGAAGCATAGTATCCCAAATGGGATTAAAGTACTATACAAATACAAATATTATTATTTTGTACGCCCGGCCCCGGACATGCGCTGGGCTGTTCTGCTTAGAACTTATAAGGGGAAAGAATACTTTGTCTAATATAAAGGGAAGTAACCACACAAATTATAGTGAAGGGAGTATACTCCCAAAGGAAGGTGCATACAGAAATAATCTCAAATTAGAGTTTAATAATTTAGTTTTATTCAATAATACGTTTTTTAAAGGATTAACCAATTAAATATCATATTTATAGTGCATATATTAATCGAGTATTTCCATTGCTTATATTTCAGTTAGAATTTCAATCTAATGTCAAAACCAGTAATGTCTGACAATTTATCAAGAGAGGCCAGGTATTTGGATACCATTTCAAGCATACTTACCTGGCACGGGAGGTACCTTGATCAGCAAGGAGGTCCTCCCAGGGCGAGGCCTTTCCATTGCACTCCGGTTGGGCTGACCCCTGCGATCACCCCAAATGCGGGTGACTCGAGTGCGTAATTTATTCGTAGGGGGGACTGCGTTCGCGCTATCCCCTGATATATCAAAAACATGAATGTATAGAAAGTAAACAAAAGGATATTGATTGTTACCAATACGACGCACCTCAGTTTTTCGGGGTATTTGTACACATATTTTAGACCTCTTTGTGACTCCAGAGCTGGAGAGCACCTCCCGAATGCTCGTAATAAAAATCGTAATTAATTATTCTTTCAGCTTTTCTTTTTGTTTGAAAGGTTAGGGCACTGGCAGGGTTAGGGATTGGATAAGAGTTAGAATTGAAGATAAAGACGGGGTTACTGATAGGTAGCCTACGTATGCGTAAGTGCGAAATGCATGGGGGACCGTGCGTACTTATAACAACATCCCAAAAGAATGTGAACAAAATCGCATACAGTTTTATTTGATATTTTATTTTTTCACCGTCAGTAAACTGTATTTTTCGAAAGAATATAATTCGTCATTTGTCATTAAATTCGAATATTCGACAATGTTTCGAAAATCTGATAGTTTCCATCTCAAAAAATGCAACACCATCCGAAAACCCCATTCCATGTATATTATTTTTGTTTTCAATTTTGCGAGAGACATAATAGACAGACATCAATATCCAAACAGAGAACAGAACAAGACACAGGACTAATAAAAGTAATATTTAAAAAGATAATACCTACAGCACGTGGTGTTCCCAAGCGGTCACCCATCTAAGTACCAACCACGCCCGACGTTGCTTGTGTTACGGGTCTGGTACTGGGTGATAGTGTTACAGAGTGGGTGTTATGGGTTATTGGTTTTATGACTGCATTTTAAAATCGAGAGGTATTTATGAATTACTCTTTCGTACCATGCCACACACTAAGAACAACCTGAATAAGTTTTTATCAACAGACCTGCAGGGCCACAAATTTAATTACCTTAAAATTCCTAACAATTTTGTCTAGATCTCTTACGTACTAAAAAGACAACATCAGCAGCATCAAATGAAAATTCAATAATATGACACTAGAAGTCTCCTCTAGATTCCTATAAGATTAAGATCATTCTGACTCACTAACAATTCAAGTATTAATTATCTATCTCTCAGATATAATCTGCCCACTATCTATCAAGCAATATACTAATGTCTCTGGCGACAATGTCATCTCAACTATTTGTGCCTACCGCTTATAATGGATCAAGCTCGTCAATACAAACTGACGTAGTTAAGTTAGATCTACTCTAGGATGGGCTGGCAATCCCCAGCCTCATCCAGACAAATCAATTCCAATTCACAGTTGTGTATGCCAAACATTCATACTAGATCTAGTTGCAAGTTAATATACATCTTTGTCTTGCATTCTTGGGTAGCACTTCTAGCATGTGCGGCAATCCTGTCCTACTGGAAAAATTACGTTCAGCTCCTCGTTCATTGTTGAATCATCAACAGACAAACACTTACACTTGGTCCCTGATAAGGAATCAGGGAACAGTAGACAACAGCAGTGGGTATATCATAATCGAGCACATGGCTTCATCTCAATGCCTATAATGGACATAGACATAAAAACAACAGTCTTCTGATTCTTCTGGCAGAATCACGCCGACGCCTGCACAGATGGAATTTTCTGTATGGAGTCATGAACATAGGTATGGCTACGCTTATATACTGTGCGGCCAGCTGCAAATTACCGTCCAAATGCCTAGATTTGATTGGTGCATCCATTCGAGCTCAGCTCGCAGTATTAATAGATCTACATGGAAGTTGGTCACGGCCTTGTACTAGAAACAGACAAGGTCAAATTAAAATGTCAAAACCATTACTAAAATCTCTAAACCCTCGTGCTTTCTACGTTTTATGTACGAATTTCTGAACGCGACTAAGGGTCTTAAACTATCTATCCTTATTCACCCCTTCTCTTCCCTTGTAAGAGTTCATCAAAATCACGGGGTCGAGAATTGCACTGTCACTCCTAACTTATCCATTTATTCTATCTTGCCCCACTTTCTTTCCATCTCTAAGAAAAAGTGTTACAAAAACAAACTGTTCACGAGAACAGTTCAAGGACATTTACGCTGGTTATAATCAACGAGACCGTGAAAAAAAACAAGTCTTTTCAAGTCGTGACCCAGCACGACAATTATAGTATTAACCTTGACATCCCCCACCCCAGTGGAAATTTTAAGAAAAATTTACACGATAGGATCCAAGAAATTACAAAATTATTGTGGTAGGGGCTTAAGTACTACTGTAGAAAAACGAGCCTTAAGCTTGAGAATAAAAAAATTTTTAACTAAGAGGAACACCGATTGCAAGCAGAAGAAGACGGGTAGTGTCCCCTATAATCAGAATGATTGAGGCGGGACATAGACAGGGGGAGAGAAGGATGTGCGACAAGGCCGGACGAACCCCACAAATAATTATGGAACCAGCTGGCCACTGGGACCATACCGCTAAATGGGAAAACACTTGAATGGAGAGTAGCACTAATGAGAATGCCCGGTGTGCTAGCATTCTGATTCCTGTCATCAAATCAAACTAAAGACAGCTAGAGGAAGAAGGAAATGGAATATTTCCGCTTGTCTCGCTCACTTTGTAATATTTAAAAAGATAATACCTACAGCACGTGGTGTTCCCAAGCGGTCACCCATCTAAGTACCAACCAGTGGCCAGCTGGTTCCATAATTATTTGTGGGGTTCGTCCGGCCTTGTCGCACATCCTTCTCTCCCCCTGTCTGTGTCCCGCCTCAATCATTCTGATTATAGGGGACACTACCCGTCTTCTTCTGCTTGCAATCGGTGTTCCTCTCATGCTGCAGGTCACCCACCGGTCATTAGATGGACTTCCTCATTGCCTGTAAGACCTGCATGGTCCGGGCAGTACATCCATGGTAGGGGCAGCATGTTCCTTCCTTTAAAGCTCACACTATTCGATGACCTTCATGGTAAAGAGTGCTTGTTTTCAAACAATATGAAGTCTCCGCATCAACAATATTCGAAAAGCTCTAAAACTTGACCGTCTAAATTACAACACAAGGGTGGTCGACATCCAAATATGCAAAAGTGTAGACAATTCGTTTGTTTTTAATATAACATGGTTGGTCGTCCTGAAGAGTCACATCAGAGGACGTTAACACAGTCATCGAACTTCTAGGGTAGCTCTTAAATTGAGGACCTCGCTGACATGAACGAATAACGGAACAAGAATGGTGGATCGGTGCCTGAGGAAGTGATTCAAACTGAAAAGAAAACCTCGACACAGGGCCCAGTTTATAAATTTATAGGGTAGGGGCGGAAGACAAAACATTGGTTATTAAAAAAAAAATTAAAATTAAGATTATTATTACTAAGAATATTAAGATTAGCAAAAGAAAAAAGTAAACTTAGCAATCACAGCATTCTCAGCAAGGGAAGCATAGTATCCTAAATGTGATTAAAGTACTATACTTCTTCTTCTTTCGTTCACCAATCTAAATCTGCAGATTTGTTCTTTTAAGAAAATCTACGGTTTTCTGCAGTTCTGGCAGAGCACCATAGAGTTTGATATTCAGGTCGGTGGGTTGGTACCAATATGTTTCTCGCAGTGCTGAGAGGAGTGTGCACTTCTGCAATATATGCTCCGTGTTTTGAGGAGACTGGCTGCACTCGCATATGGCAGATGTTCCTATTTTGAACTTGGTGAAAATGTGGTGGTGGAGCCTATTGTGACCAGTTCTTAGTCTGAACAATAGTACTTGATCCTCTCTGTTCAGGAGATGATATTTATCCTGTTGGTTTATTTGCTGCCGTCTGTTGTTTTTGATGAGGTTTTTCTTCTCATAGTAGTTTAGGAGGCACTGTGGCTGCTCCAGGCCGGAGCCCTCCTTGGCCAGTTGGTCTGCCTTCTCATTGCCTGGGACTCCACAATGTGATGGTATCCACTGTAGGACTATCCTGCTTCTATTTCCAAGCTGTGTAAAACATTTCTTCAGGTCGTTAAGCTTGCCAGCTTGAAGGGCCTCAAGGACTGATCTTGCATCTGTGAGGAAGACGATGTTGCTGTCCTCTACTTGAAGCTCTGTGGCAGCTGTCATGAGGGCTTTGGCTTCTGATCCATAATTATTGCAGAAGGTTCCGGTTGGCATGCTAATTGCCGTTCTTGTCGAGTCTGGATACTCTATATACACTCCGGCACCTCCGTTTGTTACAGCATTCTCAGCAGAGCCATCTGTGTAGACTCGAACCCATGATTCGCTTGGATACTTGTCATCAAGTAGGCCGAGTACAGCAGTTCTTCTTTCTACTTCACTTTGTTCTCCCTTGTTGGAGACACCATCAACGTCTGTGTGTATCTGGACTTGGGTCTCTGTCTCCTCCGTCCAAGGGGTCTGTTCAGGTACAGATGTCAGGGGGTGGGCAATCTGGGGAAGGTGTGATAGCTGTCTTCTTATTCGCTTTGCCTTGTGAATAAAGCTCGTACGTTTCAGCCTTCCCCTTGCCAGGTCTCCTAGCTTCTCTTTCATTGGGTGATTCCCAGATTCAAGTGCTAATGGAGGGAGCAGAATATCATCTACTACACATTAGGACAGATCAGACGGAATTCCACATCCTCAATTATTACTGCCCAAACGACCGATCCATGTCCCTGGATACAATTCCCTTTAGAGGTAGGCTAATAGCATGTGGAGACTTCAACAGCCACTCCCAAAGCTGGGGCTATGAACACATGGACAAGAGAGTTGAGGAGGTTGAAACATGGCAGGATGAGTTAGGACTGCTTCTCATAAATCAGCCCACAGACCCACCTACATTTTACTCAAGATGCTGGCATACCACCTCAACACCGGATATAGCCTTCTATACACCAGACCTGGACTGGAAGATCAAAAGGACTGTGGGGAAACAACTTGGAGGAAGTGACCATCGCCCTGTTTTCATCATGGTGGAAAACGAGCTAATAAAGAGCAGCAGCACCCTTGCCAGATGGAACTACAAGAAGGCCAATTGGATGATGTTCAGACACAGAACAAGCGTGCTTGCCACAAGTATAATTTCAACAGGGAAAAACATCAACACCATTGTGCAAGAGTTCAACTCATCTATTCTTCAAGCTGCCAAGGAAACAATACCTCGTGGAGCACGAAAGAACTACAAACCATACTGGAACAAGGATCTTGACGAACTCCATCAAGAAGTAGAAAAGGCACGAATACAGGCTGAAAACAACCCAGGACAACAGCAACACAATGCCCTCCAGCAAGCCAAGGCAAGATTTCAAAGAGGAAAGCTCCAGGCACGACGCAAGAGCTGGAAAGAGAAAACAGCCTCCCTCAACTTTGAAAAAGACGGCAGGAAACTATGGAACCTGGTTAAAGCTCTAAGTGATGAAGGAACAGATAGTAACATCAGAGTCACTTTGCAAGAGAATGGCAAGACCCTAACCAAGAAAACAGCAGCGAATGTTTTTGCAGATGTGTTTGCTAAGGACTGTAACATAGAGGTAAGTACAAGCAAGTTAAAGGAGGCAAGAAATGACAAGGCCCCGGAGAGAAACGAAGGAGACCAGCCAGAAGTCATGAACACAAAGATCACACGGCAAGAACTAGACCTTGCCATTAGCAAACTAAAACTGCGGAAGTTACCAGGTGCAGATGGAATACCAAATGAGATGATCAAGAAACTCGGATCCGGAGCTCTGAATAAATTACTAGAGATCTTCAACGTCGGCTGGAAAACTGGAGAAGTACCACAGATCTGGCGAGAAGCAATCATGGTCCCAATACCCAAAAATGGAAAGGACAAAGGAACAGCAAGAAACTATCGACCAATAAGCTTGACAAGCTGCCTCTGCAAGACCATGGAACGGATCGTCAACCACAGAATGAAGTGGTACCTGGAAAGCAACCACCTACTGGCTGATCAGCAAGCAGGGTTCCGTCAGTGTTATTCCACAGAGGATCAAGCAACCTATCTGTCACAGGACATTGAAGATGCCTTCCAGGACAAGAAACAAGTATTAGCAGTGTGGATCGACCTTCGAAAGGCCTTTGACAAAGTCTGGAAAGACGGACTACTCAGGAAGCTGCGAGACAACAAAGTGAATGGTAGCATGTACAAGTGGACCAAGAGCCTTCTACACAACAGAAGAGCAAGAGTCCAGCTGGATGGATGTCACAGCAAGAAGGTACTGCTGAGACACGGTGTGCCACAGGGAGGAGTAATATCACCCACCTTATTCCTGATCTTCATAAATGATCTAGTTCAAGAACTACCCTGCGGGATACGTACAGCTCTATATGCAGATGACCTAGTTATGTGGTGTACGGAAGAACATGCCACAGTTGCCACAAGAAGACTACAAAGAGCCACTGACATCCTCTTAGCATGGACGAATAAGTGGTGTGTCACAGTCAACGAAGAGAAGTCGTCCACTACTCTTTTCACCCTGTCTCCAAAACAGACTGCTGGAGCCATCAAGCTCAATGGGACATCACTCAAGGAAGACAAAGCACCAACCTATCTAGGAGTCACATTCGACACCAGGCTCTCATGGAGGAATCACATCGAGAGGGCAGAGACAAAAGCTAGAAGAAAGCTAGCCATATTGAGGAAACTGAGCGGCACATCATGGGGAGCGACAGAAAGAATTCTCAAGAATGTGTATCAGCAAGGGATTCGCCCTCACCTCGAATATGGTACAACAGCCTGGAGTTCAGCGTCCAACTCAGCCCTTCAGATGTTAGACAAAGTTCAGAACCAGGCTTTGCGCATCATCACAGGAGCAATGAAGTCAACACCCATTGTGGAGATGGAGAAGATCACCCAGATAGCAACACTTGCAGAACGAAGAGAAACCAGGGTGGCAATCCAGGCAGAGAAATTCAACAGCATAGAGAAAGTACTATACAAAAACAAGTATTATTATTTGGTACGCCCTGACCTGGACGTGCACTCGGCTGATCTGCCTAGAACTAATAAGGGGAAAGAATACTATGTCTGATATAAAGGGAAGTAACCACACAAATTATAGTGAAGGGGTTGAAGGCGGTAGGATCGAGTAGTTCTTGGAAATTGGATTTTTCTCATATTTTCAAGTCCCTGGTCCTATTGGGGGGTATAATCGAGTACCTAGTCTTCTCGGATAAGGACGAAAAAATTCGGAGGGCCCGTGTGCACGTTGCGCACGTTAAAGATACCTTGGCAGTTGGAAATCGTAAAGAGCAGGCCGAAAGGCAATTGAAATTAATAGATTAAAATTTATCCATATCATCTCCCCCCCCCCCCCCCGCCAGAACAAGAAATAATAAAACAAGTAAAGTGAGGTGTAAATGCCAAGGGCAGCGAACCTCCTAAAATAAAGACCTCAAATCAATTATAGTGAAGGGAGTATACTCCCAAAGGAAGGTACTTACAGACGTAATCTCAAATTAGAGTTTAATAATTTAGTTTTATTCAATGATACGTTTTTTAAAGAATAAAGCGATTAAGTATCATATTTATAATGCATATATTTATCGAGTATTTCCATTGCTTATATTTCAGTTAGAATTTCAATCTAATGTCAAAACCAGTAATGTCTGACAATTTATCAAGAGAGGCCAGGTATTTGGATACCATTTCAAGCATACTTACCTGGCACGGGAGGTACCTTGATCAGCAAGGAGGTCCTCCCAGGGCGAGGACTTTCCATTGCACTCCGGTTGGGCTGACCCCTGCGATCACCCCAAATGCGGGTGACTCGAGTGCGTAATTTATTCGTAGGGGGGACTGCGTTCGCGCTATCCCCTGATATATCAAAAACACGAATAGATAGAAGTTCCACAATACGATGTATCTTAGGTTCTTGGGGCATGGGTACGTAATTTAGAGCCGTTTGTGACTCTAGTGCTAGAGAGCTCCTCCCGAATACTCGTAATAAAAATCGTAATTAATTATTCTTCCAGATTTTCTTTTTGTTTGAAATGGTAGGGCCCTGTCAGGGTTAGGGATTGGATAAGATTTGGAATTGAAGACACGGTTGGGGTTAGGGATAGGTGGCTTACGTATGCGTACGTGCAAAACGCTTGGGGACCATACGTACTAATGACCCCAAAAAGGATGGTAAAAAAATCGCATAGTTTTCTTTTATTTTCCACTGTCAGCAAACTGTATTTTTCGAAAGAATATAATTCGTCGTTTGTCATTATTCGAAGATTCGACAATGTTTCGAAAATCTGATAGTTTCCATCTCAAGAAATGCAACTCCATCTAAAAAAACCATTACATGTATATTATTTTGCTTTTCAGTTTTGCGACAGACATAAAAGAAAGAAACCAATATCTTCACAGAGAACAGAACAAGACACAGAACTAATAAAAATAATATTCTTAAAAAAAAATATATATCTACAGCACGTGGTGTTCCCAAGCGGTCACCCATCTAAGTACTAACCACGCCCGACGTTGCTTGACTTCGGTGATCGGACGAGAACCGGTATTTTCAACGTGGTATGGCCGTAGACACTAACAGGGTTGTATTGGGCTATACATAGGTAAGGAAAAAACTACTGTCCACATCCATTAACGTCTTGTGCTAAATTAATTACTTTACACAGGTGACATGACTGAATGAATGAATGGAAAGTGAGCGAGACAAGCGGAAATATTGCATTTCCTTCTTCCTCTAGCTGTCTTTAGTTTGATTTGATGACAGGAATCAGAATGCTAGCACACCGGGCATTCTCATTAGTGCTACTCTCCATTCAAGTGTTTTCCCATTTAGCGGTATGGTCCCAGTGGCCAGCTGGTTCCATAATTATTTGTGGGGTTCGTCCGGCCTTGTCGCACATCCTTCTCTCCCCCTGTCTGTGTCCCGCCTCAATCATTCTGATTATAGGGGACACTACCCGTCTTCTTCTGCTTGCAATCGGTGTTCCTCTCATGCTGCAGGTCACCCACCGGTCATTAGATGGACTTCCTCATTGCCTGTAAGACTCACAAAGCTGTAGTACGGTATATGTATGGGGAAAAAAACAACAACTTCTACACCCATAGCACAGCAAGGGCTTCTGGTAAATTAGTGCATGGGTTAAACAGGGTGACGACTGAATGACTGTATGAAAAGTGAGGGAAACAAGCGGAAGAATTGTATTATTTGCTCCCTACCTTTAAAATTCACACTACTCGGTGACCCTCCTAGGAAACATTTAAAAAATTTTTTTTCATACCAATGAAGTTGTCTCTACATCGACAGTAGTAGAAAAGTTCTGCAATTTGACCGTGTGTACCTAATAATTATATTATTATAATGCAAGGATGAATGACAGTAAGGGTGGACAATTTGACTTTTCAACCCGAAAAGGTAGGTAATTCTAAAAAGTCATGTCGAAAGAGTTTAACCCAGTTATCCACCTTGCACTGTACTCCCGTGGACCTTATTGAAATGCATTAAATTCAGGGGGGGGGGGGCAATGAGGTATATTGACAGCTGGCGTGGAGCAAACACATGAAGCAAGACAAGAATTTTGTATGGGCCTACATGTTTTGACTTCAAATAACTCATTTAAGCTTTCCGTGTGTGTTCAACTTGTCGGTTCCGTTACGTGCAGTGAATAGACTTCGCTGTTTAGATTTGGTGATTTGCCGTGTATTTGAATGTCTGTATTGTGAGTGTGTGTGAGGAGCCCAACGATTTCTGACGTGCCCCTACGGATCCATGTAAGAATTATTAATCTAACGCGGAGTCAGAGCGCGTCTAGTCAATTCTGAGAGAGGCTAAAGCTGTGCCTTCACGCGTACGTATGGAAACGGTATAGAAAACGTCATAAATCCATCAAATAATGAAAAGAAAGAATGTTTTCAAGTGTACAGAAACGGCGTTTCCGTTCGATGAAATATTCTTTCTACTTCCCTACACGAATGGTTTTTGACGTTTCGGCTGCGATTTCCGTATCAGTCCACATTGAAACCCGGCTTAAGTCTACAACGTGATTGATTTAAAAACTTTTATACTCATAAATAAAATTCTTTTCAGATCCGCACACAACAACTTTTCTCTCCGTGTGCCATGAATATTTCCATGTTTGTCGAATACAGGAAGAAAACAGTGGGGCAGATGAATGAAGACACTAACTACAGCACCATCTACTGGTAGAAAGTGGACTTTCTTTCCCCCTGAAACAAAATAGCCCAGCATTCTTGTGCACCAATACATCGGTGATTGGCATAAACGTGACCAGCGGAAGAACTGATATATCGGTGATTGGCACACAAAGAGTTAAGCGAATTTTACCAGTGTTATAGAATTTATCCAGAAGTATTTAATTCTGTTTATGAAATTTAGAGGCTGTAAATAACAAACATAATTATATAAGAAGCTTGAATGGAGCTCGAAGGGCGCAAAAAAGTCGTTCTAGTGCTGAAGCGCCGTGAAAACCCCAACTCAGGCTTAAGCCCCTTGGCCCCCCAAAGTGTTAATCCAGCGCTGAGCGTTCATTAAACAAACTGATGTAAGCGCGCACTGGTGCATTTTTTTTTCAGGTGTGCATACTAGACTTGTCTTCCATAATACGAGATCACAATCACGAGCAGAGAAAGCCACAGACGTTGATCTATCGCACGAAAACTAATCTGCTCACCTGTATCTGTCAGACGATCAGTTCCCATCGTTCTCACCTCCAACATCAATCACTTTTTACCCGTAAGCAAAGTTTTTTGCATTGGTCGGTCAAACAGACACATGAACTTTGTTTATAAACAAACTTTAGCCACATAAGATAAGATAAGACAGTAGGCCAAATCCCGACAGTGATGAGAGAACAAAACATTGTAAAATTCCTGCTGCTACGAAAGTGGAATTGGGCTGGAGATGTGGGAAGGATGAATGACAACAGGTGGACAAAACGCTGCACTGAATGGCAACCAGGGACAGGAAAAAGGACACGAGGACGACCAGGAAGAAGATGGCAAGAAGATATTAAAACGAGAGTGGAAACAACATGGGTGAAGAGAACATCAGGTGGAAAAAGAATGGAAATCATTTTCAGAGGGCGCTACATCCTGCAGTGGCTGGACAATGCTAAGGTGAAAGATAAGATCAGAATTACAATATTGTCCCTTAATGGAAATTCTCTTTCACAGAGCATATAAGAGCACAGTCATGCATACTCATCATTACATCTTATTCATCATTATACAAACATATAACCCAGCTCAATAAACTCAAAAACAGGCCTACGTGAAATGACATGGTCAGGAAGTAAACTATGGCACATTTTATCTAGCTATAATGTCTTGTTGAGGAGGAATGCGGAGAGCAGAAACGATCTTCTGAATTTTTCCGTTTGCTTTCATGTGTTGTTTTCCGTTGCTCATGAAAGATCTAGAAATTTGATGAAACAAGGGTTGGTGACTGTCATTTAAGGTGAAAATGAATTTCCTTACATGTGCATTTGTGTGCAGATGGTCAAAATGGAAAAATGACTTGCCTGTCTTGTTGCATCTTTTGTTGATGACTGTGTTGTAAAGTTTGTTACACTTGAATATTTATTTATTTATTTATTTATTTATTTAATTATTTATTTATTTTTCCATGTACCTATTTACTTTTATTTCTCCTGCCTCATCCCGCCCCCCCACCCCCCCCCCCCCCAAAAAAAAACCCCACAAAAAAACAAACCCGCCGATCGCGCGCTGCATTGTGGCGACGACGTGCCTGCTCCAGTTATAACTGGGTTGCAATGGCACAAAGGCAAATTACCCAAATGGGATTAAAGAGTTAAATACAAATACAAATATTTATTCATTTATTTATTCAGTGATTTATCTGAGCACGACCTTTATCATTTTATAATGAAATATAGTGAAAATGGACACTCCGTACTATATTTATTATCATGAGTATTATAACTCCTATGTTGTTGATGTTGTTATCATTATCTAAACACATCTATTACAGAAGATGGAGACATGATCATCATCGAGAACGATGGGCTGACATCATCAACATTATTATTTTTACTATAACTACTTCATGTACTGCTAACTGCTAACCCTAACCCTTCGCAGAAGAACAATTGACCAAGGCGGGGATCAAACCCGCAACCCTTACTACGGCACCAACCGCCTTGCCAGGAAGGAGAAAACCAATTTGCTTAAAAGCGTTCGGCCCCTCCACCGCTAAAGATAAAAAATCAACAAAACAACAGTTCAAGCTTCAGGTGTCCCAAAAAATGCCGGTCCGCCACTGTTTCACTGGCGCTTTTCTGAGCACTGACTAAGCACAAACATCTCTATAACCATCATTCTGTTATATATGTCCCATTGTTCAAGGATTCAGTGGCGGTACCTGTTATTTATCTGAAGCCTGGTGTTCTGTTGTTACAATTTCACATAAACCTACCTGTATTCTCTCTTCCGGGGCAATGAAACCTCTGAGAAATAGGTCAACTGTCTTGACTAATGGAAATGACGGATTGAGGATATATATGACTGGGGAGTCATCAAAGTTGTAGCTATCTCATGCTTTGTTTACATACACCTTGTTTTCTTTGTTGGGGGTTTCTCTGTGCGCCGGTGTGTACGGGCATGTGATATTGTGAAAGTTAAAGCTGATGACTGTGCGAGGATATTGGTTTAGAAAAAAGGACAGATAGATAGATAGATAGATAGATAGATAGATAGATAGATAGATAGATAGATAGATAGATAGATAGATAGATAGATAGATAGATAGATCAGACATACAGACAGATAGATAGATAGATAGATAGTTAAATAGATAGATAGATAGATAGATAGATAGATAGATAGATAGATAGATAGATAGATAGATAGATAGATAGATAGATAGATAGATAGATAGATAGATAGATAGATCAGACATACAGATAGATAGATAGATAGATAGATCAGACATACAGACAGATAGATAGATAGATAGATAGATAGATAGATAGATAGATAGATAGATAGATAGATAGATAGATAGATAGATAGATAGATAGATAGATAGATAGATAGATCAGACATACAGATAGATAGATAGATAGATAGATAGATAGATAGATAGATAGATAGATAGATAGATAGATAGATAGATAGATAGATAGATAGATAGATAGATAGATGGATAGATAGATTGCTCTGCCCGATTACAGAGCCTCTTTTTGCAGTGCCTTTGCCCCACAGTCCTGTGATTTCCGGATGAAATAGTCTACAAGTTACAAACAATACCAAGTACCACATATTTTATCACTCACCCAGAACCTCCCATTTCATTATTTCCCCCTACAGAACTTACCTCTAGGGCAATAACTCACCACAAGGGGAGAGAACCACTCCACATTACAAGAGTTCCAATTCTGACAGCTCTCGTGAACTTTTTTCTTTGACGTCACAAGAGCCAGAGGCTCCGATGGTCTAGGCACTCGGCACACGGATCGTTCATCATGCATTGTTTAACGCTCATCGCCCTTCGTTCATTATTGCTATCGTTCAAAATTTATCACCAAATAACCAATTCAAGTGCCGTGCGGTTTGAGTTTGGGTTAACGGCTTTGTCGGCACGATAACGGCCACTTAGTATCTTTCACGGTCTGTTTAGGTACTATATTTATGTTTGGCATTCAGGGCTTCACCAATGTAAATTTCACAAATAGAATTAATTAGTCAATAATACATATTATTACATTGGTAAAATTCTCAAAAGTTGTTTCGTATGGACCGGAAAAGAATATTGTGAATATACATAAAAGCGTTTAATCCTCTACCCCCTAAATACACCAAAATACGCCGATTTGGGACCTTTATCATATCCCTAAATACGCCGAAATACGCCGATTTGGGACCCTTATCATATCCCTAAATACGCCGAAATACGCCGATTTGGGACCCTTATCATATCCCTAAAAACGCCGAAATACACCGATTTAACATGCGTCTTAAAAAAAATCTAGCCAGCCGTGTTCCCGCGCCTGGCGATATTTGCTGACACTTCCACTGTAGTTTAAACAATAAGGCGTGTTTCAGTGAAAACCGGATGCTTTTACGTTGATTTTTAGATTTTTTGTGCTTGTTTGAAGTTAGACGATTATTTTTACCATGATTAGAGATGGACGATGTACTCAGGTTGTTCCGAGAAGAAACTGGAATACAATATTGTGGAGATTTGTATGGTTTGCAGACCTACTTGTTTTGTTTCTTATGTCAAACTTTGTCCATTTGGGCATGTCCTCTTCAAAGTTCATACAATTCTGACAAATAGTTTTGCCACAATGATTTTCTAAAATAAGCAGGTGTAAAATATACGGAGTTACCCCCCATGTTGTAGGGAAATGGAATAGAATGGCAGTGGGGTTCTTAAGGGGTAAAGGGTTAATTAAACCAAGATGTAGATCTTCGCCTCTTTCAGAAAGGTCACGCACTGTGGGTCCGCATCGAAAAATAATTATTTCATGGATCCACAGACACATAATGCCTTATATGGAAATGCATGAAATCTACATAACTCACTTAAAATTTGCTCTGTTGAAACTATCTTAAGTCGGTTTACACATTTTTCTTTTCAGGAGAAGTAAAAAACTGAATATCATTCTTTATCAGACTGAATAATTATGATAAATTGGAAATGTTTTGAAAACCTTATTTTTTCCGAATTTAACTCTCGGAGGACTGGGCTATTTTTCATCATCGACACGGATTCAAATATGATGTTGTATATTGGCCCATTTGTGCCCCTGATCTTGTTAGAAATGCCTTATATGGATGTGTTCAGAATTTGAATAAGCTTTAATTTGATGTGTAGTTTAGGGTTGTTTACAGTAGTGTCTTCACAACAGAACGTAACACGTATATTTTTTGATGTTGAAGGGCGAAAAAATGAGTTTGCCTTTTTCATGAACGTTGAGCGCTGACACTGAGCCATGAACAATGAACGAGTAGTGTGACCTGCCCCGTTACTAGGCATGAGTTTACCTTTTCATCTATGAACTGTGAATGATGAACAATGAACGATGGACGAGTAATGTGACCTGCCCATTACTTAGGCCCTTTCATCAGTGAACTGTGAACGATGAACGAGTAATGTGACCTGCCCAGTTACTAGACAAGAGCTTACCTTTTCATCTGTGAACTGTGTACGGTGAACGATGAAGTGTGGACGACCCGTGTGAGGCCTGCCTTAAGAAAAGACGGTGAAAAACAGCAACACACACACACACACATGCACACACACATACATACATACAAATACACATGCGTATACACACACATAAACGCACACGCGCACAGACGCACACATACACACACACAAGCGACCTCGCGCATACACAACTGACAGTTCAACTGAGTTATTTCACTATGCTGAACTGCCAGCGTTAAGAATGACTTGTTTTGTCTGTGTGTTTCGTTTTTGGCTTTATCTTTAGTATTTTATTTCTTGTACAAACTACCAGAGGTTCCATTCTACGAGTCAGTAACACATTTTATACCCTCCGCGCAAAATTGGAAATGTACATGTACTGTTTTATCAATCTGTAACAAATTAACACCCCATTCTGAGAACACCAGGGTGACGTAGGGGCGTCAATCGTAGGTAATGAAAAGACCGAAAAATTGATTCTCATTGGGGAAGGCACTTGGTCCACAGTAAAGGAAATCTCAAATCAAAGAGTCAGAGCCTGATTAACTCTTTGTGTGCCATTAGCCGAAGTAACGGTTCTTTTGCTAGTCATATTTGTGCCAGTTACAGATTTATCGGTGCAAGAATGCTAGGCAATTTTGTTTCGGGAAGAAAGAAAGTCGACTTTCTATTCATAAATGTTGCTGTAGTTAGTCTTTAGTAATCCCTGTCACAAATCCCAGACTGGGAGATGTAATAATTATAACAAGACAACAATCACGAACGAACAAGTATAACACTTAACAGAACAACCCATCAGACTCACACATTTATTATACATAAAGATACAGATAAAAGTGCAATTACATACACTATATTATTGAATTTTCTACCGTCCAACGGCCTTATTCCAACATGCACTCTTCCTCGGGTCCACAACCCGGTAGTTACTTTCTAAAGACACTTCGGCCTCAGCCTCTCCTCTCAGGGTCTTAATAGCACATTAATATTTCACTGGCACCGCAGTCTCTCAATAGCCCCTTCCTATTGCCATAACACATTAGCATTCCAATAGCACATCAACATGGCAATAGCACATTAGCATTTCAATAGCACATCAACATGGCAATAGCACATTAGCATTTCAATAGCACATCAACATGGCAATAGCACATTAGCATTTCAATAGCACATTCACGATCATATATACGTCCCTGTCGGTGGCCAGACTGCCACGACTCATGTGCCTCTACTGTCCTGCACCGACAGCTTCCTTCCTGGCCTATGTGTGGCCTCCGGCCCTATGCTGGCCTATCCCCTGTGCTCACCGTAGGCGGCGCTCTTCGGCCCGACCCCGGCACCTACAAGAATAACATTACATTGGTATAATACCATACCATTTCTAATCACTTCACCCCTCATTACAACTCATGAAGCGTACACACAATAGTTCACATTTCACTCACCAAACATCTTACGGTAACACACCTCCACCGTAGTACACAATACTCACTCTCGCTACAAATCCATGAACTCAACTTCCATCTATCGCTCATGGCGCACATTGCTATATACAGTATCAAGGACTTCCACATTCCTCACATATACTTATTTACATCATGCTAATAGACGAATATAATACATCAATCATAATTATCAATCATCGTTCCACCTACCAGTCATCACTGGAAAAACACTACTCCCAAGTCTTCCGACTGCTCTCCTTATGTTCGCCCTCTGGGGCTTTCTCCTGCGTCCGCTTTCTTGGACGTCTTAGTGTGCAGTGATAGTAATACAGCGCTCTCGCCTCATTCAGACCCCCACCACTCACAACATGCACGCTTTCCCTTACCCCGTGGCCCGTGGGTTAACTTTATTCTAACCCTCTTCTCGTAACTACTGATCCTCGCTCACTCGCTCGTGACAATCCCTCCCACTATTTTGTTAGTGGATGGCAAACATGGAAATATTCATGGCACACAAAGAGTTAAGGCATGTCCTTTATGGGCCGCAGCCCTGGAGGGCCTCTAGAGATTAAGTGAAATTATAAACTTTTAATATCCATGCCATATTTAATTTTATTGCAGGGCGTTCTCCATAAATCAAAGATTATTTGTATGAAAACCTTGGTAGGTATTATAATAATTTATTTTGTGTTGTAGAAGTTGAATAAACTGATTTCAAGAATCAGAAATCCATGCCTTTTTATTAAACAACACTACGGGCCTAGCAGTATCTGCAATCCAGGGGCCTACAAAATCCTATTCCGGCCCTGCTAAATTAAAAAATTAGGATCGGAAATTTGATGGTAACTCTATGACCACGTACCCTTCAACGAACGGCACTTTTGTTAGTTAGCACTGCTAAAGCCACAAACGATTAACTTCGAATTTCTCAGTTGTGCGAAAAGTGGAGTTGAAACAGACAAGGACTAAGGTCATGAGATGTTGCCCTAGGACTCAGAGAACCACCGGAGGAAAGTATACGGAGATCCAGCAGCAGTCACAGTACTTGAGTTTATTGGTAGAAAAAAATTACTTCCATCTGATGGTTTCTGTCTCCTTTCCCTCAGTCCCAACCTTTTTACCTTCCCACGATATCTCAGCTGTTCCTAGTGCTGAAGAAATTCAGTTAAGTTTTGTTTCCTTTTTCTTCCAGAATAAAGTAGGTACACACGAGTTTTGGGACATTTTTTTTACCCCCTACCTCCATCATGTACTCTTTTCATAAGCCGAGTACAAATTTTCCCCTCTTCCCCTTACACGAGTGTCCGGCCATTAGGAGAGGTGAATGTCAATGGTAGGGCCTTGACCTTCTGTGACCTTAATTAAGTGGCCTTTTACATGGGCTTTTTGACTGTTTTCATAGAAACATGATTTCTTCAGGGTCAGATTTACAGGGGAAAAGGAGGCATTGCCCCAGGCTCCCTCTCAGAGCACACCCCCCCCCCTTTTACGAAAATCTAATAATGAGTTTAACTTTGTTGTGTAAATTATTGAACCAGTCATTGTTCTCTACGGAAACTAAAGACTATGTGTAGCAGCCTAGCTATGGTCTTTGTAATTTGTCTTACCTAAAAATGTACTTGGAGTTTTTGTTGGCATGTATATACCTGTACACATGTATTTTTACTTCTAATATAGAACTCGTTTAGCCTTTCTGTGTATGCATAAATTGTAGGTTCCAATTACATAAAATGAGTGGACTTTTGATGTGTAAATTTGGTGATTTATTATGCATTAATTTCTGAAGTATGAGTATGAGGGGCCACCCCCACGAACCTAAAGTGCACCCCCCCCCCCCACCAAAAAGATCTAAATACAGTCCTGGAGAATGTCTTAAAAGCATCGCGAAGAATCCATTAGATTCAATCCATTAGATTCAATCCCAGTCCGCTCAAGATTCGAACCTGGCACCTTCCTTGTCCGCATTGCACGCCCTAAAACTCTCAAAACTGGGCCCCTGCCGGCATGGTATCTGAAATGCTCGCTATATCTCAGGTTCAATAAGCCAGTGGCAATTAATGTGTACGCAAGCGTTTGTTGTTATTATTATTATTATTTTTTTATTTCAAGAAATGTAGACTCTATCTTCATCCAAAATATAATCATCTACTTTTGTCTGGATATGGTGCCGAGGTTGTCTTTCACTGTTAAGACAAAAGGTAGGCCCTATATATTTTTTGGCGCTAATAGCAACATAATGCTTTTGTTTACCTCTCTATGATAATGCGCATGCGTGTACTCGGATTGTAGGATCAGAATGACGCTCATTATAAAAATTGCTAAACGAACGTTTCCTGTTCTAGATGATGGAAGTGAAACAAATCAACTAAGAGTAATCGGAATTACTGTATTTATTTTTCAGTAATTCTGAATTTAAACCAATTATCAATTTTAATTGTGCACTATAAAATGTTTCAAAAGTGCTGGAACAGACCGAGAACATGAATCATTACAGAAAAGACGAAAACGAAATTATTGTTAACCCTCTAATCCCCACCCCAGTTTCTGCTTGTGGGAAAATTCTGATTTTGTGTGAATTTCTCCTTAAGGGCATACTTAAGGGGTTTTCGTGATCATGTAGCTGATTTAGGGTACAGGGTCTCCCAGATGTCAAAATTGGGCAAAAAGAAAAAGTTGTATGTAGCAAAGCCCCGAGTGAGAAATAATACCTAAACAATACCAAGCAAACTAAAGAGAAGACAGAAAATGGTCCAATTTGCGGCTTTCGCCTTTGTCAAGAAAAAAAAATCAGAAAAAAAAAGAAAAATGGAACAGAGAAAACAATCAAACAATTAAAGATTTTTAACAGAAAATGTATAGAATCGAAGCGAAACAGGATATAATTATGTGCACTTATCTGCGAGTTCTCGCTTGGTTAGCAGCACAAAAGCACGCCCGTCTGCCAATCGATGGAAGCTAATAGCTCTGCTGCAACCCCACAGTTTGTCTGTGGTTTTTATAATACAGGGTCTCCCAGATGATGCGCAACATCCTGATTTTAAAAAGACACCTTCATTGATTTCATAAACACCTATATTAATCATAATCATAACAAATACTCAAATTGAGCACTCTCTGCAATAAAACGTGCACCAATTCTCTTCATCAAACTGTCTTTCACACTATTGAGGGTTTCAGGGGTTATCACTTGGCACTCGATTGTTATTGCATCCTTCTGAACGTGTCTTTTTAAAACCAGGATGGTGCGGGACTTCTGGGACATCCTGTAGACTGTAGAAATTACTCAGAATAACATTTCTCGCCTTGAGTTCTCGTGGGAAGTGCAGCCGAGTGCTATTGTGATACATTTCTGTGTATCACTGGTGATAATATGGGACCCACAGGGTTAAAAGCGTTTATAAGATCAGAGCTTTCTTTGTATATAGGCGAGGGCAGAAAGCTGGTAAGTACAGGAGAAATACAAGAGTTACCTCAAGAGCAAAACAAGAGTTACCTCCCATTAAATCTATGGAGTTTATGTACATTGGAAACACGGACGGCGCCGGGATTCTGCCAGCGTGGAACAATTTTGTCCCGTAGATCAAAGAACGGTAAGCAGTGACAGAGACATGGCAGTGTTACCTCCCCAAACATCAATCTCTCTGCTGGTTATCCAAGCACCGATACTCGGAACAAGGGAGAAAACTATTCTGAGAAAAAAAACGGGGGTGGGGTTGGGGGTGGGAGGGGGGGGGCATCTATGAAGTAATTCACAACTTCTCCACCTTTGAACGCAAAAAGCTTTTTTAATTAGGTCACCTAATGAAACAAAATTTTGCATGTAGTTTCAAATGCCGTGGAAGGTGCACCGAAGTTTGGAATTTTTTTTTCTGGTTTTGTTATTGAATTCTTTTTGAGTTTTGCTTTGTGTCGCTGACTGCTCGTCTCCGATTCCCCCTTATTTTTTCAAAAGCACATGAGTCGCCACGTCAACACCAGGTTGTATGACATTTGGAGCACTACTGCAGATCAAAGAAAGCCGCCATGTGATATTTGGAGCACTAAGTTAGTTCAAAGAAAGCCGTCATGTGACATTTGGAGCACTAGCAATTGGGCTGTGATTTTATCGATTAATCCTTAATCAACCTGTTGACTATCGATTACTCTACGAATATTTTGCAATAACTTGCGGTGGGTACCACAGGGATAGAAAGTCTCTTTACAGGCCTAGACTAGTTAACGTTGGCAAAGTGTTTGTTGAAGCATTTTAAAACCTACAAAATTATTTTGAAATTATTCGGATATCAGGATATATTAGAATCCAAATGTAGATAATTGTAAGCATAACTGAACAAAGAAACATGTTAAATAGTCCATATTTGTTCAACGGTCAGTTTTATATTTCACAATTTTTGCGTTAAATTCTTAGAGCCGTGGGCGTTTTGAACAAATGCTTTTTTTTTTTTTAAATATAGATTTTCCCTCTGCTTTTATACAGGCTTGGGACTGTCTCGTGAAGAGGCGCGCATTAAAAATGTTTATTTTATTGGGTTTTTTTGTCTTTTTTTGGGTTTATTTTTCTTTTAATAAGTGGTTGAACAAAATAGATAATCTACACGAGACTTCACAGTGTTGTCGAAGGTCTGAGGGAAGGTTAGCTTCGTGGGACCCAACGAAAACAATAGGACAATTTTGTGGAGGGAATTGGACACAGAGATCAGAATCGCATGAAACGCCACAAACAGTGGCCATGGACAAGGACAACAACAACAACAATAATAATTATGATAAAATAATAATACCTGTAATAATAATAATAAGATAATAATAACAACAATAATAAAACAACAACAGCAACATCATCATCATCGTCATCATTTATAGACCAGACTTTTTTTCACCTAATTCATGATGATGATGATGAGCAGAATAAAATTTTTGAGTGTAAAAGATAGAAATTTTTGAGTGTAAATGAGAGACATTTTTTTCAGTAGATTTGCGACTTGATGTTGATATGAGTCTGTGAAAATTCTATCGAATACCAGCAGCGGTATAGGTGCGCCAAATGTCATACTGAAATTTTATTAATTTTTGGTAGTGCTCCAAATGTCATACTGCAATTTAACCTAGATTTAGGCAGTGCTCCAAATGTCATGTTTTAAAAAATTTGGTGCTCCAAACGTCATGCTACCCAACACTTCTCGTCGGCTATAATTAGAACAGAAAAAAACCCTGCTGTTAGCTTCGGGAATTATTTCGGTTTTTCCGAGATTGACGTAGGACAGTGAGTGACGGGGAGGGCAGTGGTTTGGGGGAGGAGGGGGGGGGGGGTCCACACGGAGCGCAGCTTTTGAGTTTGTTTGTATAAGATTTTCGAGGGGTTGGTAGGATTACGGTAGTAATGGCTTCCGTTCATCAAACCGACGTCTAGTCCGTAACCAGCAGATCTACGTAGGAAAGACGACCTATCCGCGTACACATTTGACGTCGGTCCTGCGATTCGGATGTTTGTAGGGTTTGCTGGCTGGAGTGTTGGCCCCCCTCCCCCCTCCCGCCCCCCCCCAAAAAAAACCCTTCCAGTGCAAGGGGTCTGAGCATGTGCACTTGCAAAGATTGGGTGTTATCCAAACAGACTAACTGAAACTCTCGGGAGGATGACGTCATGACACTTATATTGCCTTCAAATTTCCAACAAAAGATCAAATAAAATTTCGTCTGAGTATATTATATTCGGTGACGTCAAAATCGTGAGCAATTCATGTCATGCATGTCATCATCCAACTAGTCGGCCATTAAAATCGAGAGAGAGAGAAAGAGAGCTGAGAGAAAGAGAAAGAGAGAGAAAGAGAGAGACAGACCGAGAGAGAGAGAGAGAGAGAGAGAGAGCTAGAGAAAGAGTAAAGCAGAGAGAGAAAGAGAGAAAGACACAGAGAGAGAAAGAGAGTGAGAAAGGGAGAGAGAGAGAGAGAGAGAGAAGGAGGGAAAGAGAGTGAGAAAGAGAGAGAGAGAGGAGGATTGAGAGAAAGTGAGAAAGAGAGAGAGAGAAGGGGAGAGAGAGAGTGAGAAAGAGAGAGAGAGAGAGAGAAAGAGGGCGAAAGAGAGAGAGAGGGAGAGAGAGAGAGAGAGAGAGAGAGAGAGAGAGAGAGAGAGAGAGAGAGAAAGAGAGAGAGAATTGTTTGTTGTAAATCCCCTCGTCAGATATAAACAATACACAAACGTGACAGTTAATTACAAAATAATTAGAAATGAAAAGGATAAAAAAAAAAAAAAGGTCAGTTATAGGTCACAAAAGAGCTTCTACAAGTTAAAGAGAACTGAGACAGTATTAAGGGAAACTTTTTGTTGCAAATTGCCTTAAAGGGGGCACTACTGTGCTAGATCAGTCCTTGTCGAAGGAAGACGAGTGGTCATTCTTGGTGTTGAATTCGAGTTAAAACTCAACAAGATCCGGATCACGTACTCTATGGCTGGCCCTTTTGATATTAAAAAGTAATCAAATGAGGATGTTGATGATAAAAAAGACAGCTTTCAAATGAGTTTGAGTTTAATGGCGTGTCGACATGGTCACAACCAATTAGCGTCTTTCACGATTTCTTTTTTTTTTTTTTTGAGGAACTTTATGTAGGTTTCTTATTCAGAAGTTCATCAATTTAAATTTCCCAAAATAGAATTTAGTGGTTCCGCATAAAATGATTATATCGGTAAAATTCTCAAAAATTGTTTTGTATAAATCCAGAAGGAATTTTGTAAATATGTATTAAAGTCTTTAGATCAAGTTCATGGATCCTGGCCTCTTTCAGAAAAGACAGGGCGCGGTCTGGGCCCACGTTAGAAAATAATTCTTTCATGAACCCGCAGTCATAGTGCCGTCTTCGGATTATGCTTGAAATCCACAGGTACACATTCAGTTAAACTATGAAGACCCAGGTGGAAGAACGAGCCGTGATTCAATGACAAAAAAGTTTTGGTTATCTTAAAAAAACTTATTACACTGCCTGCTTTGCTCCAGTGCACAGTTTGTGCAATTTAAGCAAAGTAGAATTGACAATATAAGACAGCTGATCCTGTTAGCGTGCACAGATTTCGCACTCCCACCTAGCAGCAAACGCGCGAAGTCATGAAAAGTGCCGTATTTTACAAAGCCAAATAGGGAAAATATTGAATATTTTTCACTGTTCAGCTATCGCCATAGACCTTGATTGACGTCACTTATTGTGGAGTTATAACCTCAGTGGCGGTGAGAAACCTGGCTATTGTTTCTTTTTTTTTTTTTTAGACGCAGTAGCACTGTCACAATTTTGCAGCACAAATTTACCATTATATCAAGCATTCTTTTCATACCATGCACCATGGGCCTCATCCCCGATCAGCGCGCAAATTGTCTGTACGTTTTTTTTAGTGGTGCCAGAGAGTATGTATGTACAGAGAGGTTTCACTAGTATTGGTCGGTTTGCACTGTGAGAGACACCACAAAACCACTGTTAGCATGAAACGGAAAGTAGGTCGCTGTGGTAAACAATACCCGTTTGTGCATTTTCACGGGGCGTAAGAACTTACAAACGGCTTTATATAGTTTCAATCAACCCAAAAATATGAACATTAAATAGCCATGCACACTATCCTTGGTGATGCGGTCTCTTTCAGTTTAATTCTTCAATTTCGCGTTTACCGCAGCGACCTGATTTGGGTATTGAGGTCTTTATTTTGGGAGGATCTCTGCACTGAGCATTTGCACCTGGGACCTGATTTGGGGGAAGTGAGATCTCTTTATAAATACATACTCTCTGGTGGTGTGAAGAAGACAGTGTCTCATCTTATCGTTTCTAGTATCTTTGATTTAGGTAAGCTCCTCTCTGATGAAACAGGTTGCTTTTCTTTATCTCCGTGAACCATGTACTAGTGGACTTTCAAACTTAACAAATCGATTTGTTCAGTTTCATGAATATTATGTCTATGGTGCGTTTGTCCATCTGGGACTTTACACTCTTTATTGATAGTTGACAGTTACATGCTACACATTCTGGAGGATTTGCAACCCCTTCCCACGAGTACAAAACAATGTGTGGGGTGGGATGAACAGATACTGGTTTGCGGAGTCTACCAATCGGAGTCTACTAAGGAGCAGGTTCGCTCAGAGGCATGAGTCCACTTTGCAAAGAGCTTCTAAGCTTCTCACGGGTATCAAAGATACACTAGGGACAACCTTTTCTGAGAGTCTGACGGATGCTGCTATTTGTGACAAGATTTGATACTTACCCAGCTAAATAACACGCTCCGTCTCATTTGCCTCTCTCGCCTACCATGCATGTGTCGTAACTGGGCACCTCTCCAAGTCGCTGACGTACCCCAAGCGGTCGTTTCATCTAGCCTCTTTGGATGGAGACTGGGGTGGGGGAGGGGGGGGGGAGCGGGCACGTTGGTCCAGACGTAAGGTGCTTGCCTCTCATGGCAAAGGTACTGGGTTCGATCCCAAGTCGGTGCAGGAATGTTGGACTTTTTTTGGGGGGGGGGATTCCTGTCCCTGATCCTATGGTGGGGTAGAATCGAGCACCTAGTCTTCTCGAATAGGGACGAAAAAGTCGGACGGCCAGTGTGCAGGTAGGCACTTTAAAGATATCTTGGCAGTTGAAATTCGAAAAGAGGAGGCTGGCTGCTCGGGCAAAATTCTAAAAAACAACAAAACAACAAACTTCTACCACAAAAACCACACAGTAAAAAGCACAAGAAAAATAAAAAGAAGAAAAGTGAGATGTAAATGCCAAGGCCAGCGAAACCTCCTACAATAAAGAGCTAAAGACATCCAAGTTCCTTCAGTAATCTGTCTCGTTATTCAATCAAACTCTTTGGCAAGCCGTTCACATTTTGTTTCCAGATACCTGGACATTTGGATTTGACACAAAACAAAAGAAAAACAGAGATCGTTAATCAGATTCACGAAACAAATCTGCTCACAGATAAAAATAGACAGAACGAAAGCAGAGCATTCACGGTTGCTGTTTTCTCTATAAACAGTTCGCGCCAGCCTGTTCAATGCCGGATCGGAAGGTTTCTGAACCAAGCTGGTATGCAGTACGCCAAAGAAGGCTCACTTCGTTTTGCTATTCTAAAAGCGATGACACAGACAACATTACAGATACGGAAGAAGAGTCTCCATATTTGATTGCGTGTCAATACTTACTCAAATAAGCCAGTTATTGACAGGTCATTCGTACCAGCCATAAAATTTTGTTTTGACACCAGCATAATGTTATGGCCGTACTTGTTGATCGCAGTGAAAGGGTTTAGGAAGATTACAATTGGGCAGTGTTGGGGTATTGGACACAATTCTTCGCATATTCGAATGGCAGCCTGCGTCGAATATTCGTTCGAGTAGCAGCCTGTGTCGAATGTTGGTTGGAATAGTTTTGATATTATTCGACACTCAAGTCTGCCCATATTTTTTATTCATTTTTTTTTTGGTTATAAGCAGTCGATGGGGAGACAATCTGTGGCAAAACCTAGTAAGTCTGTTATTTCTTTTCATTAAGACTAAGGTAAAACCTTGTACATGAATCTTTTCACATACTGGTTTCACCTCGGACTCAACTTACTAGGTTTTTCCTTTGCATGTGAGGACCAGAGCGTTTTGTAATGCCTTGACTTATTAAAAAAACCGTACACCCGAGGGTGGGAAAAACCTGAGAGGGGTTTCACTACTGGTCGACTTGCACTGCGAGACACGGGAGGCGCAGCGAAACCACCATTAGCATGGAGCGGAAAGTAGGTCCTTGCGGTAAACAATACCCGTTTATGCATTTCCACGGGACGTAAGAGCTTACAAACGGCTCTAAATAGTTTCAACTAGCCTAAAAATATGAACAAACCACAGCAAACAGGTATGCCTTCTATCTTTAATGAAGAAGGTCTCTTTCAATTCTTCATTCTCTTGTTTACCGCGGCGACCTAGTTTCACGATTTGGCGGAAGTGAGATCTCTCTATAAATACCTACTCTCTGGAAAAACCTAGCAACACGAGAGGTCGAAAAAGGAGCGTTAAAGCGATTGATCAACAACAACAACAGCAAAGGTATGTCTGTCTCCATCAATTTATATCTTTGATGTTGATATAAAGTGTCTTACGACGACCTCAATCAGATTTGTTATCGGAAATAATAATATCCCCAGGACTCCCTCATGCTTTTCACCAGCTCTCAGGCCTACCTTGATCTCCGCTCCTGCCTGTGGGTTCGCGCCGCCTCCTTACGTATAAATCAGCTACTCCCTCCGCGTGACCTCTGACCCGGCGTGCACAAAAATACAAACTGGCAATTACATCCGCCATGAAACTATTTATCGATCTAATCTCCTTTATGACTCGCAGGCCTCGTCTATAAATCTGCCAAATTTCAACATACCTCCATTCTACATGCACAGTTTCACATATCGATACACACTTTCAATCTGCAGTTCTCGATATATCGATAAATATACTATTCGATACCGAGTCTGTTCGTTTTTAAAAGTTTAACCATTTGAAAAATGTTCACGATATTGTTATAAGTTAAAATTTGTTAATGGATCCGTTTCATTTACGTAAATAAATTTGAAATGCAGACCGTCATGCAACGCTGCACCGCTAAAACTAGGGAGAGGCGCGCAATATGCTAAGTGAAACCCATTGTCTTGTTTCTCCTACACCGGGCAGAGTAAATCATTTTACAAAGACGTGATATCTATCTATCTATCTATCTATCTATCTATCTATCTATCTATCTATCTATCTATCTATCTATCTATCTATCTATCTATCTATCTATCTATCTATCTATCTATCTATCTATCTATCTGTCTGTCTGTCTGTTTGTCTGTCTGTCTGTCTGTCTGTCTGTCTGTCTGTCTGTCTGTCTGTCTGTCTGTCTGTCTGTCTGTCTGTCTGTCTATCTATCTAACTATCTTTTCAGCAATTTCAAGGACGAATCAAGTTTCGCCAAATAATTAAAATAAATCAGATCTTATATAATGAAAAATCTCGCGGGATCTTTCACAAGACCTACCACCGCTCACACAGCTCGGATTTGCGTGGGATTTTACAGGTGTCTTCATGTTCATGACTTGTGAAAAGTTCCTTTTTTAGATTTGGAGACTTGAAATGGTGGAGAAGTTTTTTTTTGAGTTTGCATTGTGTCCCCAATTTGGCCCCCATTCTTTTCCACGAACACACGAGCCCATGACGTTATCACTTCTTGTGATGTGTTGTTCACTATGAAATACATTGACCAGTGCGCAAATTATTGCCATTACATTTCATCAAGGCTGACGAGGTGCGTAAGGCATGAACTGCCAAAAGGGGGCACGGTAAGGTTCATCTCAATACAAACACACGAACAAACAAGCAACAACCACAATACAAACCAAAAGGAAAGGTCAAGGTGAAGCAGATCCATTATAGGTAGAATGCGCATGACGTCACAGAGTTTTTGTTTTGTACTTCCGCCAAACAAGATGGCCGGTGGATCAGCTGATGAGTGTAACTTCGAGATGTGTCTGAGCAGTTAAAATGCCTGCTGGTTGCATTGCAGTTGACTGTTGTGACAGGGGTAGAAAGGATGTATCCAAACTGGTCCGAGTCCCTACCATCCGTGTAAACAAGAGAAAGGAAGTGAAAGATTTGACCGAACGTCTCCCATGTGCGTATACACACGTGTCATTGTTTACCGTAGTGAACTTTTTTAAAACTCGCCGCCGATTGGTTCGCGACGCCTTAAGTTGGTCCAGACAGACAAGATGGTGGATATGCGCATTCTACCTATAATCACCCAAAACTGACCCTATTTAACAGATTTAACCCGGGTATCTTGAGAGACTCTAATCTGAAAAGATCATTAATAAAACAATAAGACATATATGGCCTTTAGCGTCTTTACAGACGGTCTTAGCAGCTAGAATATTCACTTTCACTTTGACTGACAGCTTCTCTCGTGGCTTATTCTACCAATGTTTGACCCGAGAGTGCGATGGCAGTGATTGCAGGTCAGTCTTTTGGGTTCACTTTGGCGAGTGTTTTCATTCCGCCTCTGTCGTTTTGTCAGGTATGTTTCTTTTGCCTTGAAGTCTATTGCGAGCGTGCCACTGCGCAATTTTTGTCTCCATCTGCTTCGATCATTTGCAAGGTTCTCCCATTCATTGGGGTCGATGTTGAATGCTTTCATCGTGACCTTGCAAGTGTCTTTGAATCGCAGATGTGGCCTACCTCTGGGTCGGTTGCCAGTAGCAAGTTCCCCGTAGAGAATTTGTCTGGGGATGCGATCATTTTCCATACGGTGGAGATGTCCAAGCCACCGCAGTCTTTTTTTGCCTAGGAGAGCCTGAGTTGATGGAATGTTGGCTCGGCTCAGAACTTTAAGACAGAGGCAACTGAAATTTCTAGGGCACATCTGTCGCCGCAGGAACCTCGAACATCTAGCAGTCACAGGGAAGATCGAAGGCAGGAAAGGCAGGGGTAGACAGTGCAAAACTTTCACTGAAAGTCTTAATTCATGGACAATAAATAAATGTCACAACAACAACTCCTTCTTTGAGTTTGGCTGATGACAGATCCGAGTGGAGAGCCGAGATTGCCAATGTCTGTACCAGACGGGGGAACTGATGGTGAAGATCCCGGGTAGGGTCACGTGCCTCAGCTAGTAATAATAGCAATAATAATGATAACAGCAACAACAGTGAAAGTTCTTGCATTGAAGTTTCTGATGAAATGCAGAAAAAAAAATGAAAACGTTTCTTCAGATTGCAAAATTAAATGTTCAAAAGTGTCACGTTTTCGTGCATCAATGTCACGTTGCTAAACAGATTTTGCCTTTAAAAATAAAATCTAACCCAAAGAGAATAAAAAAGTTAGATTACACGTCGTAATAGTCCACCCCCGGTCCCCCAACCTCCCCCCCCCCCCCCAAACCACCACGAATCGTGGTGATAGAGTACTCACTTAATGGCATTGCGTGAGTATATTAATTGGTATCGCACAGGTTTCTGGGCAGATACTTACTGCAAGTCGCGACCACCGCTCCATCTTACCTGAGTTTTTCAGATGGGCGAGGGATGGAAAAGGTCGGCAGTATAACTGGGGGAGGGGAAGGGTTGGGGGGGGGGGACTGGGGGTTAGGATGAGGAGAAATCAACTGGTAAGTGGAAAGAAATAGAAGTCCGCTTTGATTGTTGGGCGTACATAATGTGTCTCCTACTGCTTGGTCAGTTTCTTGATACGGTAATTCAATAGCGAGCAGCACTAGATTTAGACTTGCCCCCCCCCCTCCACCTCACAGATAGATAGATAGCTAGATCAGACAGACAGACAGACAGACAGACGGACAGACAGATAGATAGATAGCTAGATCAGACAGACAGACAGACAGACAGACGGACAGACAGATAGATTATATAGGTGGATGGGTATGAGTGGACGGGCGGACAGACAGACGGACAGACAGACAGATAGATTTATTTATCTATCTATCTATCTATCTATCTATCTATCTATCTATCTATCTATCTATCTATCTATCTATCTATCCATCTATCTATCTATCTATCTATCTATCTATCTATCTATCTATCTATCTATCTATCTATCTATCTATCTATCTATCCTGTCAGTCTGTCTGTCTGTCCTTCTCACTATCTCAATTGAAGAACGTTAAAAAAAAAAACAAGCAAAAAATCGTGGTCAGCGTTAACTGGTGCTGTTTTTTAATGGTACGTTTGTATTGGTGAGTATGAGATTTGATCACTAAGCTTAGATAATTAACGTCACCAACATGCAAAATAGCGCAACGTGCGGGACTAGATACACACAGAACTGTTGGGCTGTCAGTGTGAGTGTGCGATAACGGCGATCGCGCTCTCTTGGACACCGTGCGGGACAGGTCAGTAGCGATGAGTACTCACAGCTAGGAAGGGAGAGGAAGAATGTGCATCGTTATTCTACATCTCCCCTTCCTCTCTGTCTGTCTGCCTGTCTGTCTTTCTCCCGCCTCTGTAGCTTTCTCTATCTGGGCCTCTCTCTCTATCTGTCTGTCTGTCTGTCTATCTGTCTGTCTGTCTGTCTGTCTGTCTGTCTCTTTTTTTCTCTCCCCACTTTCTCTTTCTCTTTCGTTCTCTGTCAATCTTTCTCTCCACCTCTCTCTCACCTCCTTCCTCCTCACTCTCTCTCGCTCCTTCCCTCTCTTTCTTTTTCTCTCCCTCCCTCTCTCTCTCTCTCTCTGTATACATACCAGATTCACCAGCTATGTCTCCCCGATGCGCTATGAAAACCGTGCATAGTTCTGTTGCACCCAGTTTACACCCACCTTACTCCCGGGTGCATACCAGACCCCGGGTAACTAACTGCTCACCGCCAGGTAGTGGATAGCACAGCACACGTGCGAACTGCATGCTTGACTGGTTGCCTGTGAGAGGTTTAAGATGGAGATAGCCATGGCACCCGTCCCGTGGAATTGGCGGAAACTCAATGTTTGATTCAGTTGCACGAGAAATCCTGCTCATCACCAGCGGGTATAGAATTTATAGAAAAACCAGGTATAATCTAGGAAGTGCATCGTTAGCAACAGTTGTCCCTGTAGGTTTTGAGAACACAAGGTTGCCCCTATGGGCTGTCGTTTGGCACAGCTGACCCCTTGTGGGTTTTCGTTACACACAGTTGTGTCCATGAATTAGGTCTAACAGAATAGCGATGTCTAGGTTACTGCTTGGAAAAGCCAAATTTGTACACGTTCTCAGCCAGCATCCCTGCGTCGGTCCGACGTAGGTTTGTACAGGATTTCCTTAGGGTTCGCAGGACTACTGTCACGGCGGATTCCTCAAATGAAAACGAAGTCCGTGTGATGTCATCACCAGCAGATTCCTGCGTGTAAACATGACGTCAATCAAACATGTCGGGTTTTTTCGCAGGACTGCTGGCTGGATATGCTTCTATTAGAACAATTATGTGTACGAAATAAAATTCAAAATTTCATAGAAGAACACGACAAATTCTCTGACGAACTACGGAAACAAATCAGTTGAATGTGAGATACTAAAGGTTTAATAGACAGGTTGGAAACACGGAAATGAGTCTCCAAAATCGATCCTACCTACTTTATGGATGGTCTCTTAAGACTCCAAATTGCAATAATTTTCGCCAGCGGCCTGAACTTTTACAGTGGTGCACATTTTCGATCTGTTATGGCAACTGTACATGCATAGAGGACGAGAAACTTCTTGAGACACCCACAGTCAGATTGTGGCTTAGTGAAAAGGCTTTTTCTGTTGTTGGACCTGAATAGTGGAACATCATTGACGCTGACATGAAGAAAAGCGAAAACCTCGTCACATTCAAAAATCGACTTAAAATTGAATTGTTTAGAACTGTTTTCTTTGAAACCGAATGACGTCCCTTTTGGTCTCAGAAGTTTGAAGATGAGAGTAGGTTAAGTTTTATGAATGTGTGTGAGTGGGAGCATGATGAACTTGCACTAATCCTGTTTCTGGTTTTAGTACAGGGACTAGAACAACTCGCTTTTGTTTTATTATTATTATTATTTGTGTGGATTTGAGCGCCATACAAGCTAATTATTACTGACAGTATGTTACATCCATTGTTTATCTTCCAATGTGGGCGTTGTCTGTGTGCCTCAAGATTTGCAATTCGCTATCTCAAAACTTGGGAGATACACAAAACATCATACAGGCATTATTATACAGATTAGCTAAGAACCCAGAACGAAATTTCCGATCATGCTTTTCTATCTTACTCGAGGAAAATGCCCCCTCCCCCCTCCTCTTTCTCTCCCTCTCTGTTTGTCTGTCTGTCTGTCTTTGTCTGTCTGTCTCTCTCGCCCTCTGTCTCTCTCTCAGCCTAAAAGTCGTAAAATTAGCACATTAAACACAATAGACTGAATGTTGTCCACTATGGATGTATGTAATTTATCGTCAAAAATTGAGGCAGAACACAAAGTTTCATCATTTTTAGTCGCGAAATCCTGAGGCTTTAGGTACTCACATGTCCACGATACCTCCCCCCCCCCCTTAAAAAACACACCTGATTTCCAGTATTTCAGTGAATGGTATAAGGAAGTAGTCTATGTAATGTTACAGCTTGCCCTTGCTGTTCGCATACGGACAACTGTTTACGCAAGGACGCTACACACAATAATGAGTGCACTTATCGGCGTTTTTTTTACGGAGAACGAGAAACTCCATCTCTGACACTCTGATACAATCTCAAGCTGGCTTTTCATGTGTGCGGAAACGGAAACGGCAAAACCTAAAACCCTTCAAGTAGTGAAATAGAGAGAAAGTTTTCATTATGTACTTAAATGCAGTTTCCCTACACACGAAAACTCTTTCTGTTTACTACGTGATAGATTTTTGACGTTTCCATTTCCGTACATATGAAAACACAGCTTACTGGTTTGAAAAAGGGGCCGTAGAATCCCAACGAGACAACTCAGAAATCAGTGACGATTTCCAAAAGATGTTCTATTCCTATGCCAGCCACATACATGTAACTTACTTGGGCTTCGTCCAAATCATTAACATCATCATTTAGAATATAGGTACACAAAAACTACCCAGATCTATTCCCACTGGTACAAATGGTGAAGACATCACCCTAAATACGATCAGACAGAAAGGTTTTTATTGATGCCCGGAAAAAACTGTTACCTACAATCAAAGAAAGATTCACAGACTCGGTGGTAGGTTAATCCAACTTACTTAGTGAAAATTTATTTTCAGTGTTATCTACCGGATGTCTGACAAAAAATGTGTACGCACTTTAGATTCGTGACCTTAATTCTTGTTTTTTCTATCTCCATTTTCGTTTAGTAGGTAGAAGAAAGACACACGGGGGTCTAGAGGCAAGATGTTCGCCTCTCATGCCGAAGGTACCGGGTTCGATTCCCGGTCGCTGCAGGCTGCCACCCCACAGTTTTTCTGTGGTTTTTATATCTCTGTATTCTGTGTCTCGGGTATTAGTATGATCACTGGTCACTGGTCACCGATCCCATAACCCGCCGGGATCGTAGGGGCGCTGCAGTGATCAACGTTGCACCAGCTGGCTCCATTTGTGGTGGTTGTGGGCGAGTGTCTGGGTTGCAGGAACGCTCATCTTGGTCCATTCCGCAATGTTGTCTGCCCATTTCTTCCTCGGTCTGCATCGTCTTCTCTTCCCTTGCACTGTTCCTTGTAGTATGGTCTTAGAGAGCCCATCTGATCTTGTCACATGCCCATACCATCTGAGCTTCCTTTTCTTGACTGTGGTCAGCAGGTCTTCATAGTGCCTTATTTGTCGGGTGATAGTTTGTCGGACTTCTTCGTTGGTGATGTGGTCCGTGTATGAGATGCCAAGAAGTATTCTGATAGTATGATACGGGTATCTTAAAAACTATCTACTCAAATGAACTACTTAATGTTGTTTGTACCTCACTAGAAGTGCGTTGCAATCGGCGTCTGACCCAGAACGGCCATCACTTTGAACACATGCGGTATCTCAAATAATTGCACTTCTGTCTTCTTAAATTTTAGTTATGAAACTTGGTTGTGTCTTAATTGAAATGTCATTAAATATGGCAGATAAGAAAAGGTGTATGCTGCGACGCGCTGTGTGAGAAATAAATCAGAAATGACACAGCAAAACTTTCCTGTCTTTTACTTTTCTTTTACATGTTATTGTCTCGCTCCTGATTTATTTCTTCCGCACACATACAGCATTTTCTTTTGCCCCATTCTGACTTGGGTTGAAAGTGTAGAATTCGTACTTGGTACAGATTCGTACCCCTCACTTCAGATATTAAATACAATCTTTATTTTTGCTCAACAACCTACTGACAGTACGACGTCACTCCCGATTAACTGACGTCACAGAACCCTGGTAGACCTAACATCACACAAGGGCCGGACATGGTGCTGCGGTGTGGGTGACCAAACATAATTCAAATAAATGTTATAATTATTAAATAACCTGATTACTTGAATCTCGAAATTCTTTTTAACCAAACAGAAAAATTCTTTTAAAGGTGAGTTGACCAGATAGCTGGTTCAAAGATTACAAGACTCTCTCTCTCTCTCTCCCTCTCTCTCTCTCTCTCTCTCTCTCTGTGTGTGTCTCTCTCTCTCTCTGTCTGTCTATATCTCTCGCTTTCTCTCTTCCTCTCTCTCTCTTTTTTTCTCTCTCTTTCTCTCTCTCTCTCCCCTTTCCTCTCTCCCTCTCCCTCTGTCACTCTCTCTCCCTCCGTCTCTCTCTCTGTTTCTCTGCATAAAATGACCAGTGAAGCTAAACTCAGCTCCCAAACTTAAAATCCAATCTAAATTTCGCCAGTGCACGCCCACCACTCGCCAACACTTGCAAACCTCTTGCATCGCCTACACAACACTTCAAAAGGTCCGGTATTTTTTTGTTTCTGTTGTTTTTGTCCCGGAAGTTTAGTCTGTTCCACCTGTCCAACCTGCAACAGTTCGTTGTTGAACACACGGCGCCATTTGGCACGGACGAGCTGCACCAGGTAGGCGTCATAATGGTAAACTTGAATGTGCGTCACATCCATGACGTATTTGCCAGAGAAGCGGAGGCGTGACGTAAATGACGTTGGCGATAGCAGTGGCGGATCTGCTATGGAACTAATCGAGCTGAGGCTTCAGGGGGACGAGCGACGAATGTTTCTTTTTTTTTTTCCTCAAAACTTGCATGCCCGATGACATTTTATAATATACTACTGGATCAGTGGGAGAGATTTCTCCTTTGCTAAGGGGGATATCATAATGAGCCAGGAACGGCCCAGTCAGCTGCTGGTACACTATAGTGCACACCATAATAATTATTCTACATTTTCTTAGTAAATCCGGGAAAACCCTGTCACACTAAGCCCGGTCAGAGGCAGACAGCTGCAGGCAAACAAAAAGTGCACGCCATATTTTCCTATATTTTCCTTTATTTTCTGAGTAAATCCGTTAAGACCCTATCATGTCAAGCTCGGGCAGAGACAGACAGATGCTGGAAGACAAGAAGTGCACACCAAAATTTCCTATATTTTCTTAGTCAATCCGGGAAAACCCATGATATCAAGCCCTGTCAGAGACAGACAGATGCTGGCAAACAAAAAGTGCACACCATAATTTCCTATATTTTCTTAGTAAATCCGGGAAAACACCATCCGTCAGAAACAGTCAGCTTCTGCCATTATTTCGTGGGTGTACATTTTGCTGGCAGCATCTGGTTATGGTGTTCCTGGCTCAGTAAGATACATCTCTCAGGTTTATTGAAGAAGTCCTGTACACCAACGGTTATTTTGAAGCTCGACTAATTTGAAACACCTGTATATTCACGATTGCCTCACACTCTTGAAATTCCATTATTCCTGTTAATGACGGAAGAGAAGGGAGATTTTGAAGTGTAAAAAGTTGATCTAACACTCTGTAAAGTTTAACCAAAGATACTAGATAGGATGAGATGAGACAGCTAGCGCGTCTAGCGTGCGCAGATTTCGCACCGTCACCTAGCGGCCAATGCGGGGAAGTCATAAACAAGCCTGTATTTTTACAAAGCCAATATAAGCCCATTACGCTATCGGCCATCTTTGTTGTATGGACCGACGCATAACCATGGCGATACATGTACTAGCATTGATTTTGATTCGTTAGCTGATTTGCACTGCGAGCACTTGAACCAATCGGCGGTGGGCTAAAATTAGTTCACTACAGTAAACAATGGCACGTGTGTACACGCACATGGGAGACGTTCGCTCAATTCTTTCACCCCCTTTCCCTTGTTTACACGGATGGTAGGGAATCTGACCAGTTGGGATCCATCCTTTCCACCCCTGCCATAACAGACAACTGCAATGCAACCAGAAGGCATTTTAACCGCTTAGACAGATCTCGAAGTTACACTCATCAGCTGATCCACCGGCCATCTTGGGCGTCGGAAGTACAATACAAAAACACTCTGTGACGTCATTCGCAATGGGCCTATAGGGGAAATACTGAATTTTTTGTTCACTGTTCAGCTATGGCTGTGGGCCTTGATTGAAGTCACTTCTTTGTCGCAGTAGCAGTAACAAATCGGCATCATCAGTTTATCATTATGTCAAGCATTCTTTTCATGCAATGAGTCGTGGGCCCCGCCCCCTATCAGGGCGTAAATTGTGTGCATGTTTTTTTTTCAGAGACCCGAAGAAGTGAGTGTTTCATCTTATTGTATCTTATCTGTTACCGTTGGTTTAACTATAAAACTTTACAAGCGATTTTCTCAACATGCGGCGATGTGGGAGAGAGTTCAGAAACAATACTGGAGCTACCACTGGCTGGAATAACTTTCTGTACTCTTTCGTTTCTGGCGTAAAAAAGTCACAAAATTGCCCTTTCTGGTCTCTTTTGAGGCATCAATGAATCGTCTAGACCGTGGGAATAAAGCTGTAACTTGTCATGCCCTTACTCGTCGTCAAAGGAAAATCCGGGTTTTTGCATGCAAATTTTCCTATTGATTTCAGTCACAAATAACGCCGCTGACATTTCAAATATTGCACATTTTGGTGGAAATTGTGCTTTAATTTTATAAGAGAATGATAGTCAATGTTGAGAGAAATTGAATATTTTGATTCGTTCCCACAATGGAAAGGACGAATTTTGTCTGAAGTCGCCAAAAAAGAAGAACTGAAATCTTTAAGAGAACGAAACATGAGGAGTGCTGCATTTAGCAAAATATCCAAAAGAACAGAATTTTACAAAGAATGTGAACATTTACGACTGGCAACATTTTATTTTTGTATCAAGGCGATGCCGAGGAACACATCTAAATTATATTTAGCTAAACCAAACTTTGAATAGAGATGGGTACTTGGCGTGGGTCTGCGATTTTAAGGGGCCTGCTGTACAGGTAGATACAAGAAGGGTGGGGGGGGGGGCGGGACCCTGGACCCTGTGGGGAGGGGATGCTTTGGAAAAGAATATCGATATTATTAATGTTCCCACAGGCCTATGCAATTCGTCATACACACAGACAGACAAACAGACAGATAGACGGGCGTGGGTTGGGGGGGGGGGCGGGCGGATGTAGATGAACATACAGACAAGCCCAGAGATAGATAGATAGAGAGACAGACAGACAGACAGACAGACAGACAGACAGACAGACAGACAGATAGATAGATAGATAGATAGATAGATAGGTAGATAGATAGATAGATAGATAGATAGATAGATAGATAGATAGATAGATAGATAGATAGATGATAGATAGATAGATAGATAGATAGATAGATAGATAGATAGATAGATAGATAGATAGATAGATCGATCGATAGGTAGGTAGATAGATAGATAGATAGATAGCTAGATAGATAGATAGATAGATAGATAGATAGATAGATAGATAGATAGATAGATACATAGATAGATAGATAGACAGATAGATAGAAAGATAGATAGATAGATAAATAGATAGATAGATAGATAGATAGATAGATAGATAGATAGATAGATAGATAGATAGATAGATAGATAGACAGATAGATAGAAAGATAGATAGATAGATAAATAGATAGATAGATAAAGAACAAAAGAAACCCTCTGTATAAAACCTATCTGTATGTTCTCTGCACCCACCCATCAGCTCTTCAGCGATGACTGACTGATTCAGTTTACGCCCCACACCTGTTGAACTGGTTGACATTGGTAACTTCCCGCACCTGTGCTGATCAGAAGCGCGAGGTTGCTGCTGTTTGAATTTACGTAAAGTACGTAAAGGAGACCGGGGAGGGGGGGGGGAGCTCATAAGAGGGGGGGGGGCGTGAGAGAGAAAATTGGGGGGGGGGGAACTGTTGTTGGAAGTTGGGTCGGGTGGGGGGGGGGCAGTCATGCTTGTGTGTGTGTTTTAGGTCATTATCTTAGGACGTTCCCTGCTCTTAGCATTGACATCCCACTTTTATCGTTTTCATTTTTCTTGTTAATGATTTTGTATGTTTTTGTATAGGATTTTGTTGTTGTTGTTGTTGAAGTTTCGCCCGGGCAGCGGCTTTGTTAGGTCAGCTCTTTTCGTTTTCCAACGTGCTCAAAGCGCACACGAGCCCTCCGAGTTTTTCGTCCTTATCCAAGAAGACTAGGTGCTGGATCCTACCTACCATAGGATCAGGGACAAGAATTTTACCCCCTAAAAGATTCCAACATGCCTGCACCGACCGGGGATCGAACCCATTACCTTCGGCATGAGAGGCGAGCATCTTGCCTCCGGACCAGTGCGTTCCCGTGTGTGTCGGTTTGTTGATTAATGTGTGCATATGAAAGAGTGCGATAGAGTGAATGACCAGGTGTTGTAAAGGCAATGCGTTGGAACTGGAAAGTCTTGCATACGGGTCGACGTATTGGCTGTATCAGTAGATAGTTTATTTACGGTTTTGTCTGTGATGAGTGTAGGTTTGTCATAGAGAGGGAAGGAGAGAGAGAGAGAGACAGTGAGGGAGAGAGAGAGAGAGAGAGAGGGAGAGAGAGGTGGGAAGAGAGGAAGAGAGAGAGAGGGGGAGAAAATAAGAGAGAGAGTGTGAGTGTTTGGGTGTGTGTGACCGAGAGAGAGAGAGAGAGGCAGGGGAGAGGGGGAGAGAGAAAGATGAGATAGAGAGGTAGATAGAAAGTGAGAGACATAGAAAGAGAAATAGAGAGAGGGAGAGAGAGAGAGACGGAGAGAGAGGGAAAGAATGAGATAGAAAGAGAGACACTTACTGACAGACTGATGAGCAGACAAACAAACAGACAGACAAACAAAAAAGACAGAGAGGAAGAAAGAAAGAAATGACGGATGAATGATAGACAGCAAGAGAGAGACCATTAAAATAACTACTGTACATTTGCCATCTGCAGGTGCCTTGAAGAATTGAATGTAAACTCTTAAAAGTGTATTCCATTTAAGTGTTTTCAATTTCAGTAAGAAAGATATTGAGTGAGGCAAGGGGGGTGATTTGGAGAGGCACTTTACATCGTGCGGATAATGACACTTCGCGCTCGTGCCAAGACACCCTTCCCCACTCCCTCCCCCCCCCCCCCTCCCAAATTTCGCTGCTTTAAAAAAAAATTCGTAAAGAAATGCCGATTGCAATAATTATTATGTTGTGTTAGATAATATGTGATCATTGGCAGCTCGCTAGGGTACGGTCTGTTTGTGCAGGGTCAGTGACCTTTCTCCCTCTCATACCCCCCCCCCCCACAGACACTCTCCCTCCCCTACTCATACATACACACACACACACACACAGCTAGGGCTGAAAGTCAATGTATGCTTGTTAAATACCTTAACATAATTATGTTACTTAAATATTATAAATTGGAGAGAGAGAGATAGAACTGAATAAGAGAGAGAGAACTGAAGAATATTAACATGAAAAGTCATGAAAGTGTTAGAAGTAATAATGTCGGAAAGAGAGAAAGAGGGAGCAGAAAGTGTGAGTGTAGAAATGTGCACAGGCAAAGAAAGAAAGAAAGAAAATCAAGCAGAAGTGAAGAAAGAAGGGAAAGAAAGAAAACAAAAAGACTGAAAAAATTAGTAAGAAAATGAAAAGAAAGAAGGAAACAAATTAGATAAAAGAAAGAAAACAGAAAGAGAGACAGAAAGAAGAGAGAAGAAACAAAGAAAGAAGACAAAAAAGAAAGAACGAAAAACAAAGAAAGAAAGACAGAGAGGAAGAAAGAAAGAAAAAGAGAGAGAAAGAAGGAAAGTTAGGTAGGAAAAAAGAAAGACAGAAAGAAAAAGAAAGAATAAAAGAAATAAAGAGAGAAAGAAAGAAAGAATTTAGATAGAAAGAATGAAAGAATGACAGAAAGAAGAAAGAATACAAGAAATAAAGAGAGAAAGAAAAAGAAAGAAGGAAAGTTTGATAGAAAGAATGAAAGAATGACAGAAAGAAAAAGAAAGAAAGAAAAATCAGATAGAAAGAAAGAAAAAATGACACTAAGAAGAAAGAAAGAAAGTTAGATAAAGAGAAGGAAAGAAAGACAGCAAGAAAGAAAGAAAGTGAGATAAAAAGAAAGAAAGTCAGATAGAAAGAAAGAGAGAATGACACAAAGAAGAAAGAAAAACAGAAAGCTAAATAGAAAGAAGGAAAGAAAGACAGACAGAAAGAAAGAAAGTCTGATAAAAAGAAAGAAAGTCAAATAGAAAAAAAGAGAGAATTACACAAATAAGAAAGAAAGAAAGAAAGGAGGTTAGATAGAAAGAAAGAAACAAATGACAGAAAGAAACAAAGAAAGAAGAAAAAAGAAAAAAGTGTCCAGACAAGACCAATCAGGCAAACAAACAGAAAGAAAGGCATGTCAGTTTAATGAAGTAAATATTTGTCTTGGCAAGCCAGCAGTTTAATTTGACCACAAACCTCCACATGTGGGCAGACATTTGTCTGCTTTACTCAATCTATTGTCTGGTAGGAACGAGAAGAAACAAAGAACTGAAATTAAATTACTTGAATTTCTCTTGCGGTTGAACAAAAATGTCTAGTCTTTCTTGGCGGGACCCCCCACGTGAAAATATGTTTTATTTTGGCGAAATGTTAGATGAGTATGTATGTATAGAGAGGTTTCACTATTAGTTGATTTGCAGTGCGAGACACGGGAGGCTCTGCGAAACCAGAGAGTATGTATGTATATAGAGGTTTCACTATTGGTTGATTTGCACTGCGAGATATGGGAGGCTCTGCGAAACCAGAGAGTATGTATGTATATAGAGGTTTCACTATTGGTTGATTTGCACTGCGAGATATGGGAGGCTCTGCGAAACCAGAGAGTATGTATGTATATAGAGGTTTCACTATTGGTTGATTTGCACTGCGAGACACGAGAGGCTCTGCGAAACCATTGTTAGCATGGAGCGGAAAGTAGGTCACTGCGGTAAACAATATCCGTTTGTGCATTTCCACGGGGCATACGAGCTTAAAGACGGTTTTAAATAGTTTCAATCAGCCCAAAAATATGAACAAACCACAGTAAACAGATATATGCACATTATCTTTGGCGAAGAAGGTCTTTTTCAATTCTTCAATTCCTTGTTTACCGCAGCGACCTAGTTTGGTGATTTGGTAGAAGTGAGATCTCATTATATACATACTCTCTGATGTTAGAAAAAAAACAACCAAAAGAGTGTTATAGTATTGTTTCCGTATTAGCTTTGCTACACGCAATCTGTCTCTTTTTGCCAGATTTTGTCTTCATTTTCATTTCGGCGAGTGGAGTTTGAAAATATTTCCTGAGAATCGTAGTTAGTCAGGTGGCATTTTCTGACCGGAAACTGTTAAAGGGTTTGACTGACCGGGGGTTGTAAGTGGTTTGGTCTGTCCCGGAAGTTGGAAGTTTCAAGGGTTAACCGGAAATGGTCGATGTTTTTTGTTTCACCGACGATTCTAAAGTTGTTTTGTCTAACTTGAAGTTGCAAGTAATAGGAAATTGTAAGTTTGTCGTTGTTTTTTTTTCTTCTGATGGCGAATAGGAAATCAAATTGGAACTTTTTGTATCAGCTACTAAAGGGAAAAGGACCATGACATGGACAGACAGCAATGGTGGACTTACTTACGTGGTTACTTTTGAAAAGCGCCAGGAATATTTGGTTTTTTCAATTGTTTCTCAACCTTTTTCCATCCGTGTACTGCAGCTTCAAGGGATGTCTTTGGCTTTCTAACTTCAATATTTTATTGTCATGTTTGAAAGTAATATTCATTTTGCTGAATGCCAAATTATTCTCGACAGACAGACATATAGACGGACGAACGATAGATAGATAGATAGATAGATAGATAGATAGATAGATAGATAGATAGATAGATAGATAGATAGATAGATAGATAGAAAGATAGATATATAGGTAGATATATAGATAGGTAGATAGATAGATAGATAGATAGATAGGTAGATAGATAGATAGATAGGTAGATAGAAAGAAAGATAGATAGATAGATAGATAGATAGATAGATAGATAGATAGACAGATAGATAGATAGATAGATAGATAGATAGATAGATAGATTGAGAGATAGATAGATATAGATAGATATAGATAGATATAGATAGATAGATAGAGAGAGAGAGGGAGAGAGAGAGAGAAAGAGAGAGAGAGACAGATAGATTGATAGATAGAGAGAGAGAGATAGATAGCTAGAGATAGATAGATAGGTAGATAGATAGATAGATAGACAGACAGACAGACAGATAGATAGATAGATAGATAGATAGATACATAGATAGATAGATAGATAGATAGAGAGACAGGCAGACAGACAGACAGACAGACAGACAGATAGATAGATAGATAGATAGATAGATAGATAGATAGATAGATAGATAGATAGATAGATAGATAGATAGATAGATAGATAGATAGATAGATAGATAGATAGATAGATAGATAGATTATAGAGTTAACATCTATCTTTATGGCTTTCCCTTATTGTTCACGTTAAGACAACACATAGTTACACGTCAACTCTAGAACAACAGGGCAAAATAATTTACAGGGTTTATATCACTAAATACATCTCTAGAAACTTCTGAAATCATTTCATTCATATTCCATTTTTATACTTTTAAAAAATGATTTGTCTTTAATCTCGTTCTTTATTATAAAAAAGACCAAAACAAACATATAATCGGGTTTCGCCTATAAGGTGTATCTGCTTAATACATCAAAAGAATATTATGAAGATTATTTTTAATGGGATAAACACTTTTGGCAATCTGGAAGTCATCTCGAAAGGTGACTGTGACCCAGGCTGTGGGCGTAGGAAGCATCCCTTCCTTGTTGTCTATCTTCAGTACCACAGGTGTCTTCTCAGGAGGTACTGCATGAGGTACCGGCAGTTCCTTCCATTCAATTCTCTATGTAAATATTGAAAGGATTATGTAGAAAATTCAAAATCGAGTTAAGAATCATTTCAAAGACTATAAAAACATCTATTCAAAGGACTATGGATGGGGGGGGGGGGGGGGGGAATCGGGTGATTTTGATTAATGACATCATCTGAGAAGAGGCCACGGTAAAGGATGTACATTCGATTTTGCTTATTTTACTCTCCCCCCCCCTCTCCGTCCCTTTCCGACCCCCTTTTTCATATGCTTTACATACATCTGGCTTCACGCCCCCTTTCAACAACACCGCCCCCCCTCAAGTCCCTTTCCTCGAGACATCCTTCCTAGTATGAACGTACGGACAATGAAAGGTTGAATGTCTACGATAGCATGCTGGTATTCTGAAAGGTAAAATGCCATTCTGCATGGATTACTTGACGCTGTTTCCCGACAAACAAAGCCTGCATTAATTTGAATTTTATATAATCCCGGAAGTACAAACTATTTTGTTAAAAAAAAAACAAAAACAAAAAACAACTGACCAAATAAGTCCAAACTCTTAAATTCAGTATCATAACTAAAAAGCGTACGTATCCCCCCTCCCCCCCCCCCCCCCACACACAAAAATCCCCCTCCCCCCACACACACACAAAAATCCCCCTCCCCCCCCCACACACAAAAATCCCCCTCCCCCCAATCATATCATTTTTGGGGGGGGGGGAGGGGGGATTTGAGGGCTATATAATCTTATTATTACGTTACATAATATATTCTTTTCATATGCTGGAAGCACCTACCTTTCCGCGCGTATGTACCTAATGGAAGGGATAAACGCGACATTTGATCCATTCCTAATATTACACCGACCTAGGGCGAGCGCCCAGTTCTTCCTTCGACATGCAACGGGTTACAGTTTGAGGTGCGCCTCGATCTTGTAACTATCCACACTTGGCAAGATTCTCGTGTCTATACCTTTCCTTACCTACCATTCCCCCCCCCCCCCCCGGCTCTCAGCGCCAGAGACCTGGGCCAGTGGTGAGCACCAGGTAGGTCGAGCTCCAGTGAGTGTCAAAATCGTCCGTCAGAGCTCGACTCCTCGCAGATTATGAATAGAACGCGCGTCCGGAGTATTCACGGCAACGGGAACGGGGGAGAGAATTTGTTCTTTCCTTGATTGGAAGCCAAGAAATAAACAAACGGACGAGCAGGAAACAACAGCCAAGTGTCGGCAGTGAAGGCAGATACATTCAGTAATTAAACCAACTGGAGGTCTCTTGTGTTGCTGAGTCGTGCGCACCTCTTAGCACCATCGGGGGATTCCGCGGTGTTTCTGGCTGTGCTTTTTTGATTAGCTTGCTGTGGCCGTGTTTACAAGCTGATCCGACAACCGCACATGTGTGATTGTTGATGTTTGCCTATCGCGTTTCTCACCTCTTCAGTGGACAAAGTTGCCGAGAATCTTGATTCAGCAGTTACATCGACACATCTACCTGTTGTGTGAGTTAAATCATATTTGAAGTTATATAATAAAATGGAATTAATTAAATAATAAATCTTTTTCTTATTAAGATGTATTTTTTTGTGTATGTGATTTTCCTGGCTGGATCTTTCTTGGAAATTTGCACGATATTATCTGGAAATATATCCGGAGTTATATTTTTGTTGTTGTTGTTTTGTTTTTGCACCATGTGGCAAATCTGGCTTTTGTTTTATAGTGAATTTATAAAAACAGAAAAAAGTGTTAAGATTAAGCTGAGGGTTAGGATTTGATTGGCTAATTGGCCGCAAAAGGCTTCAGTTGGCAACATGATCCCAGCCATTTTTTTTCGGGAATGTGGCGGGGAATTAGTCATGAAAATCCTTTTACAAGAATTTTGGCTATAAGGCCCAAAAAAGCCTCTCTCAGAATATTACCACTTCTTGTTTTTTTCATCATAGGCCAGAAAGTTGTGAGAATTGATTACCAAACCCTGTACATTTTCCGGGTATTAAAACATTATTGTATGATTATTATATCATATTATTTTATTACACTGTGTAAAAAGTGGAAAGTTTTGGACAAGGACTTGAACGTTTTTAAACTCATCAGGAAAGTGCCATCTTTTTTGATAACATCAAAACCAACACTTAAAAAAAAAATTAATGACTTCATTTTGGGGTTTTGCTTTGGGATATCCCAGGAAATTTTGCCGCTTCCAGAACCGAAAATCCGGATAATTTCTCCAGTAAACGTGAAATGATTGGGAATGCGAGTCCACGTTACCATATTGCTGTAAACAACTGTCCTGAATTTATACTTAGAAATTATCTCTACACACCTTTGGCGGCTTTGTGAGCCGTTATTTGAGAAGTAAAATTGGCTAAGTGCAAGATGTCTCTTATAAAGGCAAATTTTACCACCACTTGACGAGACACATTATCCTATAGCAATTTTTATACCAAATAATAAATCTAATTCCATGAACATTGAGCGTATCAAGTTTTAGTAAGTTTTTTCCTTCTCCTGTAAAGTTCTCTGCATTGCACTTGGCTGGTTTTGTTCCACGACCGACCGACGTGCGATTGTTTGTAATTTTAGCATTTTTGAGGACATTTGAAAATGATGTCTTTATTTGTTTTAATGGTCAATTTTCTGAAATTTATTTGCCACAACCTGTAGTTTTTTTTTTTAGGTTGTTGTTGTTGTTGCTGCTGTTGTTGCTGCTGTTGTTGCTTTAGGCGCTGAGCAATGTGCAGTGATCCGGCGATAATTTGAATGAGAATAATCAAAATTAAAGAACCGCACGTTCTGTGAAGCCACACCAAACCAGCCAATTGTTTGAAACTGTTTTAAGACATTGTTCTCACAGATAAAAGGAACCTTGGTGGGGGATGGGGGATGGGGGGAAGGGGGTGTAGAGGGTTCGGGGGTGACACTGATAGAAGGTAACAATGCCCCATTTCAAATAAATATCTATAGTATAAAAATGCGAGAAACTTCTTCGAAATTAATAAAATCAGAAATTGCTGAACGGGTCTTTCCGAAAGTTGACATGAAGAAAGTGAAATACGGTTGCTGATGTTCGTGGCTGTATAAGAGCAAACAGTCTGGCGCGATCAAGAAAAATAATCCGCCAGATGTGCAAATAATTGAACTGTTAACTCGCGAGAGGAATATAGGAAAAATAATTATTACTACCGCCTACTGGCGTACGGTTCTGCGTCGAATATCCGCTTCCGGTCGGAAGAGTGGTTCCAAATTTTGGTGAATCGAAGACAGGAAAACAGTGTGATTGTGTGAATAGTTAGTAAGTGTCTCATATTCAGGTCTCACTGCCATGTGGCTGCTAATGTAGGAATTATCCATTCAGAACACCATCAAATAAACTGTCCACTGGAAAGTACCCTGACACAACTAGGTTTTCACACGTTTTTCAAGAAATGCCAAAAAGACTTAGCAGGCTTAGTTGTGACGATATTTTAAAATGTTAACTAAGGCTTATTGTTCAGAATTAATTCTTTCCCCACAAATTATAATGCAACATGCAGGCTGTCAGAGGCTACACGTATACCAAGTATCTCCAATTAAAAAAGAAAACAAAACGAAAAGGAAAACGTAGCTGTGATAATTCACCATGCGGTACTCCATTTATTTTCATTTTAAGCTATCACGTGGCATGCCCTCAAAAAAAAAATGTGCAGTTCTGAAAATGACCGTTCATGCAACCAAGCCCTAAACCTCAACACCGGGGTTGGATTAACCATAAAGCAAAATAAGCACCTGCTTACGGTATCAATGGAAGGGGGGGGGGAGGGGGGACATCACAGAAATTTTTCATTGCCTGATTTACCACGGATCATATGGTGCAAAACTGCAAATGATGCAACTGAACCAGGGCCCACGACAAGGGGCCCCCACAATAAATGCAAACAATTGAACTATTTGCGGGCGTATAACACTAGCTTTTCTTTTATATTTTTAAATGTATTTTTAAAAAGTTCTGCGCAATTTTTGTTTATATTTCGATTTACATATGTATAATATGGGGGCACCAAAATCTTTTGAGTACTTAGGGCCCCTAAATGTCTTGCTCAACACAAGCAATTCAAACCGATAAAAATATGGTCAGATATGTGACCATCAGAGTTGTGGGTGTCATACATATTACTTTTATTCTGAGTGTTAGTTGGACGGCTGGTCAATTATAAACCGGACTAGTTAGGCCTGGACGCAATAGGCCGAGTGTCAGTTTGGAAATGTGGAGAATTCCAGAAACTCTGGTAGACCTGACAAGATACTGTTTCAGACAAACTTCTCCCAAGCGTTCTGCAAAATGTGGGCTTCTATCTATCTATCCATCTATCTATCTATCTATCTATCTATCTATCTATCTATCTATCTATCTATCTATCTATCTATCTATCTATCTATCTATCTATCTATCTATCTATCTATCTATCTATCTATCTATTCATCTGTCTGCTTGCCAGCCAGCCAGCCAGCAGTCTGTCTGTCCGTCTATTTCTTTGTTTTATTAGTTTAAATTTCCGTCTTCAAAGGCATCACTGACTCAACCACCTGCAAACTTAGACTCTGAAACACATCAATTTCGGGAGAAAAAAGAAAAAAATTCACACCCTTTCTCGGAAAATCTTACGTGTTTCATTTTGTGTGTATGTGTATGTCTGTCTGTCTGTCTGTCGCTGCATGTGTGTCTGTGCGCTTTTTTTTTTTTCAGCCCGCGAAAATCTTTAATCTATCACTGTCTAGGGAAACACGTTCTCCTGTTTCTAGAGAAAGGAATCAAGCCATCGTTTATGCCAGGGAGATAAACAGGCAACAATTTGCGTGTTGCTCTTGTCAATGGCCAGGCTTTAGTTTCCACTTGCAAGCCAAAAAGGCATCCCGGCGATGTGAAAACTTGGCAAAAAATCCGCCCACAATCTCCGCGTGAAAACAATACGCGGTTTTTTTCCCCGGCAAGATAAGGAATCCCAAAAAGTCATCTACTCGCTCGTTTGTTTTTGTTGTTCTTTTTTAATGACAAGTTTTGTTTCGTTTATCTGTTGCATTGTTTCGTTTATGTATTGATTTGTTTCGTGTTGTTTTGTTTCACTTTTTTAGTTTTAGAGCTGCACCAGGTATGCTTTCGTGCCAATAACTGATGAATAGAATTCCACATCATTCTTTCATGTAGATTCCTGGGCAGGGCACCAATCCGGCTCTTCAAATTACACGACACGGAATGAATAGGTCAGCACCAAAATACACGTTTACAGCCAAGATATCAGCAAGTTTTTAACCTTCTGGGGACCAGACAAAGATTTCCTTATTACATATTCATAAAACATGCAAAATTGGTTTAAATAATAGTGTCAGATAAACCCCAAATTAGGAACGTTCAAATATAATCTTACGCCTCTGAAAGGGGGGGGGGGTGGTGGGTGTTTGGCTCCTGTAAGAAAAGTGTAAGAAAGGGGGGGGGTCTTGAACCAGTGTAATATTACACTTTTGTGAGGTCGATGGAGGAAGAAATGGAGGTGGAGGAAGAAGAGAAGAAGAAAGAGCAGGAACAAGACCCGGATGTTCAAGATAGCTCAGCAGATGCCCCTGTTTTTTGGAAATATCTTTGACATTTATAATAACCCCTTTGTAGATAACTAATTTAAGGCAATTTTGACATTGACTTTGACATGAGTCTCATTTTTCCCTCATTTGTAAAAACGAGTACGTGTGCAATGTATATTACACGTCTTATTGTAATATTACGGGATTGGGGGTGGGGGTGGGGGGGGGGGGTGGGGGGGGGGGAGAAGCAAATGTAAGAAAAGTGTAAGAAGGGGGGGGGGTCAAAAAGTCCCCAAAAAAGGTGTAAGATTACACTTGAACGCCCCCTTAGACATATTTGGCGACCTCAGTTCTTGTTTGTTCCAACCCCACTTTTTGCACAACTGAGAAATTCCGACGTTAAACGTTTGAGGCTTTAGGATTATGAAAAGGCGTTAGAATAAATCAGAACTGTGAAACAGCTTGACAAGTGCCACAACGCATTTTAAACAAGTGTCAAAGTGTTGCATTTGTTATACCTTTTCTATGTACTAAAAGATCTCCAGGTTTTAGTTGTTGTTTTTTTCCGAAATTGGAGATAGAACAAACTAGAACTAAGGTTGCGATTTATCACCAATGATTTTTTTTTTCCGGGTAAATAAAGACTGCGTTTGATGGGGTATGGACAACAGTGAGGCCTCGAGGCCAAAATACTCATCATTTGGTTTGTGTCACTTGGCGTCATAGAAAGTGCGCTCCTGAGGCATTTTGGCTTTTATTTCGTGTCTCGTCAGAAGTTCTACTTCCATCCATCCATCCATCCATCCATCCATCCATCCATCCATCCATCCATCCATCCATCTATCTATCTATCTATCTATCTATCTATCTATCTATCTATCTATCTATCTATCTATCTATCTATCTATCTATCTATCTATCTATCTATCTATCTATCTATCTATCTATCTATCTATCTATCTATCTATCTATCCTACGTTTCGGTCTCCTAAAAAGCTTCAATTCTTACTTTTAGATTACAGCTAAATTTGCGTATGGGCATGATCAGCCACCGTGCCAAACAACAACAACAACAACAACTGTGCAAGGATTCATGCCTAGCCGCCGTGCATGACTGCACCAAGAGGCTGTTTTGTGACCAATTATTTACCGTGGCCGCGTCACAAACGAAAAGATTGTCGTAACCGTCAAACCAGACTTAGTACCAAACCTAACCGTAGCCCTAACTGTCTATTTAAATAAAAGATGTACTATGTATGGAAAAAATCATTTGGCTATCCAAGTAGTCGCACTGATTCAAAAAGATTAAAGACAGAGAGAGAGAGAGAGAGAGGAGATCAGAGAAAGAAGAAGAGAGGAAAGAAACAGAGAGTGAGTGGAACAGGGAGAGATAGACGGGACAGAGATCGAGACAGACAGAGAGAGAGAGAGAGAGAAAGAGAGAGAGGGCGAGAGATAGAGAGAGAAAGAGATAGGGAGAGACAGACAGAAAGAGAAGAAGGTGGACACACAGACAGACAAACAGAGACAGACAATTAGAGAGAGCCAGTGAGAGAAAAAGAGACTAAGAGAGAGACAGAGAGAGAGAGAGAGAGAGCAAGCGAGCAAGAGAGAGAGACAGACAGAGAGAGAGAGAGAGAGTTGGAGAGTGAGAGAGAGAAAGAGAGCATGCCTTGCCCGGGGATATTTATCAGATATAAAACACAGGACACTCCAGGGTTAACTGAACCAGTGTCTCTGAAGCCTTGATAAAGTTGGCAAACGTGTAATCTCCGTTTATCCACATCTGAAAATGCACTTAAAAAATGCAACAAGTCTTCATTTTCGTTTTGTGAGCGAAATAGCATCGCATTTTTCTTTCTTTCTGGCATATAGAAAACATTCGTGTTTGGCTGATGGATGGTGTTGTACTGTAAAACACTGAAAGATTGGAACGAGAACTTGCAAAGTGTTAAACCAGAGTTGGGAAATATGCGATTTTAATATGTTGCTACGGAAACTGCATGTAGATTTTTAAAATTTTTTTTGTCTCCTGGAAATTATTTGGTCGTCAGATTTGAGAGGCCGGGTTATTTTTAGAAATTACTGGTTTATTTTTAGATATGTGAAATGGCCGTTTTAGTTTAGAAGTGTGAAGTGGCGGGTTTTATTTATATATTCACGTTTTTTTTTGTTTTTTTGAAAATTAATTGTTTAATTCTTGTTTTTAGAAATATAATCTTGCCAGTTTATTTGTCCATTTATTTATTTATTTGTTTATTTATCTATTTATTTATGTGTTTGTTTGCTCGTTTCTTTTTCCGGATTGTGAAAAATATCGATGTTTTTTTTTTGTGTGTGTTTTGTTTTGTTTTTTAAAATTTGAAATGATCAGTATAGTTTTAGACATGTGAATAATCGGCTATATTTAGACGTAAAAATGATCGATTTATTTCTAGACACATTAAATTATCGGAAAACCCTGTTAATTCTGTATCTAAAGAATAAAATTGTTGGTTTCTGTAAGGGTTAATAACTATGATTACATCTATCGCTCTGTCCTCTGGCTGATTGGGCCCAAGGCAAAATTAATATTAAAAAAAAAATAGGCGACTCTTGAAGTGTGCTCTGTAAACTTTGTATCTTTTTAATCATAAACATGGCAGTCCTCGGGCCCATTCAAACTCACATATTTGGTACCTTGGGCATATCCCCCCACCCCCTGGAACCTCGAAGTACTTTTTGTTGATGCTGTTGTTGTTGTTGTTTTTAATTTGGCTGATGTTAGAGGACCGGAGTCCACTCGCAAAGCCGAATATAAAAATGCCCAGTTGTGTTCACTGTTTCGCTACAGCTTATGACAGGTTTTCTCAAAGTGGGGCGCATGCCCCCTGAGTGGGCCTAGCAATATTTTGGTGAGGCATAGGGCTTCAGAACGGGGCGTGGGGATTTTTCTTAATCTTAATCTTAATCTCACACAGTATTAATTTAACTTTAACTGTATGGGTCTAGATAAACCCTTGTTTATTTTCATGTCGTGTTTTTAGCCCGAATTAAAACTGAAACAACATGGTGATTGAAGGCTAAAACTATCGAAATTGATCTCTTGAATCAAGCAGACCTGCGGCCAGTGTAAAGGGCGCTGAAGTATGAAACAAGTGAATAAAACTTGAAAATAACGAACGTTTTAATAAACATTTCTTTTGAATGTACACATGTTACTACATACTGAATATATAAATATTTTAAAAGTCTTTTTGTATCCACTGAACACTAACATTGTTCGATTATAGTTGGGCGCACTTTTTTTTTTTTTTTTTGAAACTTGAAGTGGGGGCGTGGGACAGAAAAGGTTGAGAAACACTGGCTCCTGATGTAAAATACCACGGTCCAATAACAATACACATTTTGGCTCAACTGTTATAATGTTGTTACCTGGCCTTGCAGAAAGCCCATCCCTCTACAGGTGTCCACGGAGCCTGCCTCACCACAATTACACCTCGGCAGAGATTATGTGCAGATCACTGAGTGCAGATCCCTCACGATGGGTTTTCTTTCAGAGAAATCTCCAGGTGTCGATATATTAGCAGGATTTTTTGCTGAGTTAAGTGTAATAAACATTAACCCTTTGGAGCCGGAAATGCCATTTAGGAAATTGTCCTGAGCCACAAGATAATCTTTTAAAGAAAAATTAAAGAAAAATCTGGAGCCGCACATTTTAAATTACCTGTTTCAACATGTTTTTCTGGGCACGTACAAGAATAGGAAGGTAGGATACGGCATTGAAACTGCAGTGAAAATAAAAGTCCGATATTTATCTGTTAACTCTTTGTGTGCCAGTCACCAATGTATTGGTGGACAAGAATGCTAGGCTATTTTGTGTCTGTAAAAAAGAAAGTCGACTTCTATCAATAGATGTCGCTGTAGTTAGTCTTCTTTCATTTCCCCCACTAGTTTCTTTCTGTACAGGCAAACATGGGAAAATTCATGGCACACAAAGAGTTAAATACTCAGTGGGAGAGAGAGATTTTACGACATTGCAACATGAATGCCCCTACTTTGAAGTTAGCGCAAAGAGTTTGAACCTTCGAATTTTATATACTTCCTAAAGATGAACATCTTTGAGACCCCATGGCATATAAACTAGGCAAAATTTTTAAATCTTGAAAGTTTTAGAATAAGTGAAATTTTGGGGACCGGCTTGAAAATTCAGCCTCGTGTATAAGACTTAACTCGAAAAGGCTAAGATACTTGCTGCATTGCATTTCACTTATGCAATTGAGAGGCGTTGGTGGGATCGAGGATCTTCAGCGATCTCTCTCTTTGTCTCCACAAGCCGGACCTTTTGTCGGGATCAAAACGTTCGCGTTCATGGCAAACCAAAATCCCATAGAGATAATTGTCCTTACAGAAGGCATTTTCTCGCAAGAACTGCTCAGTATTTATGACTTTCTGCAGGTGTGCACTCTCGCCTTGTCTGGGCTTGGAGTCTGGCAATGTGGCAAAGAGACCTGAAAGACACAGATTTCAATGACGTCATCGCTAAAATAAAAAAGAAACACTTACACAAATAAAAAACCTGCACATTTTTGTGTGATCGTTAATCATGTCGAAAACATCAGTTTCGATCAACGATACGCGAGGTGCATGGCTATTTTTATACATCCAAGGCAATCGGGCGTAACTCAATTTTTTGTTTTTATCTTCCCAGCCACTTCAATTCTCTGAAAATTTGTGAGAACATCATTTTACCAAATTAGTTGGATTTCATTGAAAGTCAATGTCGTGGTATCGCCGCCGAACTTGTCGGCAGGGTCAAAATCAGTGTCGAGAATACCCAAGGACAACAAAAGCATGAGTAATGAGAAATGGTGAAATCTCCACGCCAAAACGTGTTTGCTGTTGAATAGACACTAAATGATGGCGTGAAATACTTAGGTTGATGACGTCATGCTTTCATTGTCATGACACGTTATATCAAATCCCTGGCGGAGGAACTGTAGTAGATTACGCTGTAACGGTGTAAGATTAGGTTGAAGTTTAATGTTAGGGTTTGTGTTAATGTGAGATGTAGATTATGGAGTTAACGAGACCCAGCACACTCTTGAGACTGAAATAAGTGTCTCGCAAGTTTATTCAAAGAAAGTTTAAGTCTCAGTAAAAAAAACAGATGAAAAAAAAAATCTCTTGGCCGAATGCGTTGCAACTATTACGATGAGCTTGAAGATGCAAATTTAGCCTTTGGCTCAGGGTTAGGGTAGCATCACTTCCTGAAGTCAGATATCACATTATTTTCCAAAGGTAATGCAAACTATTTTAAAAAATCCGGTTTTCCACTGGTGCACTGCCCTGGCCCTACGTACATACTCTCGACATTTACATGAAAAGGCATCTGTCCGTACTTCTCTTTCTGGCGTGCAAACATCTGGTTTCCCGAACACAGTCCGGTTTGTTTCGCATTGAATCTGTCATTGGAAACTGCGCAGTAGAAGTGGAGTGTGGATGATTCATTTGTACTCTCTGTGGAAATGATTTCTAGACTTTACTCAAGATTTTGATGATGGTCATTAATTTCATTGTGAAATTTCCCCAAAGCAATATGTTGCTCATTTGTACGTAATTCATTCAGTACTGGCTTATTTTTGCACGAGGTACATTCAGTACGGGCCATAGGAGTGTGGTTCAGTCCTGTCTGAACTGCTATAGGCTTGAGATCTGGACTATGGAGTTTGACGAGGCCTAGCGCAAAGGGTGAGACTGAAACCAGTCTATTTCACAAATCAGGTGCCTCAAAACTGTCTTGATTCGGCTGATAGAAAGTGACACCTCGCGCACTGGGTCAAAACAGACTTGATATAGTGCGCTATCAGTAAGTGCCCTAGTGCACCGAGACAAGACTGGTTTTACTCGATTTTTAGCGTCAGATGTGAACTGTGGAATTAAAGTCCTGTCTGGCCCGTTCATTCAAAGGAACTTCAAGTCTGAATCGAAGTCGGCGCAAAAGACAGCGTGCCCTGGCTCTAAATTGTCGTTGTCTTCAATTTGACGTGGCTTCTGTTCCTTGAAGACCTGTGGCCACGCTGTCACGAGAGTTTAAGAAACGTTCAAATGTTCACTGGCGGCTCGAGTACAAGTAAGACTGAAGGAAATCTGTCTCTCTAGCTAAATCAAAAGAAGGTGGCAGGTTGTGTTATATAATTTAGGGCTAAAATTCTGAAAACTACGGGTCAAGTAACGTTTTAAACAAATCTTTAAAAAGTCTAAAAAAGAAAGTTAGTCAGGGTTTTTGCTTCTTTTGAAAAATTTGTAAAAACTGAATTACGATACTTTACCACCTGCCCCCCCCCCCCCCCCACCCCGAATTGATCTTCAGGGAAGGGGGACGAGGGGTATGCAAAAGTAGAATTATTTATATTCATCGGTCTAGGCGCTGATTAGAAAAAACTCGGGGCCATTTTAGTACTTGAGGTACTTATCGCGGAGTACTCACCAATCATTTTCCCGTTCTGCGTGAAAACTCATCTCGGAGTTTTGTAAAGTTTAGGTCTGTAGAACTATATATTATATGTTTTTTTTTTTTCATAATTTGGTCTAATTATTATTTTTTTAAAAGCGCAAAGAAGCAAACTTAAAATCAGGCAACAGTCTCACAAATAACAAAAATCCGTTCCACAACATTTAGCCTGAAATATGAGCTTACTTAATACACCCAAAAAGATTTATGAGATAGTTTCAGAGGACAATCTTGATGCCAAGAGATATTTTTAACCAGAGATATATATACAAAAGGATTTACACAGCGAATATATTTTAAATGGTCTTAATATATGCTGTTTCAGCCTGTTTTAGCCTCAGAGCAGAAACGTCGAGTCGCATACGGTGCAGTTGAGGGATCGTCTTTGTAAATAGACGAATCAACTTCATGGGAAGAAGAAGAAGAAGAAGAAATCGATGTTGATTCCGCTCCTTCTAAAAAAAACAAAAAACAAAAAAAACAACAACAAATCACCGCACTATAAATACACCTAACGAGCTGTAGACTGCACCACGTACATGAAAATGGTGGATCGAGTTAACCTTGTTTCCCTAATTCATTCAGACAGACCAATTTGTAAAACTATCAAACTGTAACTGCTTTGTTCAGAAGCGGAAGTCAGCTTAACAGGAGTCCAAGTTTTTAATTCCCCTTAAAATGGCGGATCAAGATGATGCTGTTTCCCCGATTTAAAATAACGAAACCGTAAAAGTATCAAGATGTAACAGCTTTGTGCCTCCTGTCACAACAGGCAAGCTAACTTATAAAACTTATATCTATTTTACCAATTTTCATACTTTTTTCGATCAGTAGTTTTGAAACCTTTGTCCTTCACACATTTATCTAGATACATTACAGGTTGCACTATAGCAAAATTCGTGCCTTCAATATATTGCCTGTTGTTAGCGGGATTCATTTCCACATAACGCAGTCTAATTGAGTGAGAGGTAGGTGCTGGGATATGGTATAACAAGTCCTTACTACCCATCCGTCCACCCCTCCCTCTTCATTTCACACTGTGTTTCCTATTTCCTTCTTACCTTTCCGGTCTATTTCCTTCCTGAATGTTCCCATATCACCTGGTAGCTTTGGTGGTTGAGCAAGTATGCTGGGCGCCCGGCAGTGTGAGTCGCGGAGGTACATGCGATTTGGATGGTAAATAGATAGAGACAGGCATAAATAGATAGGCAGATAGGTAGATTGGTAGATAGATAGATAGATAGATAGATAGATAGATAGATAGATAGATAGGTAGGTAGATAGATAGGTAGGTGGGTAGGTAGGTAGATAGATAGGTAGGTAGGTAGGTAGGTAGGTAAGTAGTTAGGTAGGTAGGTAGATAGATAGATAGATAGATAGATAGATAGATAGATAGATAGATAGATAGATAGATAGATAGATAGATAGATAGATAGATAGATAGATAGATAGATAGATAGATAGATAGATAGATAGATAGATAGATAGATTCTTGGTTACCAAAGCATTAGCCTGTCACTATCACTAGTGCTTACAAAACGTGTGTCCAACAACGAAGACAGAAAACCAGTGACACATTTGGGAGCGTTACACTTTCTATACTTGAACTCCATAATTTAATTGTAGGTTTTTTTTTCTTGCCTTTCTCTTTTTTTTTCTTTAATTACCCATTCCAGAAAGATATAATTAGTTGGCTAAAATAGCACTCGCTTGACACAGCTTAACTCTTAACAGTCCATCGGGGGTTTATCCAGTTTAAGCAGATACTCAAAAGATTCTTGCATGGAGGAGCTGGAATTCACCACCAGATTTAAAAATAGGTAAAAAAACAAACAAATCGTTTATTTGGAAAGTATTTTGACTGTTGATGGGAATTCTGTGCCATGCCTTGGAAATGGGATTTGAGTTGTGTATTTGTATTTGTATTTGTATTTGTATAACTCTTTAATCCCATTTGGGAAATTTTGCCTTTGTGCCATTGCACCCCAGTTATGTGTGTGTATGTATGTGTGTGCAGCCCATCGTGCGCACGCGTAGTTGTGTTTAAATGTATGTACGTATACGAGAGTGGATTATTGTACTGTTTTTCTCGCTGTAAAGCGACTTGAGCTATCAACAAAAAGCGTGCTATATACATCTACTTTTTTTTTTACTATTCTTATTGCTATTATTATTAGATCTAAGCGAACATCCAAAGGTTTGAGGAAAATTACGATTTCCGTGTAATTTCAATATTTATAAACAATTGTTAGGGGTTTGCAGAAAATGGTTGATATTTCCAGATCGGCTGTGATATAATAATAATAATAATGTATAGCATTTATATAGCGCATATCCATTTAAAATGCTCTATGCGCTTTACAGAAACAACACACCAACCACAGCAGAATGGAGCTGCCTGCGAAGCGCTCAACACACTGCACTGCTTCTTTCTCTCTCCCTGTCTCGCTCACTCTCTCTATCTCAGAGCAAATTGTAACGCAGCCTGTTAGGCGCAGTTCACAACTCGCAACAGTTCACAACTCACAGCAGTTCACAACTCACATCAGTTCACACAACACACAACTCAAATAATATTTGAATATTTATTAATAACAATATATATTTTAATAATGAATAATAAATTCTGGCGGGGGGGGGGGGGGATGATATGGATACATTTTAATCTATTAATTTCAATTTTCAATTTTGCCCGGGCAGCGGCCTTTCGGCCTGCTCTTTACGATTTCCAACTGCCAAGGTATCTTTAACGTGCGCAACGTGCACACGGGCCCTCCGAATTTTTTCGTCCTTATCCGAGAAGACTAGGTACTCGATCCTACCCCCCAATAGGACCAGGGACTTGAAAATATGAGAAAAATCCAATTTCCAACATGCCTGCACTGCCCGGGTTTAGAACCCGGGACCCTTGGCATGAGAGGCGAGCACCTTGCCTCTAGACCACCTTGTCCCCACTTGATATCAAGTGAGTCACGTGCTTATCGTTTTTTTTTTTTTTCGACAATGAGCTGTTATACCTATAGTGCGTCCTTTTTAGAATGAGTTGAATCAACGTCGATTTTCTCGACTGTCTATTCGATATCTTTTAAATTTTGCACGTGCTTATATTTCATATTAAACATAAAGGCCTATTAACACTGGTAGGTTTTAGGAATAGAAAAAAAAGGAATGTAGGACTGTGTGGGAAGAACTCTCTTGGCTTTCCACCTTTTGTTTTCCGATTTCCCCCTTCGAAACATGACCAAAACAAACGATGCACATCGCTTCTCATTCAGTAAACGGACCAGTGTAAACAAACAACGTTTCCAAGGGGGAAATCGGAAAACAAAAGACGGAAAGCCAGGAGAGTTCTTCCCCCACAGTCCCCCATTCCTTTTTGCTATTCCTAAAACCTACCAGTGTAAACACAGGCCTTAATGGAAGAGATATTTTTTATTTGTAAAAAAATACTTATTACACCAAATTATATTTTCTTTAAATTCTGCAGTAGTCAGCTTTTTTTTTTTTTACTATGACGAAACACAAAGAAACAAACTCCAAAATCCGCCGCCAGTCTAACAATGTAAAATCTGTTCCATTAGGTTTAGTGTGAAATATGAGCTCAAGCAAAATGTGAACTGAATCTAACAGACAGTTGTCGAGAAAATAAATGTTCATGAGGTTCACACTAAAAAGAGATGGCACTACAGGAGTTACATTCTTGTTGAAGTTGACACGGTAGATTTATATTCCCTGTGATTACTAGAAACCTCGCCAAGTGATCCAGCAGCGGTGCAATCTCGGAATAGATCAGCTGTTTTGGATGCTGTCGACAACAGAGATTTACACCCTGCAATGTCAACCTGTGCTTTGGAATACTGCACCTGAACTCACGTAGGCTTCAAGCAGAGATATCTTACGCTAGTTAGTGTAAGGCATCTCTGGCTCTAAGGTTTTGTCCTTGTTCTTGTTAGACCCAGAGAGTATAGATGTATAGAGAGGTTTCACTATTGGTCGATTTGCACTGCAAGACACGAGAGGCTCTGCGAAACCACTGTTAGCATGGAACAGAAAGTAGGTCGCTGCGGTAAACAATACCCGTTTGTGCATTTCCGCGGGGCTTAAGAACCTACAAACGGCTGTAAATAGTTTCAATCAGCCCAAAAATATGAACAAACCACAGTAAACAGAAATGCTCACTATCTTTAATGAAGAGGGTCTCTTTCAATTCTTCAATTTCTTGTTTACCGCGGCCACCTAGTTTCGCGATTTTTCGGAAGTGGGATCTGTCTGTACATCTATAGACCCTTTTAATTTACCGTCCTCCATATCACGTGATTTGCAAACAAAATGGCGGCGTGCCCCACTTGTAGGGCGGAAGCGGTGGACAACGGTCGAACGATGCCATCCTCTTGTTGGGCACCCAACTGTACAAACCCGTTACGTGGTGGTTCTGGCATAAAAATGCATCTTTGCTTTGAATGTGCACATATTCAGAAGCCATCATCAAGGCAAGTTGAGGTTTCTGCCTACACGGTGCTTTTCGAAGCCGTGCGGCTCCCCGCAAACAACCGTAACGCGGAAGTTGAAAGGGTCTATACTCTCTGTTAGACCTTGTCAGTCCACCGCAAGATGCAGCCCTCAGCCAATGATCTCCATTCTTCTCGGTTTTTCGTCCGCCCTGTCCATGCTTATCCACCTGTTTTCACAATGTCATCTCTACAATGTCTCTCCTAGACTCCTCTTGTTCCCTTTCCTTATCTACGAGTGGGCCTTCGTTCAGTGCAACGCTTTGTCCATCTGTTGTATTTCATTCTTTTGATGTGACCAGCCCACTTCCATTTTTGTCCTAGTATAAATTTCTCAATGTCTGTAACCTGGGTTTGTCTCCGAATATCAGTGTGAGGGATTTATCATTAAGCTTTGTTTTGAGAATTTTTCTTTCCATTGCGCTTTGTATGGTTCTGAAGTTTTAACCTGGTGTTTTGTTAAAGACCAGATGCTCCAAGTAAAGAGAGAAATTACTGTACTGCAGCCTGCTTTTCCCCACCAATCAGTTCCTTGCAGATCACCCCCTTAGAATGCCAAGGTTCTATCTCCACTTGGTGGCTGAACCACAGACTAATAAAATACCCAGACTGGATGAGCCCATTGTGTGACGTCACAAAACAGCGAAAGGTCATGAACCATCCGCCACATTAGATTTACGGTTGCCACCGACGCTTCAGCATAGCTACAATGCAGCGGTCGCTAAAAGTCCATACGGTCATCATTTATAACAATAAAAAAAAAAGGCAGGTGTAGACAATAAAATGAAAGGATAGGCAAGTTAATGCATTATTAATACATAATATTTCAATCTGCTTACAGAAGTAACCACAGTACTGAAACTGCACTATTAAGAATCATGAATGACATATTAGTAAAGGCAGATTCTGGAAATATTACTCTGCTAAATTTGTTGGATCTATCAGCAGCGTTCGACACCATCGATCACGAAATCCTGCTCAGAAGGCCAGAAACATCGTTTGGAATCAGAGGGGTCGCCCTTAAATGGGTCGAATCTTACCCGTCAAATCGCCACCAATTTGTTGTAACCAACAAAATAAGATCTTTTTCTTATGCGCTTCAGTATGGCGTACCACAAGGCTCAGTGCTTGGTCCTATTTTGTTTACTATCTATACTATTCCACTTGTACATGAAATAAAGAAATTTAATTTACAATTTCATCTCTATGCTGATGATACCCAGCTCTACAGTTCTGCCTTGCCATGCGATGTTGACAGCCTTCTGCAGCAGGCTGGAAACTGTATAACAGAAATTAAAAGCTGGATGAACCAAAACAAACTGGCACTGAATGAGGATAAAACTGAGGTTATTTTATTAGGCCGTGAGCGGGTTCTGCAAGAAGTGGACAGAACTGAGATGATAATTGGCACTAATTCAATAGAAATTTCAAAAAAAGTAAAAAACCTAGGGGTTTACATTGATTTAAATCTTTCTATGTCATCTCAGGTTAGTCACCTCATTCGTATTCTATACATGGAAATCTGGAAAATTGGTAAAATCAGACATCTTATTTCAACTGAAACTGCGGCTGTTTTAGTAAATTCTTTTGTACTTTCAAAGCTTGACTATTGCAACTCCCTTTTGGCTGGAATTTCACAAAAAAATATTAGAAAACTCCAAATTGCTCAAAACAATGCAGCGAGACTTGTTTTGAAGAAAAAGAAAAGAGATTCAGCACTGCCACTTCTGCAGAGTTTGCACTGGCTGCCAGTCGAGAAAAGAATAATGTACAAATTGTCATCCATTTGTCACAAATGTGTCAATAATACTGCTCCATCGTACCTAGTTGATTTAACTGATTACTATGTTCCATCTCGTCAACTAAGATCATCATCTGACACTACAAAATTGAAAGTACCTAAAATGAATCTGTCCACTGTAGGAGAAAAGTCCTTTTCATTTCTTGGCCCTACCATCTGGAACACTCTTCCAAAGACAACCAGGGAAATTAATGACATTGGTTCTTTCAAACGCCATCTGAAGACCCATTTCTTTCAGACAAACTAGGCTAGGTGTTTTTCGGCAGCAACAATAGTAAATATTTTTGAATTTCTTTTGTGTATGCGTGTGTGTGTGTGTGTGTAAGAGTTTGTTAAAGCGCCCAGAGCTTGTCATCGACGGGGTTGGGCGCTATATAAATGCAATATATTATTATTATTATTATTAAAGCTATGACCACATGAAACTTCAATCTTAGGTTTCTCATACATTGATGTAATGGCCAGTTTACACTGGTAGGTTTTAGGAATAGACAAAAGGAATGGGAGATTGTGTGGGAAGAACTCTCCTGGCTTTCCGTCTTTTGTTTTCCGATTTCCCCCGATTTCGAAACACTGTTTGTTTACACTGGTCCGTTTTCTGAATGAGAAACGATGCGCATCGTTTGTTTTGGTCATGTTTCGAAGGGGGAAATCGGAAAACAAAAGACTTTTTTCTGTTCCTAAAACCTACCAGTGTAAACAGGCCGTAAGAGAGTTGGGACCTTGCCATTCTAAAGGGAGGAAACGTTCGAGCCTTGGACATTTTGCAGATTTCTAAATTATGGCTGCCTTCAGAATGCCGTTCCAAAAAAGAAAAAAAATCATTCAAACATTAGTAACTGCAAAGGCTTCGTTTTGATGCTACTTTTATTTTGCGACTGATACAGAAATGCTGCACAGTTTGACAAAATGTTCAACGAATAGTGTGTTCGCTGAGTAAAATGTCCAGTGTGCACACAATTGCAACGGTTCCCCAGTGGCGCATACCCCTCCCTCCCCCTCCCCCTCCCTCCCCCTCCCCCTCCCTCCCCCCCCTCCCCCTCTATTATTGTTGTCTTTTTATTTTTCTTTTCTTTCTATAAAAATTGAGATAGTCCAGATAAACTAGTGTGGGATAGGTACGGTGGAATGAGGTGAGACTGGTTGGTCCACCAGTTTGTTGTCTCAAGCACTGCAAGACATTCTTGTGGGTTTTGGCTTGTAAACTTTACAAAAATGACATACGGCGTTTTAAAATGTATTTTCTTTTTTTATGTTTTTGCAATTCATAGGCTCAGACGTGAACTTGTAACGATCATTTGGAGTTGTGCGAGCAGAGGTCTTACAGCAAACATGTCACGGAGACTTGGAGGATTTCGCTCCCACACGGACACTTACCCTCCCTCTTACAGTAAAACATCCTCCTCATCTTCCTCTTCTTCTTACTCCTCAAGAGCTTCTTCCTCCCATTCATCGTCGTCGTTTCCAAGGTCTCCTCTAAGGTCTGTGTTAGAATCGACGACCTTAGCAAGCACGCCACTCTTGGGGGTGTCTAATCTACACGAGACATCCAGACATGGTGGACGGGGAGAGGGATCTGCCTCGCCCTCAGAGAGTGGGACATCCCCAAAGCCTGCCATACGGCGTTATGGGCGGACGACGCACTCCCAGGCGTTTGCGTCGTCCTCCACGTTGTCGGCGGCACCTTCATCATCATCATCATCAACGTCGTCGTCACAGCAACAGCCGCCTCCCCATTCTACGTCTCCCGCCTCTTCTCGTCAATGGCGGCTGCCGGTCTTAGGGAGACATCAGAGGGGCGATAATGATGATGACGAGGGCGGTGATAGCAAAGATGATGATAAACCAGAGACGTCACGGGGAATAAGAAGCAGACTCCGTCGGGATCCGGCTGATTCTAGTGACGCCCGGCATGAGCGACCTCGCTCGAGAAATCTGAACCAAACCGGTGACCCGGAAGGGAAAGAAGAGCTGAGGTCACGAGTTATCATAGAGAAGGTTTCCACTAGCAGTGAGGGGACAACTCGTAGAGCCAGGCGTTGTCGGCCATCTGATCAGGAAAATGATAACGACAACGACAACGACAAGAAAGCTGAAGAGGAGGAGAGTAGTTCTCGTCGGCGCCGACGACAAGAACGATTGCAGGAGAAAGATCAGCTCTCGTCATTAATCTCCCTGCCGAGAAAATCAGCGTCCGGTACGGATCTTGTCGAACTGAGTCATCGCGAGGACAGCGGAATCGTGGACTGTGACGTCATGGTGAAATCGACAGGGGAAATGTCGTCGTGTGAAACTGGCGGGTCAGCGGAAGAGTTGGATACTGTGCACGGCTGTGACGGCAGCGGGAATTGTGAACCAAAAGGGAGTAATAATCAGAAAAAGATCAGCCCGGTGAAGATCAAGATCCACACTTGTGAGGACGTGGATGATCTTGACGACTCGGTGAGTACTAAGTGTTTCTCTGTCTTTCTACCTGTCTGTCTGTCTTTCTACCTGTCTGTCTGTCTGGCAGGTACCATTTGCCAGTCTGTGTGTTATTGTTTAAGAGTGTTTAAGAAATATTTGTTGTTGGCCGAAGTCCTTTCATACTTATCTATCTATCTATCTATCTATCTATCTATCTATCTATCTATCTATCTATCTATCTATCTATCTATCTATCTATCTATCTATCTATCTATCTATCTATCTATCTATCTATCTATCTATCTATCTGTTGGTATGCCTATGCCTATCCGTCTATCTGTCTGCCTGGGTGCTTCCCCGTATGTCTATCTGTATGTCTGTCTGTCTGTCTAATTATTTATATACCTGTCTGCGAAGTTAATCACTGTTTTTTGTGTAAGAGTGTCAGATCAACCGCTTCAAACATAATTCTATTTGCTTTCTCTGGCTGCAGCCCATTGAAGTGATTGCACCTATTTTAGGTTCTGGAAACATGCCCTCTCACCCTGGAATAAAAGAGCTCTCCCCCCCCCCCCAACCTGTCTCCCCCCCCCCCCTCAAAGCGAATGCTACAATAATATAACAAAAAAAAGTTGAAAAGCAGGAATCTGCACACAGGCCAGCCAACCTTCCTGCCCTGCTGTGCTTTGGTAAAAGACAGTATTGTCACCGTTCCCTAACATTGTAGCACTCGGTTTTTGTCTACTTTTCAGTAGTTGTAAGCCAAAACTTGTTTTCTTTTGACACATTGATCTAGACTTTTTGAAAGGTTTGCTATTACTTTATTTCGGCATAGGAATCGAGAACCAAGATTAGCCTATGCGGTTTTAAATATAGTTGAATATGCATGAAAATCAAATTTTTCGAATTTTTCGTTTACTGCAGTCTTAGGGAACAGTGACGATATTATGACCAAAACAAGAGCTTTTACTGGTCACTGGTCACTTGAAAAGGGGAGATCGTAGGGTCCTGTGCCGGTGAAAACACCAACTCTCTATATGTGTCAATTATGTGCCAATGCGTGAGTTCCAGTGTAGTTTTTTTTCTTTTTTTTTCTGAAGAAGCTGAAAAAACAAAAACTTTAGGCGTCCCCAAACCCCCTTTTGTCATTGTTTTTCCATCCATTTCCATTTCTGGATGAGCCAATGGAAACTGTTCTGTCACTTGAATGAAAAACCCGTAACTGACAGCAATGCCTTTCTCTGCTTCTTTGCCTCCATGAACTTGTCTCACGCCTAATCCTTTTAGAAATGCCAAAAGGCAGGTAGATATAGCTGCGACCAAAGTAATTATAGTTTCTAATGTGGGAAACCAACGTAAGTGACTGTTCGTAATTGACAATAAAATAGAAAAAGGCCATGATGTCAGTTACGTCCTTTTTCCTTTGGGCGGCAGTGTTGGTGGTACAAAATTTAAGACTCACAAAGAGAGAGCACATTTCATATTATAAAAAAAATAGTGGCGAGGGTAATTCATTGTGGTGCAATTTTGGTCCTTTTTTTTTTTTTGTTGCTCTATGCTACAGCCTAAATGACAATTTCAAAATTATAAAATTAATTTTCTGAAGACTTAGTGTCAATTAATCCAGTGCAATCGCTTTTGTATCGACTGCTTGTGTTGATTCAGCTTTCAGGTATTTTTAAATAAAAAGTTGTAAAAATGTAAAATACAATGATCTTTGTTTTGGCTCCCTGTTGTAAGCCCGTCGCACCGGAAACGTTGTATTAATACGCGTTCACTTCCGTGCGCACAATTTCCCAATCGGAATAGAGTGCATAGTGCTCAGGAACGCATGGAATCTGTTGTAAGACTGTGGAGTATGCGAAGTTTTGTAGACCACAAAGAAAGAGAGAGAGATAGAATGGTGGTTTCACAGATTTATCCCGGACAGTGCCGGGAACTTCATCTAGTTCCATAAAAAGATATCAAACAAATGAATTTGACCAAAAAAGTCGCATACCGCGATTTGCCGTAGCACGGGGGAGCGTTGATGAATTCATCCAGATAACATACACTTTGCTATTTCATACCGTTCATGAATCGGTGGGCTTTTTTCTTTTCATCTATTTTCTCCTTCCCCAATCTAATTTTCATCCGACAGAGTTATCTCGCCTTACCGACAGTTCGACTCTGGTTCTAAAGATAGCACCGGATCCCACTGAGTTGAAGGCACACACTTCTGTATGTCTATTCACACGTATGCACAAGCGCGCACAGAAATCGTGCAATGCCGCACGTAAAATAAAAAATTAATGTCTTGTTTTGATTAGAATTAAAAAATGTGCCAGTTTGTGTTACTCTTGGAGATTGCATCTAACCGGAGTCGAGAGGGCGAGATGCCAATTATATGGATACATCCACTTTGTGAGAAAGAAAGAAAGGAAAGAATCAACGGATTAACCGGGAAGGGAGATGATTATTTACTTAGGAGATTCGTAGATTGAGGATTTGACAGGTTATATGAATTTGAAGCAAATGCTTTACGTGGAGTGATCTTGTGGTCCGGAGATGCAATGTGGAAAGGTCTGGGATGTTGGTGGGCAGAAGGGGGGAGAGAGACAGAGAGAGAGGGAGAGAGGGAGAGAGAGAGAGAGAGAGAGGGAGAGAGAGAGAAAGAGAGAGAGAGGAGAGAAAGAGAGAGAGATACAAACAGACACACAGACTGACAGACAGACGCAGGCACTCGGACAGGTAGACAGACAGACAGACAGACATGCAGACACTCAGACAAGTAGACAGAGAGACAGACAGACAGAAACTAGAAACTGAGAGACAAAGAGAGAGAGAGAGACCTAAAGAGATAGAGACAGAGATAGATACACAGAGAGAGACAGAGAGAGAGAGAGAGAGAGAGAGAGAGAGAGAGAGACAGGCAGAGAGACAGACAAAGAGAAAAAGACAAAGACAGACAAACAGACGGAGAGAAAAACACAGAGAGAGACAACCAGCGAGTCTGAGAGAGCGAGAGAGAGGAACACAGAGAGGGACAACCAGCGAGTCTGAGAGAGCGAGAGAGAGGAACACAGAGAGGGACAACCAGCGAGTCTGAGAGAGCGAGAGAGAGGAACACAGAGAGGGACAACCAGCGAGTCTGAGAGAGCGAGAGAGAGGAACACAGAGAGGGACAACCAGCGAGTCTGAGAGAGCTAGAGAGAGGAACACAGAGAGGGACAACCAGCGAGTCTGAGAGAGCGAGAGAGAGGAACACAGAGAGGGACAACCAGCGAGTCTGAGAGAGCGAGAGAGAGGAACACAGAGAGGGACAACCAGCGAGTCTGAGAGAGCGAGAGAGAGGAACACAGAGAGGGACAACCAGCGAGTCTGAGAGAGCGAGAGAGAGGAACACAGAGAGGGACAACCAGCGAGTCTGAGAGAGCGAGAGAGAGGAACACAGAGAGGGACAACCAGCGAGTCTGAGAGAGCGAGAGAGAGGAACACAGAGAGGGACAACCAGCGAGTCTGAGAGAGCGAGAGAGAGGAACACAGAGAGGGACAACCAGCGAGTCTGAGAGAGCTAGAGAGAGGAACACAGAGAGGGACAACCAGCGAGTCTGAGAGAGCGAGAGAGAGGAACACAGAGAGGGACAACCAGCGAGTCTGAGAGAGCGAGAGAGAGGAACACAGAGAGGGACAACCAGCGAGTCTGAGAGAGCTAGAGAGAGGAACACAGAGAGGGACAACCAGCGAGTCTGAGAGAGCGAGAGAGAGGAACACAGAGAGGGACAACCAGCGAGTCTGAGAGAGCTAGAGAGAGGAACACAGAGAGGGACAACCAGCGAGTCTGAGAGAGCGAGAGAGAGGAACACAGAGAGGGACAACCAGCGAGTCTGAGAGAGCGAGAGAGAGGAACACAGAGAGGGACAACCAGCGAGTCTGAGAGAGCTAGAGAGAGGAACACAGAGAGAAATACGGCTGGTGGGGAGATAACAGCTTTATGCAGAGAAAGAAGGACATTGGATGAATTATGAATGGGCGGGTGGACAAGATGAGAGATACTGTCTGCTGACTGACCAATACGCCGCCAGACAGATGGACAGACAGGAGTCGGATGACGTAGTTGGCATAAGAATGCCAAATGAAATGGAACTGTTCATGAATTTCGGTCATTCATTGTTCTTTGTTTCGTCTCCTTGTGGTCCTACCTTATTCTGATGGTTGTATGTTCATTGCAATATGAACACTGACTTTATTTCTTGGGTTAGGAATCGATCGTCATGTTGTCAGCTACCCCCCCCCCTCTCTCTCTCTCTGTCAATTTAGCTCTCTGCGTGTCTTTCTCTCTCGCTCTATCTGTCTGTCTGTCACTTTCCCTCTCTGCGTATGAGTCTCTCTCTCTCTCTCTCTCTCACCCTCTCGCTCTCTCTCACTGAGTCACTTTCCTTCTCTGCGTATGTGTGTATATATGTCTTTCTCTCTCTCTTTCTCTCTCTGTCTCTCTGTGTGTCTCTCACTTTCGCTCTCTGCGTATGTGTGTATGTGTGTCCTTTCTCTCTCCCCCTGTCTTTCTCACTCTCTCTCTCTCTCACTTTTTGCTCACTGTGTATGTGTGTATACGTCTTTCTCTCACTCTCTTTCTGTGTCTCTCTCTGTCTCTCTCTCTCTCTCTCTATAGCTTTCGCTCTCTGCATAATGTGTGTATATGTGTCTTTCTCTCTTTCTCTCTCTCTCTCTCTCTTTCTCCCCCATCCCCCTTTCTCTCTTTATCTGAAGACACGTTCCCAATCTATTCACTCTATTCTTGCTTTCCGAACTTGTCTCGTCTATGTCAAAAACGGGCAAAAAGAAAAAGAAAAAGTTGTATGTTGCAAAGTCCCCACAGTTTTCTGTGGTTTTTATAATATTTCGTCAATTGTCTCGTCTATGTGTTATTACTTAAAGAAAGTTGGGCTTCAAAGAAATATATTTTCTATACCTTAGAAAAGTTCATCACACATTAGAAAATCTGATGGAAAAATCAAACAAGCAAACACACTCAAAACGCAGGAATATTTAGCTTTCAATTTTCCTAGCATGCATGCCAGGATCACTACATCAATCTGATGTAGATTTCTCGTAGGAATGGTAGGCTTGCCATAGGGGTGGATTCCCTACATTCATCAAACCGAAGTCGGCCCGATGTTATAACCAGCAGATCTAAGTAGGCACCATGTCATTTTCATCTGCAAAATTGACGCCAATCCTCCGCTAGGGATTTGCCTAGGCTGCTAGCTTGGGACTCCTCTTTCCCACCCCAAGATAACAAACTGCCCGGCCCGGGATAAATCGGTTTGAATATTGGTTTCAATTCTGGGTGGTTATTATGGACCTGCTTCCTCTTGCCTGTTACTATTTGTTTATTTTATTTTTGTTTGTTTGTTTTTAAATAAGTCTTACTGCTCTGCCTTTGTGAGTTGACACACTGCGCATCCCGTACAACAGCATGATTTGCGACGGGTTAGTGTGTTTGATAGTGAACACATCGCAAGAAGTGATAACGAAACCTTACAATGGCGAACCATGACTCGAAATAGATCTAAATGATGGCGAAACAATAAATTTCCAATAAAAAAAAACTACACAGATTTGAGACTTCTATTGAAAACTGTGCACCCTTACAACCATTCTGATGCACCATATAAAATTTGAAGTCTGAGTGTTGAGTGGTCCAGAAGCCTTTAGCAACGAAACATCTCAAGTCCACAAATATATATAGTATAGATTTATCTAATGCGTTTGGCGAATTAATTTATGAGTGAATGCGCTCGTAAATACAAACAGAGCAAATATGTCAAGAGCAGCAACAATAAATTGAATGGCTTTGACTCCCTGTGGATTGGGAAAAGAACTTTTTCATTGGTCCTGGGTCGTGTGGATTTCCTTCTCTGTGGCAAAGTTTATAAACATGCACTTGACATGTTTGAAAATGTGGGCAATTGGAGTGTCACTGGGAACATGACGGGGATGTTGAAAGGGGGAAAGAGTTGTGGCTGTTTTTAATGTTGGCTGTAGTAAAGTCGGGGTTCTAGAAGATGTCAGGAAGTTAAAGGCCGAAACATCTAATGAAAGAATCCACTTTTCTTCTGAAGATCGTCATCTGTCTCTCTCCAGCTGTGGAGTTTCTTACCACTGACACAGATAGGTAGATAGATAGATAGATAGATAGATAGATGGATGGATGGATGGATGGATGGATGGATGGATGGATGGATGGATGGATGGATGGATGAATGGATGGATGGATGGATGGATGGATGGATAGATAGATAAATAGCTAGATAGGTAGGTAGATAGATAGATAGATAGATAGATAGATAGATAGATAGATAGATAGATAGATAGATAGATAGATAGATAGATAGATAGATAGATAGATAGATAGATAGATAGATAGAAAGATAGATAAACAGATAGATAAAATAAGGTGGATGGCGAACACCGAGAGCCATGAACTCGGTGTGGCCGGGGTTCTAGAAGATGTCAGGAAGTTAAAGGCCGAAACGTCCAATGAAAGGCTCCACTCTTCCTCTGAAGATCGTCATCTGTCTGGCTCTGCCTGGGGAGTTTCTTACCACTGACACAGATAGATAGATAGATAGATAGATAGACAGACAGACAGACAGACAGACAGACAGACAGACAGACAGACAGACAGACAGACAGACAGACAGACAGACAGACTGATGGATGGATAGATAGATAGATAGATAAAATAGGTAGGTAAAAAAAAGGTGGATGACGAATACTGAGAGTCATGAACTTGGTGTGGCCGGGGTTCTAGAAGATGTCAGGAAGTTAAAGGCCTAAATCATCCAATGAAAGACTCCACTCTTCCTCTGAAGATCGTCATCTGTCTGGCTCTACCTGCGGAGTTTCTTACCTTTGTTGTGTGACTGTGAACACCGGATTCCTTTTATTAGTGTTTGCTAAAATGTAACATGACTTCGTTAATGTAGCCATAAGGGGAGCGTTGGGGGGTGGGGGGAGGGGGGTGAGTAAAGTACGTTTCCCCAAAATGGACAATGATGGGCCCAAAGTGGCCGTTATCGTGCCGACGCGCCTCGAAACCCTGGCTCAAACTCAGACTCAAGGAGTTGGGGGAAAGATAAGATTATGCTAATGTGATTGTGATAGTATCTACTTACCTCGAGGGTCACAACGTTAAACTATCGTGTAAATCGGTTTTTACACATTTTTAAGGACAAACTAAAAAATAAATAAATGAATAACTCGTTTTTATCACTCTTAATACTAATGATATTTTGATAAAACGTCACTTAACCTTTAGTTTTTAGAATCCAACCCTCAACTTATAACAAAACCTGTAGATTTGTAATGGGTACGAGCATGCCAAATATCTCAATTTAAACCAAAAAAAAATCGAGTTACGACAGTTTAACATGTGGCTCTGGACCTCTGAGGTAAGGGAAATCCCAAACACGCGACAACCTCCAAACCCGAGTGTGAAAACCGCTGAGCTAAAGAGAGTTTAACCCTTTAAAAAACGGACACCCGGTTAAAAGGAAACTCTTGAAACAAACAAACACCTTGCCATTAACCGATTGCCTTCCGCCTACAGCTCTTGTTGCCTCTTGAAGACACGTTTTGGATCTCAGCCAATCAAAATGAGACACTTGTCAGGATCTGGGATGGCGTGCGCTGCGAGAATGATTGGTTAGTTAGCTGACACGAGCGAGCTGAGCCAGAGATCGCTCAAAACATCCTATTGTACAAACAAAATAAACGTCAGAATTTGGCGAGCAAAACGATCATTGGCGTTTTCTATGGATACATCGAAACAATTTCTTCATTAAGAATGACTTGATCATCATGGCAGTATACAGATTGTCTACGGCTGATTAAGAAAATACATATTACATAAAGCCATTGCTCTACGATTACAGCATATGTCAGACTTATGCCAAAAAGTAACTGGCGGTTCACTGCATTCCCGAGCATGAGGGTTGTCAGATAATATTATAGACAAAGAAATCTGCCAATAGGAAAATGTAATCACCCAACAGAAATCAAAATGGAGTAAGTCGTATATAACAGGATAGAGAAACCGTTTCTTCTCAATATCTCAAAAGTGTCAAAAAATGACTTATGTCATGAGCGTAGAGCAGTGATGGTAATTACATGTTAGGCTCGTGGATTTAAACGATTAAAATGACTGTATTAAATTGAACCAGCCATCAGTCGCCGCATGGCGTGATTTCCAACCACCGGGTATGTTATCCACTACCGTGACCCACTGCAAGAATCTTTAGGCTCAGAATGACTTCATCCCGTTAACCACCAGGCTCTAAACGCTATACAACATTTATAATTATCATAATATTATACTCATACACACAATACACAGGCATAAGCAGAAAACCCCCAATAAAAACTGGACATTCAGAGTGTAAAAAAATGACTCTTCAGCTGATGTTTAAAAGTCATAAAATTTTCAGTCTCTCTCAAAGGCAGAGGCAGAGAATTCCAAATCTGAGGCCCTTGATAAGAAAAAGATTTTTCACCCATGGTCTTAAAGCGACATCTTAGGAATTTTGAACTATTTAATGTCTGTAGATGATCTAAAATGCCGGGATGGTACACAGGGAGTCAAAAGATCACATAAATAAGGTGGCGCTTTTTGTATCTATTATTATATAAGTGAACTTTGGAGGCTATGTTAGCCTACTCCTCCGTTAATACTTAGCCCACACGCTTCAAATTTTACACACGTCGACATTATCTACATACCCAGGTTTTCGTCACATAAAAGATACGAAAACTCCTGTCCCCGAATTTATCGAAATAGATTTTTTTCGGTCATTCTATTTTAATTCACCATTTTGAGTGAACCGGAAGAATGATACCATTTTGACGCGCCGGCTGCACGCGGAAGTTTGGTTCCGCACCAAGAAACGAAACCGTTCATAGAAGGGGTAATTAAATAAAATAATTATGTGTGAAATTGTGGTGTAACATTAAGTTATATTAGTCATAGTATGGAATCCAAATGCCGTTTTAATGTAGCCTAGATCTAGATATACGGTTGCGCTTAGTACATGGAAAAATTACAAGATATATCTTGCGCGGATCGGCTAGTATTATATATTTGTGACATAGGGTAGCTGGCTCACACATTATTCATTTTTCTTCCCGTAGCCAGTACAAGCTTTGCAGTAGAGATGATGCACGATCTCAATTCAACGAAGAAGCAGAGAAAGGCGTGTTGCAATGTCGTAAAACTTTTCCTTTGTCAGTAGAGAAGATAAGATAAAAGGATACAAATGTCATGTTGCAATTTCCCCGCAACTTATTTATAGTCTAATTTGTTGTATAATTATGTTTTATCTTTCAGCGACTTCGTAAATTAAATTTGAAGAGTGGGGTAAAATGGGATTATTGTAATTTATTGGCAAATAACTGGACACGTGTTCCTTTCGCCACAGGTTCATGAGTTTGAGGGTCTGAACTTGCGCGAAAGGAACAAGTGCAAAAAAATTTAATATTTGAAACAAAATGCAATGCTCGTTTTATTTGACATAACTGTTTGATAGTAAACATTTCTTTGAATTGAAAACAAACGAATCATAAATATTTTTTCTTGCGCACATTGCAGTAGGCTTGACCAGCCATCTGTATTCAGCCAGTGTCTTCTGCAAGGGATTATGGTGCAACAATACGTTCTGTTAGTCTTTGTATCGAACACAAATGCCGTCACCAAAAGAATTTGTAGGTGTCACGAGCAGAGTTAGGGTCTTGGGGATGTTACGACTGCACGAGAGGCAGCTAACTCACACTCGGACACAACCACACAAGAAAAGTACCAAACAACCAGAGCGCATATATGTCAGGCCGGCCAGGCCATAGTTTACATAAATATTAATAACAAAACAAAAGACAATAGAGGTATATATTCAAACCAAAAACTCTAATTAATAACTTAACCAATGATATTCATGTAACTATGGAGGTACTGCAATCAATAGTAAATAGGTATATTATACGAAACTGGATATCAATTTAAAGTGACAGTTGAGTCGCCACTGGCCAGTCGCCAGGCAAACTCTCCATAAATCATATGGGCTTAAATGTTAGGAGAGCCCAGTACGTTCAAAGCCTACAGAAGCACTCTTCGGCTTGTAGGTAATTTAAGCAGTTGCCAAAAGACTATATTTTATGCACAATCACTATTCAATTCATCAACAATGTGCTATATTATTCCAATCATACTATGGCAATAGATCTATCATACAGGACACTCGTGGTCGAGTGCCAGCTGGGGTTTCCTTAGTCTTCCTATGAGGCTGTAGTTCTCTCTCTATCTCCGATCTCTATTATACTTGAATAATTAAGATATATTACCATTGCTCACGCCTACTGAGAGGCGCGAACATCAAAATAGCGCAGCGTGGGCTTTCAAAGGTCAGCCCACTCAGACCTTTCTTTCTAGAGCTCAGTCAGTCCGTTAGCAAGGACTTCTTAGTCTTCAGACCACACAGTTCAGGTACTGGCCAACCGGAGATACTTCACGAAACGATGCTTCTCTCGTCTGTATTCACCAAATCTGAACGTTACACGATGTTATATACTAACCAACTACCCAGCGTGCTAGTCCGCTGGCCCAATTAGTTCAGCTATCTCATAGGTCGAAACCTCCCACCATTTTAACTGTAGTAATACGTCTGCACTATTCTACCAGCCAGTTAACGTGCAAAACTTGTCTAGTCATACTTAACAATGTCAACTGTCCCCACCTTGTTTCACCCCTACTCCATTACTTATTAATCACGAACATTAAAACCGACAAGCGTGACTCCAGCAGTTTAACTTTACATTTATTTACTCACCAACTATAATTTGGCGAGGACCGTTCAAGGCCACCAGTCAATTTCTCATGGCCCTGGTAAACAACAACAACTCACTCTCTGCGTGAGTTTTAATAATATCCGAATCATGACACATCCCCCACCCCAGTTAAAATTTGCAATTTTAACGATATAAATTATTATCGTAAAGGGAAGGCATGAGTCGAGAAATTGCTCGAAAGGTTAACTTAACTAAGAATACTAGGTAATAACTAAGACTAGTACTAAAGTTGAAAAAACCTACAGGACGGGTATCATTGATGGACAAAACTTCATGAAAATCTTAAGGCTCCGTCCAAAAGTATATATCTCTCTGAGGATTAAATCTTACCTCTAAATAGGTAGACATTAACAATCATAACTCTAAAATTTTAGAGTACAACACTGATCCTGTGCGAATGTCATCAGGAATGCATACATACAATGAATAATACTCAAGAAAAGATAACTATAGTAGCATCGATGGCATTAGTGGATCTGGACTCCTGGTCTGCCATGATCTTCTCGTCCTCGACCCTGGGCAACAACGTCTGGTGTGGCCAAAATACGGGTCGACGTCAGTAAAATAGCTGTTGGAACAAAGGAAAGCACAGGGGTAGGTGAAAAGTGTTCACAATGGGTGAACAATATGTGATACCATCCCTCGGTCTCTGAATGAGGTGCTAATCAGTATCCAACGCCAATACATATGACAGACTAAAATACAACAAGATTAAGGTAACCGTGATAATAGGTCGGCATGGACATTATCTCCACCAGGAATGGCCTTTATAATGAAGCGGTATTCCTGAAGGGCCAGACTCCATCTGGTCAAACGAGCGTTCTTGGCTCGGTTCGATTTTAAAAATAACAACGGTTTATGGTCTGTCTCGATGACGAATTCTGTCATAAGTAGGTAGCGGGAAAACGCGTCTACGGCGTATACAATCGCCAGGCATTCTCGCTCTATAATAGCGTATCTCTGCTCTCTCGGAAGTAATTTCCGGCTAGCGTACATACAAGGGCGCAATAAGCCATCTCTTTCCTGAAGCAAAACAGCTCCAATTCCCTGGTCCGACGCGTCAGTTCGGACGGTGAAGGTGCGCCTAATATTCGGTAGTATAAGCAGCGGCGAACTGGAGAACAGTTGCTGCACTGTCGCGAGCGCGGTGGCGCACTGCGTATTCCAGGTAATTTTGTTGGGTCTGTCTTTTCTTGTAAGATCGGATAACGGGGCCGTAAGGGCCGAAAAATTAGGAACAAATTTCCGATAATAGCTTAAGAAGCCTAACAGGCTACGAACCTGCTTCTTAGTATGAGGAGCCTGGAGTTTTAAAATCTTACTTATCTTACTGTCGTCCGGTGTTTGGACGCCTTTGGCGATAGTATGTCCCAGAAAGTTAATCTGCGTATAACCCAGGAAGACTTTGCTAGGCTTAGCTGTAAGCCCGGCATCTCGAAGTTTACTAAGCACTTGACGAAGTGCTTCTAAGTGGCCTTTCCAATCCGTATGGAAAGCGCAAATGTCGTCAAAGTAGCTTAGGACGCATGGTGTCTGCTGCAATAGGATGTTCATCATCCTCGCAAATGTCGCTGGTGCCGTTACGAGACCGAATGGCATGAATCTCCATTGCATGAGACCCATAGGGGTCTGAAACGCTGTGTACTGTTTACTGGCCTCTTCCATTGGGATTTGCCAGTAGCCTTTAGCCAAATCTATTTTCGAAAACACGGACGACTCGGCCAATCGCGCAAATAGATCTTCCTGATTCGGGATAGGTTCAGCATCGTAAATGGTTAGAGCGTTAAGCTTCCTGTAATCGATACAAAATCTAACGGAACCGTCTGTTTTCTTTACTAGTACAATCGGCGAGCAGTAAGGGCTCGTCGAGCGCTCAATGACTCCTAAGCTGAGCATCTTTTCCACCTCGGACTGTATGGTGTCGTGCGCTTACAGCGGGCGCGGGTAGGGTTTGACAAACACGGGTACGTCCGAGTGCAACCGGATGACGTGTTGAACTAAGGATGTTTTACCCGGCAAATCAGTGAATACTGGCGAAAACTCCCGAACAAGATTCATGATGTCCTGTGTCTTACTTTGATCCAGCTCTGGATTGATATTAACGGAAGTCGCGTCCTCTGTGGCTTGCAAGGATAGGAGCGATCTTGTCATAGATAATGGCTCCCGGTCGTTGTCATCGATAGTGACCATCGCTGCGTTTGCTTGGGCCACAACATGGCATGAATGATCGTGATGAGTTTGATCATCGGTAAGATACTTTTTCAACATATTAATATGGTACACCTTATCGTTACCACGTATGGTAATGAGATAATTAACTCTCGAGAGTCGCTTTTTAACTAGAAAGGGGCCTTTCCAAGTGAGGAGTAGCTTGTTATTCGTTTCTGGTAACAGCACCAATGCCCGATCTCCGACTGACAGGGTTCTTAACCGACTACCCCGATCGCGATATCCTATAAATGACCTGGTCCGTACGCATGCAAATTGTCGAGCCAGGTCGCATGCATTAACTATTCTATGTCGGAGATCGACTATGTACTGATACGCGGATCGCGTATCAGGAACGTCGGTATCAGAACCGGCGTATAAATCGCGTAAAATGGCCATCGGGCCACGTGGTTTTCGACCGTATAACAGTTCAAACGGGGAAAAACCCGTTGTCGCATTTGGGAGTTCCCTATATGCGAACAAGATGGCCGGAAGTCGACGGTCCCAGTCACCAGGTCTATCGGCGGAAACGCGTGCCAGCATAGTTTTCATGGTGGCATTCCAGCGCTCGCAACAGCCATTGGACTGTGGATGGTATGGCGACGTAAGTTTCTGCCTAATGCCCGTGAGTTCCAATACTTTCCTGAAAAGGTCAGAGGTGAATTGCGGACCTCTATCAGATAATAATTCGGACGGGAATCCGACACGTGTGAATATGGTCACCAATGCCTCGGCGACGTGATCGGCCGATATTTCCTTTAAAGGGACAGCCTCAGGCCAACGGGTGGCATAATCGATTACTGATAGAATAAACCGATGGCCTCTATCCGACTTCGGTAATGGCCCGACGATGTCGACGGCAACTCGCTGAAATGGAGTGGAAACCGGCGGCATCTCTTGTATAGGCGCCCGCGAAGTTTTTCCTTTGGGGGTTCTTTTCTGGCATGTATCGCAACGCGACACATAGCTATTTATGTCCCCGTAAACCCCGGGCCAAAAAAACTGAGACAGGACTCTCGATTTTGTTCTCGCTTTGCCTTGGTGGCCCGCTAATGGCGTGTCGTGCGCGAGGCGGGTGATGTCTCGGCGAAATGATCTCGGTATGACCAATTGCAAAATAGTTTCGCGCTTTCCCCGAAAAACGCGATATAGGAGGTCGTCTTTAAGGCAGAACCTGGATGTATCCGGGTTGTCCGGATCAATCTTAGCAAAGAGGGGCTTTAGTGATGGATCTGTGCGCTGTTCGTTACGAAAAATCTCGGGGGTTACATCCAAATCGACGACAGGCGATCGTAATGTGTCGTCAATCCGGCGACGCGATTGTTGTCTTGTCGTGACACACGCAATGTCGTTATCATCCCAAATCCCGAGTTCGCAATCGGAGACGTCCTTTAAGTGGGGAATATTCCCAATGATTAGGTCGGCGACCGGATTTGGTAGCACGCAGGCCGTGACAACACCAGTTATAAACGGTGTGTCAACATATATTTCCGCCAAACGAAAATGTTCAACTGAACCACCAAAAGTAATGCATGTCGCATCGCGATCCAGGAGTTGTGCAGGACGGACCAGCGACTCACGTACACCGACGGTCGTACAGCCTGAATCTCGCAATACGGATGCTCGTATGGCGTTTACTCGTCCCTCATACAATGTCAGCGCGCCTCGCTCGTGGAGGGCGGACATCACTGGAATAACTTTATCTACGGTTTCGGCATTCCTAGTTCTGTAACCGCGGTTTTCGGTGAATGCTACAGAGCATGCATTTGCCGCATCTAATCTAACTCTGCATTGTCGCGCAATGTGGCCTCCGGCGCCACATCTATAACAGTAGACTGGATTATCATCCCTTCGAGGTGTACCTCGATAAGAAGGAAATGTGGGCGCTTGATAGTAGTTGTTACGCGGTCCTCCGGTAGGGAAAGGACGTGTATATCGGGGTTCCCAGTCCCGAGAAAATTTATGGGGATTCGGTTGCCTCCTGCTAACCCGCGGCTCGGACCGTGGACGAACCTGCGGCGACTGTCGAAAGGGCTGTCTTGATTGTCTCGACGGTACCGGTGTCTTAGTAGCAGCGCCGGCGTAACACGGTTCGTTTACTTTAGCTTTAGCTAACGATCGATTAGGGTGAGCTGCAGCATACCGTTCCGCTATCGATGTTATCTCGACGGTAGTTTTGGGGGCTTGTTCCTTAAAATGCGCCACCAGGTCCGTGTGGCAGGACATATATATTTGGTCTTTAATTATCAAATCATATAGTTTCTTATAGTTTCCCTCTTCCACACCGGCCAACTCAGTCCAACGGCTGAGTAGGTGGCGGAGGCGGTCCACGTAAGTAGAGAAATTCTCAGATGCCTCCGGCTTGCAATCGCGGAAACGCTTATGAAATCCATCTTCCGTATGTTGGAAACGCTTTAATAGCGCGGTCTTTAGAATGTCATAGTCCCTAGCGTCATCAATAGTGAGGCTATGGAAAACTTCCAACGCTCTCCCTGTCAAAAGATTGGCGAGGCATGACGTGTACTCACTACGCTGCCATCCCGCGCAAACGGCATGGAGTTCGAAGCGGTGTAGGTAGGAATCAATACGATCAACCTTATCATTAAAGGTTGGCAATTTAGGCTTCGTTTTATTATTGGAAGTAACTTCCGGAGCCCCGGTAGGTTGGGCTTGCTTCGCTTCTAACTGTTTCAAAGCGAGCTCGTACTCTCTTTGAGCCTGTTTTTCCGCGCGTTCCGCGGCTCTATCTTCTCGTTCCGCGGCTTTTTCTTCTCGTAATATCTCCGCGGCTTTTTCTTCTCGTAATCTCTCCGCGGCCTTTTCTTCTCGTAATCTCTCCGCGGCCTTTTCTTCTCGTAATCTCTCCGCGGCCTTTTCTTCTCGTTCTTCTTTCAGTTTCTGGTCTACCCAAGAAGCACGCTGAGCTTCCGGTATGCCAAATGATTGGGCTAGTTCCAAATATTTCTGTAGTTCGGCCATGATATCGGTCGATAATACGATATAATAATGTCCTAATCGAGGACAGCTCCTGAAAAATCTCCAACTTTATTCTCCCTTGAAGCAATTTATCAATTGCACTCTGCGGGTGCTCGTTCCTGCAGTATGAACGAAATTAACGAAATCAACAACAAACTGTACGTCTTAGTCAACCAAGTAGTGGTTGAGCTATCTCAGTGATCACTTAACTCCACTTATTTCTCCTAATCCTCAAGCAGTGAGTCTACTGCTTCCGTGATTGGTCGTTACTAACGATACCAATGTAATATTCCCAGTGTATTTTCCGTACACTCCTAGCAGCGTTCCCTCTGCTATAAATCGGAATAAATCAATATTCACGATATGAACTTCCTTGGCTATACCAGCCTAACAACTCTAATATCCAGATTATCTCTCAACGTGCCCTAGACACGTGATTTATCCCAGGCAATAATATAGCAAGTATGAATACAAAATATAATAATGCAACACTATAATGGAAAAGAATTACATGGAGAGTAAGACGAGACTAACAGAAAGAACAAACGACAACAGACCTGACTAACCTGAAACTATCTACAAAAAGGTAAGAAAAAGAACAGGAGAGACGTCTTCCTAAAATACGAGGAAGATAGAACGCTAACAATCTATACGAATAACAGGTCCCTACAGAACTATTCAAGGCAAAGCGTATCTCCTATCCGTTTTAAACGCCATCTAGATCTGCTAGTCTGGCAAAAAGAGTTATGCTGAGTCTCGATCCCTTCCAACCACCCACCTATCTAATCTAACACAAAAGAAAAAAATAATGCCTGTCAAAAGTAGGGGAGCTGGAACGACGAACCCCTCAAACGAAGACAAATACAGATGGTTCACTTAACTGGGCAAAATGGACTGGCTCTTTCCTTTGGTCCACAGCGCTGGTCTTGTCTTTTCCTGATGCTAGCTGTCAGTCCCTCGTAGTGGTCCCAGGATCAATGACGAGAGGACATGCCAGACATGTGGGGGAGAAACAAACAAAAAAATCAGCAGTATACAAAACTATAAACTACAAAAATTACATAAATAACAGTGGAGTCTTAGAGTGGTAGACCTGCAGCTGTTGACGGGGTCCTCTTCCGATGATAGTAGTGTTCTCTAGATGTCAGAAGGTGACGGGTCCTCTTCAGATGTCAGTGGGGTCCTCTCCAGATGTCAGTGGGGTCCCCTCCAGATGTCACGAGCAGAGTTAGGGTCTTGGGGATGTTACGACTGCACGAGAGGCAGCTAACTCACACTCGGACACAACCACACAAGAAAAGTACCAAACAACCAGAGCGCATATATGTCAGGCCGGCCAGGCCATAGTTTACATAAATATTAATAACAAAACAAAAGACAATAGAGGTATATATTCAAACCAAAAACTCTAATTAATAACTTAACCAATGATATTCATGTAACTATGGAGGTACTGCAATCAATAGTAAATAGGTATATTATACGAAACTGGATATCAATTTAAAGTGACAGTTGAGTCGCCACTGGCCAGTCGCCAGGCAAACTCTCCATAAATCATATGGGCTTAAATGTTAGGAGAGCCCAGTACGTTCAAAGCCTACAGAAGCACTCTTCGGCTTGTAGGTAATTTAAGCAGTTGCCAAAAGACTATATTTTATGCACAATCACTATTCAATTCATCAACAATGTGCTATATTATTCCAATCATACTATGGCAATAGATCTATCATACAGGACACTCGTGGTCGAGTGCCAGCTGGGGTTTCCTTAGTCTTCCTATGAGGCTGTAGTTCTCTCTCTATCTCCGATCTCTATTATACTTGAATAATTAAGATATATTACCATTGCTCACGCCTACTGAGAGGCGCGAACATCAAAATAGCGCAGCGTGGGCTTTCAAAGGTCAGCCCACTCAGACCTTTCTTTCTAGAGCTCAGTCAGTCCGTTAGCAAGGACTTCTTAGTCTTCAGACCACACAGTTCAGGTACTGGCCAACCGGAGATACTTCACGAAACGATGCTTCTCTCGTCTGTATTCACCAAATCTGAACGTTACACGATGTTATATACTAACCAACTACCCAGCGTGCTAGTCCGCTGGCCCAATTAGTTCAGCTATCTCATAGGTCGAAACCTCCCACCATTTTAACTGTAGTAATACGTCTGCACTATTCTACCAGCCAGTTAACGTGCAAAACTTGTCTAGTCATACTTAACAATGTCAACTGTCCCCACCTTGTTTCACCCCTACTCCATTACTTATTAATCACGAACATTAAAACCGACAAGCGTGACTCCAGCAGTTTAACTTTACATTTATTTACTCACCAACTATAATTTGGCGAGGACCGTTCAAGGCCACCAGTCAATTTCTCATGGCCCTGGTAAACAACAACAACTCACTCTCTGCGTGAGTTTTAATAATATCCGAATCATGACAGTAGGATTCATCTTGTTCGGGCCGGCTAGTAATAATAATAATAATAATAAAAATATGGAAGCCACCTGGCAGGGCTTAAGTAGCTTACTGGGGATAGTTCGCTTCATGTTTCCAACTGTATTAAAACAAGACAGACCGTGGACTTCGATCTGATCGACTTGCTGAATTAGCTTACTAGGTCGATGCAGCTATTCCTGGCGGGGGATGTGTAACTTGTGGACCGGCCTTATGGGTAATGTAGAGACTTTCAGTGGTGGTTTCTGCTTTATTCCCGGGCAGTGGCGGTAGATACAGCAACGACGACAGTATAGTAGTACGTAGAGCGGAGACACAGAGAAATGGAACCTGCCCATCTGCCAGTTTGCTCTGTCAACTCAATCGTTCAATTTGGAGAGATATACTTTTTTCTTTCTCTCTGACTCTGCCCTCCCCTCTGTATGTCAGTCTGCCTACCTGTCTGTCTGCCTGTCTAACTATCTGTCTGTATTTTTGTATCTATCTATCTGTCTGTCATTTTTTTTCTGTCTGTCTGTATGTTTTGTCTCCCTCTGTCTTTATCTATCTATCTATCTATCTATCTATCTATCTATCTATCTATCTATCTATCTATCTATCTATCTATCTATCTATCTATCTATCTATCTATCTATCTATCTATCTATCTATCTATCTATCTATCTATCTATCTATCTATCTATCTATCCATCTATCTATCTATCTATCTGTCTATTTGTCTGTCTGTCTGCCTGTCTCACCCTGTCTTTGACTCTGTCTGACCCTGTCTTTCTCTCTCGTTCTTTCTGTCTTTCTCTCTTCTTTCTCTGTCTCTTTCTTTCTCACAATTCTTCTCTTCTGTCTCTCTTCTCCCTCCCTCATTCTCCCTCCCTTTCTCCCTCCCCACTCTCTCTCTCTCTCTCTCTTTCTCTCTCTCTGTCCCCTCTCCCCCACTCTACAAGACCGGAAAATAGTAGATCTCCACCACTCCACCGTGTTTTTCTTAAAAGTCCTTATGTATGTTCGCTTCTTTCCATGTTCAATATGTGCCACAGGAAACAAACCTACAACATTTGTTGTTGATTTAGCTGATAAGACAACAGACATGACAGCCCCCTGTAGCGTGTATGACGGAGCTCATGTTGAGCTAATTCACACTGACTGCCGTGTCCCGTGAGTGTTTCAGGAGTCACTCAAAGTCAGTGATGATTTATGTTTGTTGAATTTGCTTCATAAGATTAGATAAACGTTGTTTTTTTTTTCTTTCCTCTGAAATAACGTTATCCGTTATTTGAAATAATATTCTGATTTTGCTCTTATGCAGACATGGTGTAAAGAAGACATTTCTGTGAGAGCACGGTACCTGGCACTGAACCTGAGTGAAATATGGCAAACATCTAGCTATAAAATCCTGTGGTGGTGATCTGTTCGAATCCAGGTCGGTGCAGGCAGGTTGGAATTTTTGGATTTTTCTCATATTTTCCAGTCCCTGATCCTATGGTAGGTAGGATCAGCACCTAGTCTTCTCGGATAAGGATGAAAATTCGGAAGGGCCGTGTGCACGTTAAAGATATCTTGGCAGTTGGAAATCGAGAAGAGCAGGCCGAACAGGCCGCTGCCCGGGCAAAATTAAATAAAATTTGTTCCTACCACCCCCCCCCCCCAAAAAAAAAAACCAACAACAACAACAACCGCCGACGGTGCTGCACTGTGGCGACGACGTGCCTGCTCCAGTTGTAACTGGGCTGCCATAACACTAAGGCAAATTTCCCGAACTGGATTTAAAATAGTATACAACATATAAATACAAAATACAAAATGCAAAATAATGAATATATTTGTTTTTCATTTACGACACTCATTGTTCCACTGAATTTCTGCTAAGGTGTTCAAGAGTGACGTGTTCCGAACGAACACAAGAAATTAACAGCCATTGCCGCGTCTTGTGTAGACGTAATCTTGACATTAAAAAGCAACAAACGTTTGTCAGTAAACTGAACCCCGACAGGTAAGACACAGCTTTGTTGTACACAAAAAAAGGAAATAACTGTCAACTTGGACAAAACCTGTGATCAGCTGACAGATTAGATCTGTTGCTTCATTAACTTTGAACATAAACTACGGATTTGGCGCACATCTGAAGAAGGCATGATGCCCGCGGATCCATAAAAGAATTATTTCCTGACGTGGACCCACAGCGCATCTACTCGTGTCTGAAGGAGCCAAAATCTACAAGTTGATTTAACAGATTTTTATTATCTTTATAAAATTCATAATTATCCTGATAGATAGACATACGGAGTCCCTTCCCCTTAGATTTTTCATTTCACTCCTATTTGATTTTATTTATAAGAATATAAATGCTGAAAACTAACTCTCTCTGTTTTCCTTTTTTTTTTTTTCAAAGACACACCCACACACACAAACACACTATTGTGCACTCATTTATAACAGGAGACGCCATCAGCATTAGACGTACAAAACATGGAGCTTATTTACATCATATACTATTTTAATATTATACACATACACTTCCACAGACACACTGTCACACTCCCATAACTAAAGCAAGTGCCATTAGCAATATTTTTAGCATATCAGACCCCCGCAGGAACTCACAATGATACTCGTACACACATTGCAAAAGTTTCGAGTTTGAGTTTGGGTTTAAACAGAGAGTAGTGGTCACTATTGGTCGATTTGCACTGCGAGACACGGGAGGCTCTGCCAAACCACTGTTAGCATGGAGCAGAAAGTAGGTCGCTGAGGTAAACAATATCCGTTTGTGCATTTCCACGGGGCGTAGGAGCTTACAGACGGTTGTAAATAGTTCCAATCCGCCCAAAAATACGAACAAACCACAGTAAACATATATGCACACTATCTTTGGTGAAGAAGGTCTTTTGTCAATTCTTCAATTTCTTATTTACCGCAGCAACCTAGTTTAGCGATTTGGCAGAAGTGAGATATCTCTATACATCTATACTCTCTGGTTTAACACAGTGTCGGCACGATAACTGCCACTTTGCGCGTTTCACGGCTTTTCCCGTTGTCTTACTTAGGGTGAGTTTTCAGCTTTCATTCCAGAGGAGCCAGGTGAATTTAAATTTCAACAGCTGATGTTTAAGGGTGGGGGGGAGGGGGGCGGGGGGCAGGGCCAGGAAGTCTATCAAAGAGTTCACCTGTCAGCCATGAATGTCTAGCGCGTGATGCAGCACGCGAGAACACCTGTTGTCTGTCTGTTCGTCCAGGGCTTGAGAGATAGATAGACTACCCCAGACGCGATAACTAGGTTGGGGAAAGAATCACGCTCGAACAAGTGGGCAGGTGTGGGGAGGAGGAAGAGGGGGAAGGGCCGGGAGGATGGAGAATAATTATGACGTCAGTAAGGACGTAAGTATAAACCTTGGCGGATTTTGATGGAGCCCCCCTGGTTGAATCGTGACGTCACGACATTGAATTTCCCCAGATCAAAATTGGATGGAGCGCGCTTAGGCCAAAAGCGAGTAAAGGCTATTTGTTCTGGGCCATGTAGCCAAAATGCTCACATACAGTCTAACCAAGCCCGGAACGACTCAGTCAGATGCTGGGAGACAAGAAGTGCACACCATAATTTCCTAGGTTTTCTTAGTAAGTCCGGGAAAACCTTATCATACTAATATAGGCCATTATCTGTCTAAAAGTTTGCTTTTCATTGCGTCGTTTGGTTATTATTTCTTACGCGAGGCTTTGCTGCATACAACTTTTTCATTTTGCTAAATTTTGATCTATCGTACTAAGCCCGGTCAGACACAATCAGCTTCTGTTAGCATTTCTTGGGTGTACAATTTGCTGGCAGCAATTGACTGTGCTGTTCCAGCCTTGTATGATACCCCTAAGGATTTATGTATGACCCCCAACCCATGGGTCTTTCTGAGTTTATTCCCTTTTCTTAAAAAATAAGCCCCCCCCCTCCCCCCCAAAAAAGCATAGGAAAGTGGGGAAGGAGATTATTTTCGTCCTCACCTTGAATATGATGAGTCACCGTGCATGATGACAGCCAGGTTAATTACATGCACAAACAATCTCCAGGTCTCCTGTCATCGAAATTATCGTCTCTCATCTCATCAAACCGCGGCATTTGGCGTCCAGGACTGCAGGGAATGTGTTTGTCTTGCACTGGTTATGACAGACGGGCCAAGTCAGGGGTTCCCAGGCCTTTTTGCGTCCCATTTAGTCTCCGGAACTTTTCGAAAGTAAATCTGTCCCCAACTGTGTTTCGTTCAGAACACGGAAATATACCGAAATACACGAAAATACACAGGCTATGGCATAGATAGGCTATTATGGAAAATTGAAATTAGTAAAATCAAAATACCTGAGGTAGATCTAAGTTTTCATAATTACTAATTTCATAATTTGTTCTGGATTTCGTTTTTTCTTAGCACTATTGGCCTCTGAATTAGACTAAATACATCGGCAACACGGTAATTAAGAAGTATGACACGCAGATTGTTAAGTCGAAAACAATACGGTAATTGTGAAGAATGAAACACAAATCCTTAAGTTCTTTGAGAACCCCCGGGGTATATGCATGATCAGCCACCTATCCCTCCCTCCTCTCTCCACCAGTCTCCAGCACACCCATAATATGACGATGGTAATTAATTAAGTTTGGGATCCCGAACATTCCACTGGCAGGTGGAAAGTGTCATAAATGTCTTTTCCAAGGTCTCAGGGGTGAGAGTGGGCTGTTTGAAACCATCAATTATTTTGCATGACGGAGTGTGGAGTGAGACATTTCAGCCTGCGCCTGACATCATAAACGCCAGCACAGTAGTGAAAACACTTTACTTAGTAAGGATAGCCACACAAAGGCCACCGAATTCGGTCACCGAGCCACTAGGCGCTTTAGGTGAGAAGAATTGCACTATATAAACGGACCGAATTTAGGTGGGCTCTGTGTGCAGTTGTTGAAATTATATAGTGCAATTTTTCTCACCTAAAGCACCTAGTGGCTCGGTGACCGAATTCCGTGGCCTTTGTGTGGCTACCCCAAGGACGGAACCTGTAATATTTATATACTAGGCCGCATAAATCCTGCAACAAACTTTTCAACGGCTGTAACATTTGAACCTCTGGATATAACGGAATGAAATAAGGAAAAAAAGGCCTAGTGATCGTTAATTCAAGTTCTATTGATCCCATAAATGAACCAGATCTAAATGAGCATTTCAGGCTAGACAGAAAAGGCCAAAACACTCGACCCGATGGGCTGAAACCTCATATAGTTCTGAACCTTGTTGTTTGGTTGTCCAAGACAAGACGTCAAGTCACTAGAAAAATGAAAGATTCTAACTAAGTAACTTTACTTGACTCATTCTAAGACAAATATTTTAGCCTAAACTTCTTAAATCTCTACAGCTTTGTCAAAACACGTACTTTAACCCTTCGTCATACGGTAAATCGTTATCTTACTTTGAAACTCCTAAGATCTTACAATTCTGTCATAACAAGTTATTTGTAACCCGTGGGACAAAAATCTCAACTCGTCTCCAAATAAAGTTTCTTACACACCCTACAGGGAAGATCTAAATATGGTTTAGATGTGTTCCTTGTGTTCACCTTGAAGGAAAAATACAACGTTGTCATTCATAAACGTGCACATTTTCTAATAAAATACTGGTGTTTGGTGTTGTTGTTTTTTCTGATAGTTTATTACATGTAGCACTCCCATGTTTGGTTCTCCCAAGAATTTCTTTTTTTTTTTTTTTTCGCTTTCTTTTTTTTTTTTTTGCATACAAAAACAATCCTTTTCGATATGTGGACGAATCAAATATTCAGTCTCTCACGCCGTTTAATATCATTTTTTAAAACCAAATTAAAAAAAAAAAATTTACACAGAAATGTGCGACATCTGAATATTTGTGACTGAAATCTATTTTAAAACATGGAAGCAAAAATGAAAAAGACGAAATAGATTTTTCCCCTTCAACTGAGTAATGGAATATCAAGCTATAGCTTTGGTCCCATGGCCTATTGATTCCTCTTCTAGTCTGAACTTCACAAGTCCGAACAATTCAGTGAAAACAAGTTGGTTGACCCTTCGTCTTATGACGGACATTTTAGTCTAAATTTCGTAAGTCCATACAATTCAGTGAAAACAAATTACTTGATTCTTCATTTTATGAAATAAAATTCTGGTGTAAACTTTGTAAATTCTTACAATTCCGTGAAGTAAATCAGATTATTTTAGCTTCTTTCTAAGACAGACATTCTAGTCAAAACTTCGTAGGTTCGTCCACTTGTCAAAAGAAGTTGCATGACTCTTCGTCGCAGGTAAAATGTGTTAATGGAAGAGAACTATTTAAATTCCGTTTTTCAGTGTGATGGGAACAAGAACGCCGGCATGTTGCAGTGATAACATGCTACATCTCCAGTTTGGACACAGCCACATCGGTTTCGATCCTTTTCATCCGCTTCATTTGATAGGGGGCTCAAGCTCAGGGCTAGGATACTAAATTTAGCCAGACAGGTCTATATATAGTTACAGCTGCTGGTCCCTTTAATTAACCAATGCCTGGAGCTTTTTGATTTCGGGGAAGATCTGGACGGATGGGAAATGTCCGGGTCATAATGAAGGGACAGGATCGAATATCTTCAAGTGTAGTCGTTTGTTGATGTTACTTTCGAAGAGATTGTTAAGATCGGGTTTAGAAATTCTGACCAATCAAATTTCAGGAGACCGTATGCCTGACGTCAGTTTCCTTGCCAAGATGGCGGTTGTACCTACTTTCCTCATGCTCGTGGAATACAGTCAGTTTTCAGAAAATAAAGTTCGGGTTTAGGAAAAGGAACAGGTTTAGGGTTGGAGAACATCTGAAATCTCCTTTTTTTATGCTGATTAATTGAATTATCTAACGTAATTGGCAATCTCCAGCAATACGATTGGAATGAACGCCCTTTGTTACTATTAACTGAAATCTATTTTCACAGTTCTTATTTTTGGCGTGGGGGGGGGGGGGTATTAAACGCTCATCATGTCTTAGGGTTAGGGCTAGGATTAGTCTTAGTTCAGTGGCCGCAATCACTTTCTGGGAAATTGACGACCAGTTGGTAACTGAAAGTCTATTGTTTGTTTCCCCATGACGTGGCCGAAATAGCCCATATTTTCTTTTATTTCTGTGGGGACAAGTTGAGGTACAGCTATCTATCTATCTATCTATCTATCTATCTATCTATCCATCTATCTATCTATCTATCTATCCATCCATCTATCTATCTATCTATCTATCTATCTATCTATCTATCTATCTATCTATCTATCTATCTATCTCTCTATCTCTCTATCTATCTATCTATCTATCTATCTATCTATCTATCTATCTATCTCTCTATCTCTCTATCTATCTATCTATCTATCTATCTATCTATCTATATCTACATTCTCCAGAACTCATGCCTTACACATCAAATTGAACGCACATTAACAGTCTCCAGTGTATTGCCTGAAACATGAATAAACATAACAGGTCGATACACGTACGATTGGGCGAAATTATTGACACTCGAGAAAAATTAATTTGAGAATTCTCCAATCTGTCACTAGACCTTTAGTGTTGACAAAAAAAAAAAAAAGCGTGAAAGTTGCAGGTCAACTCCCCCCCCCCCCCCCCCCCCAACCGCGCCACCATTTCCCTTTTTTCTAAATAATAAGTGGCTTCTTCATCTATGAGGGCCTTCGCACATAGTTTCTTGTCTGTACTTGTATCGACCCAGACCTTGTTAACAAAAGATGACACGAATACATGTTATCGAATTTCTATGGAATATTCTGGGGCCTCCAGGAAAAGACGTTCCATTTTTCTGCCAGCGAATCCTGAACTTGGATCACTTTAAATCTGCAAAGGAGTAATAAAGAAAAAAACAACTTATCCAATCAGTCACTGAGGTTACACTGCTGGAGACGGGTACTTTGTCAAACATCGTGGGGTATTGGAGAGGGTAAGGGGTAGGGAAGCGAGGGGTGGGGTGATGAGGAGGAGGGGGTGGGGGGACGGGGACTGAGAGGTGTAAGAGTTGCCCTGGGCAGAGATATTTTACCAATAGAAAATGGCTTTTGCTAGGGGACCGTGGTGTACTTACGAAGCCAAATAGACAACACACTGAATTGTGTTCACTGTTCAACTATAGAGAACGGGATTTAATGACATAGTTACTCTATTTAAATTTACCGATGACGTCATGGGACATTCGAACTGTTCAACGCGGTGGTTAAGCACAGTTGTTATGGACTTTGTAAGGGCGATTCCAGGCCAAAGATTAACTGCACATGAAAAGTGTGTACAAAGTCCATAACTGTGCTTAACCGCCGCGTTGAACAGTTCGAATGTCCCATGACGTAAATCTAAATATAGTAACTATTCCATTCAATCCCGTTCCCTATAGCTTGCTAGGTAACATACCACGGTACCTTAACTCTTTGTATATCACAACTGCTTTTTGAACAACTCAAAAAAAAAAAAAATAGGCTCTCATGTTTGTCACAAATCCCAGACTGGGAGATGTAATAAGTTATAACAGGACAACAATCACGAACAAACAAGTTAACACTTAACAGAACAATCCATCAGACTCACACATTTATTAAACATAATTGTACATATAATAGCGCAATTACATATATTATATTATTGAAATGACTGCCGTACAACGGCCTTATTCTCACACACACGCTCCCTCGGATCCACAATCCGGTAGTTACTCCTAAAGGCACTTCGGCCTCAGCCTCTCCCCTCAGGGTCTTAATAGTACATTAATGATTCACTGGCACCGCAGTCTCTCAATATCACCTTCCTATTGTCATACACCTTAGCACTCCCCTAGCACCTCCGCAGGGCAATAACACATTATTATTTCCATAGCCATCAACATGGCAACAACATAATATCAGTTCACTAGCCTATCAACATGGCAACAACATAGTATCTCATTCACTCTCATATCTACGTCCCTGTCCGTGGCCTGACTGCCACGACTTTATGTGCCTCTACTGTCCTGCACTGACAGCCTCACTTCTGGCCTATGTGTGGCCTCCGGCCCTATGCTGGCCTATCCCCTGTGCTCATCGAGGTGGCTCTGCGGCCCGTCCCCGACACCTACAAGAATAACATTACATTGGTATAATACCCTACCATTTCTATTCACTCCACCTCTCCTTACAATCCATGAAGCGTACACACACTAGTTCACCTTTCACTCACCACACATCTTACGGTAACACACTTCCATCGGAGTACACACTACTCACTCGCGCTACAAATCCATGAACTCACTTTCATCTATCGCTCGTGGCCCACATTGCTATATCCAATATCAAGGACTTCCACATTCCTCACATATACTTATTCACATCATGGTAATAGACGAATATAATATAATACATCAATCATAATAATCAATCAACGTTCTACATACCAGTCATAACTGGAAAGACTCTCACTAGTCTTCTCGACTGCTTCCTTTTATCTCTGCCCGATGGGCTATTATTCACAGATCCGCTCCCTAGGACCTTCTAACTTGCAGTGATAGTTATACAGCGCTTTCGCCTCCTTCAGACCCCGCCCCCACTACTACTCACAACAGCACGCTTAACTTGCTGTCTACTGTGAGCCTTTCTTACTCTACACCCGCTCTGTAGCAATCCCCTTAATTGCACTCACTCCACTCGTGACAATGTTTAACAGCTCATTACCAACGGCATGATGTTCAAAAGCATATGAAATGAAAGCAAAATGAAAGCCTATGTAGGAAGCAATATAACACTAGGACTTCCATAGAAACGGGTCAAATTGTATTAAAAAGTAAACATAAATAAACAACAGAAAACTTTCCAGAACAAAATTTTAAAGACACCCAGAGATAGCTGGTATGTAATTTGAGGAATACAGAAAATTTAAGGGTTGGGGTGTAACTGTGTTAATTTTGGCTGAATTTTTTATACCCCTCTGTCTACATTTGTAGCCAGAACTTACGGAAAAGATTAAGGAGCGCCGATGCACCGGCGGATGCTAATATTGGCTACTTTCGTCGCCTGGGATACAAGGAGTTAACAACAACCACAAAGCATAATCTCTGAGGTCATTTACAAAGTGTGGCAAGTCTTTTATTTGTCAAAAAGAAATCCTAATTCAAAGGAGGAAACCAAACGGCTTACATTGTGTTTCATGAAACACGATTTCAGTCATGAATAATCAATGTTGTTATTTCAAATGTTGCAGTTTTTGTGTAAACTGTCTTTTAATTTTGTAAGGAAATGATCATAAATAGTGCAGGGACTGAATACTAATATTTGATTCGTTCACGCAACGAAGAGGGTGGTTTTTGTGTGTGTGTGTGTGTGTGCAAACGCCCAAAAAAGAAGAACTGAAATTAGTAGGAGAACGAAATATGAGAATGCTGCTTACAAGTGGATGGTTGGTGAGCGATTCTGGTAGGGACTCTGCCTGCCCTATCATTCTGGTATATCCTGTCTTGCTTCATCCTACCACACTATAGCGCGCTATCTTGTCTACCTGCTCTCTCCAAAACCAAACTCAAGCACTGTTGCGTATAATAAGATATCAGAAAAAAAATAAAAATACTTGTAATAGTATTTTTTGTATTTGTGTTTGTGTACTACTTTAATCCCATTTTGGGAAATTTCCCTTTTGTGTCACTGCGCCCAGTTACAACTGGAGCAGGCACGTCGTCCCCACAGTGCAGCGCCGGTCGATGGTGGGTTTTTTTTTGGGGGGGGGGTGAGGGGTGAGGGGGAGGGAGTGGTAGGGATGAATTTTATTTGATTTTGCCCCTTCAGCGGCCTTTTCGACCTGCTCTTTTCGATTGCCAACTGCCAAAGTATCTTTAAAGTGCACAACGTGCACACGGGACACTCCAAATTTTTTCGTCCTTATCCGAGAAGACTAGGTACTCGATCCTACCCTTTACAAGCAATGTTTACATTTACGAGTGACAACACTGCATTCTTCATTCAAGATTATTATAAAGAACACAATATCTAAACCATATTTAGATTTTTCCCATTGGGTTCGTGACGAAAATTTATATTAGAGACGAACTAGAATTTTCACCCCGCTGCCTAAAGTGTGAAATTCATAATGTAACATTTTCCTTGAATTTTGCATTTGCAGAGAATAAGTTAGAAGTACAGTGTGCTAGTGGAAAGTTTTTTGGTTCTTTTCTTCGTGCTGCTGTTTAATCGTGGAATTAAGGACATACCGCGACCTCGGCTCTTGTTTGTTCCAATTCCACTTTTTGCACATCTGAGAAATTCGACGGGAAACGTTTGAGGCTTTAGTATTAAGACAATGAGTTTGGAATAAATTGGGGGCTGTGAAACAGCTTGATAAGTGCCACGACGCATTTTAAACAAGGGTCAAAGGTGTGCATTTGTTATACATCTTCTAAACACTAAAAGATCTCCAACTTTTTCAGAAAATGGAGATAGAGCAAGCAAGAACTCAGGTGGCGATTTGCTGCATGGCTTATTACCAGATAGCAATGATATGCTTTCAGCTTCTTGACATTGATAAAGGACATAAAGTTGTCTTTTCAATACGTGTCAAGACTTGAATACGTTTTAGGTGATAGTTAAGTGCATTTAAACTTGGCTTGCCTTGCCTTATTCAAACATTATAATGCCAGAAAATCCACTTTTAGTCAAATTCATAATGTTCGTACTTACCACTTTTTGTCAGAGGGAGGTGAGAACTTGCTGGATTGATTGCAATTTATTGCATCTGACGTCCAGACATACATCAATTTTTTTGCTCCCCCTTGTGATGATAATGTTGAGACTTGATGTCTTCACAACACTGGCGGAGCCCTGGAGATGGATGAGATCATCTGTCTCCCTCTTTCGTTGTCTCTAGGCTCTCTCTTTCGCTCTCAATCTCTCTTTCCTTATCTTTTTTTTTCTCTCTCTTCCCATTTTTTCTCTCTGTCTCTCGCTGGCTCTCTATCTTTCTCTCTGTCTCTCTCCTCTCCCCTCCTCTCTCTGTGTCTCTCTTCTCTCTCCCCGTCTCTCTCTATCGCTCTCTCCCCCTCTCTCTCTCTCTTCTTTCTCTCTAACCCCCTCTCTCTGTGTCTCTATCTCTTCTTTCTCTCTCTCTCTCTCTCTCTTTCTCTATCTGTCCTTCTCTCTCTCTCTCCCTCACTTTCTTTTTCATTCTCCACCCTTTCTCTCTCTCGCCCCCTCTCTCCTTCTTAGTCATTTAAAACCTCTTTTTGTTACATTAAAGAAATCTCTTTAAACTTTAAAGCAAAATGGTTTCAAGAGCTTTGTACGATGACATCCCATAATATGATTAGAACTATATAAACACAACGACCGAAACCTTAAGCACCGTAGGCGTGAAACATGCGCTAGCGTCATCCACGCCTGACTCAATTAGTGTCTAATTGTAACACACGAGAGAAATTTGCTCATCTTGAAATAAAGTCAAGAAGACACAAACATGCACGTCACAGGCTCTCTCCACCTTCCAGCTTAACCCTCTCTCCACCAAAAATAGATTGACTGTTCCCAAAAGTTTTGAAACACAGAAAACCGATTTTAAATTGTCACATAAAAGCAAAAATAATAATCATAAAATTATCATACTTTAACCCTTTGACTACTGAAGCTGTGAAACTAGATTTTATCAATCCATTTTACGTTTAGATACACTTATTTCAGTTATTTTGAATGGTAAATATGATTCTCAATCAGACATTTGATCCGTAGTCAAAAGTCAATAATGGATAAACAAAATCTGTAAATGATGGAGCAGCAGAGACTTAACAGCAATACTGTTTCAATATTGAAAGGGTTAATGTGTGCATGCGAACCAGAGGGTGAACACGCAAGAGCCTAAAACTTTGCAACTACATGACCAAAATTATGAAAGTTTGCGTATTACCTCAATTATTTGCGGTAATTTACGTGTACACGTCCATTTTGGACAAAATTCAGTTTTTTTTTATTAACGATTATTTTGTCTAAAAAATTGAGAAGGGATTTTCACCGAGAGAAATAAAATATGATCGAAAATGTCGTCCCTCACCTCTCTTCAGACATTGCTGGCCGAAAATCAACCTTCTGTCACAACTGTGTATTCTGCATGGAATTGCTGTGTAGCAGTCGGGTCTCTAAGTCTTTGCATCGAGCCGAAGTGCCGTTTTAAATGTAACCTAGATATATAGAGAGATAGTTGGGTCTTTTACAATAAGCTTTTCCAAGATGTTTTATTATAGGTAGGTGGAATGCGCATGACGTCACAGTGTTTTTGTTTTGTTCTTCCGCCACTAAAGATGGCGGGTGGATCAGCTGAGTAATGTAACTTCGAGATCTCTGTAAGGGGTTAAAATGCCTGCTAGTTGCATTGTAGTTCATTATTATGACAGGGTTGGAAAGGATGGATCCAAGCTGGTCAGATTCCCAATCATTCGTGTGAACAAGGGAAAGGAAGTGAAAGATTTGACCGAACGTCTCCCACTGAACATGTACACACGTGCCATTGTTTATTGTAGCGACCTACTTTTAGCTCGCAGCCAGTCAGTTCGTGGCGCCTCCCGTGCCTCTCAATGCAAATCAGCCAACGAATCAAAATCAATTCCACAATCGCCATGGTGATGCGCGGGCCCGGGCAGTAAAGATGGCGGATATGCGCATTCTACCAAATATTCGGGTCGGCTAGTAAGTATTATTCTATATCATGCTCATGTCACAAACGTTAGAAGTGAGATATTGAGCAACATGTATTTTTCAAGCATTATTATTTATTTATTTTTGAGTCAGAAAAGTTAAGTTCTTTCAAGGTGACTTAATTTTTTTTTTTTTAACAGCCCTAGGCGAATGTGTATCGTACAGAAGACAGTATACGCCCTGATCTTCATGCACAACTATACTTTTTCGTTTGGAATCTAGGTGGGCATTGGCATGGTGAAGAACAAGCCCCCACAGTTGAACTATGTGAAATCATAAGTCAGTAAACAGTGGGTTAAATTCTGTTCTACCCATCCACCCCCTTCCCACCTCCTGGTGCGTTCACCTTCACGTACCTGTTTCCTAAATATTGCGTAGGTTCTTAAAACAATTATATTCACCTGCAGCCGGTTCTGAGTGATACCTCTCGCTGGCAGCCGTCACAGCCGTCACAGCTGTCATGGCTGTTGATTTACGAATGATTTCCCGCTGTGCATCATCAAACACTACCTGTTGTTACGCGGAGTGGCTGTGTATGTTGTGGCAAGGCGCGTTGTTTCACTGCTGCACAGCTGATGATGACAGAAATCATGATCATATCAAGGGGTATTTGCCATAATGCTGTATGCGACATTTTGCCGATTTTGAGGTTTTGTCATGAAAGTGGTTCTCTCACTCCAAATTTTGTTATGTAAGTGTCATGTGGGTGTATTTTTCGTAGGAATTTTTATGCAAGTTTCCATTTTGACGCGTATTGAACAAAACTCTGAATTTTACACCACTCTTCAAACTTTCAGTCCTCATCTTCTCGAAAAGACAAAAATGCACATACAACAATATGGAAAATACCAATCGATATTTTATTATAAAAGGTTGCCGTTACGAGACCGTAGGATCTTGCATAGAAAGCTATTGCTGAACAGTGCACACGAGTTAGTATTTTCTCTATTTGACTTTGTAATCAGAGCACGGTCCCTTAACAACTGGGATTATGAAATGGGGTGGCTACGTTTACGGCAGCCGTAACTTTTATTTTTCCCTTATTCTTACGGCACCCACATACTGATGACGTAGGCCACAATCAGCTGTCTGCCGTAAACATGATTATAGTTACAGTTCTCGAGTCCAGCTGCAGGCCAGCAGGCTATGTCTAGCACTGGTGATCGCTGTACTGTATCAATAGTAGCTAGAAAATAGTAGGAAGAGATTATGTAGAAGACAGCACGCAAATTAATATGAACTATATTACCAGTAGATCTATAAAGTAGTATATTGGCCTCAGTCCTTAGAGTAGACTACAAATTAGTGGTATTTTACTTCGAGTGTACAGCACATCGTAACATGAGTGTCAAATCAGAATTACTGGAGAATGCGTGACTGTTGCTAGTATTCGCAGAGCGACATCAATTATTGTCTGTGGGCAGGTGTTTCCACTCATGCTATTATTGTGACGAACATAGAGCGCTTTATTGCTGTACATTACGTGTGTTTGTGTAGATCTGAGCATCAGCTGATTGTTGTCTACGTCATCAGTTTGTGGGTGCCATGAGAATAAGGTCACAAATTAAAGTTAGGGCTGCCGTAAACTTAGCCATTGTGATTATGAAAATACACAAAGGGTGGGGGTGGGTGGAGGTGGGGAGGGGTCGTCCATAAAACATGCAACCCCTGATTTAGACTATGTTTTATCCACCACCCCCCCCCCACACCGCCTTCCCTCCTCCTATGTACACTTTTCATACTCTTGGCCTTATCTACCCCCCCCCCACTACTAGCACACTGACATTAGAATGGCCACTGTCCATGACACGGCCCTGATGTACCAGGACTGTACCTGGCATCTGGCACCTGGCATGAATTATTTGACTGTTCATCAGAAACATGATTTGTATAATATATAATCCTACAATTTAATTTGCTGAAGAAAAATAAAAAAGGCAAACAGAACCAAGTTCTTTTTCAGTCATTACCGTAATTGGAAAGCAAAAGTACCCTCCCCAAATACCAACATCATCCTCCCACCCCCCCCCCCCCTCCCGAAAAAACCCCCAGCAGAAATAGAGAAAGGCTTTATTATTGTTTTTGTGTTATTCTATTATTTATTATTTCATTTATCAGTGTTGTTGAAACAGGATTTTGCGAAACGACGTATTTGGTTTTGTGGGGTGGGGGGTGGGGGGGGGGGCAAATTTGAGGGATTCTGAATTGGTGACATAATTACTTTTTTAAAATGTATTTATTTATTATCTATTTTAGATAATAATATGATCTTTTTTTGTCTTCATCGCTGCTAACGTTGCAAAATACAAATTCTCCTCCCTCTTTTTTGTTGGCCATATTTCATCCACATGGATGATTCAGAGGGCAGAGAAAAAACGTATGGAAGAGAAAATAAAGGGCGGATTCGAGTCGGGAAAGAAAGAAAGAAAGAAGGAAGGAGATACTTCAGATAACACCTTCACCTGGCAGGTAGAACAGATATGAATGATGAACACACAGGTTGATCTGTGAGATAACTCAGACATCCCAGCTATTGAGGCGCCTGGAAAGTTACAGGTTGCAGACCCAAGAATTGTCTACGTGATCAAGGATTCTCAAACTGCAGGGTATGACTAGATCCCTGAGTGTCGTGATGTGGGTTACATGGGGATATTTCGACTGACACTCTTTCGAGGTCCGCTCCCACAATCGACGAACACACAAAAATAAATACTTGCACTCTAAAAACTAAATAAATCAATTGCTTTCAATTTTAGCAGAACTGTAGGGCAGTTTAATTACAGGAATTAATGTAACAAATATAATTATAAATATAAATATCAATTCAAAGGCAACTGAATCTAACTAATGAAACTACCGCTTTCTATAAAGACTAACGTATTCAATCTAACTACTTGCAGGTCATATGAGTTATATGGCAAATAGAATCCGCGCACGTGGCGACGGATATAACAGTTTAAATTCTATTAATTCAATGAGACATGTTATGATATGGACATTTCCTCTAGACACGCCATGGAGAATGCTTGTACAACTATGCGTTGTCTGGCGGGTAGCTCTGAAACTGTCTTCAAAAGTAAGTAGAACGGTTCACTTTCATCATTACAAATTAGTATGGACTCTCACCATGCGGCCCTCACTAGGAGTGAGAGCGCTGGATGTAAACGCTGTGGGTTTATATCAAACCAAGTAGCTTAGGCTCTGGAGCTTTAAATCAGGCTCCTCACAATGGACTGCTCAACTGCGTCTCTATGTCCCTCATCTGGCTGAGGACTATCGCCGACCACCTCGTAAATGGATTGTCTACATGTGGCCCAGAACTAAGTTCTGTATGGCCTTAAATACTGGTCTGCATCTGCAGCTTACCGTCTAATTCCTGGATTGTGATTGGTGCAACCACTTCTAGCTCAGCTGCCGAACTGAGTTATTTTAAGTAACAGCCCTACGCAACGACCTTGGGTCGACATCAAAGGTCGAATCACCCAAGACAATAAAATGCAATTTTATAGCAATAAATTCTTAACATGTTCAAAACCCCGAGCTTTTACTCTGGATCACGGTATTTTCTGTACGTCAACAGACGTCTCAATAACATTTAATTCCTACTCACCCCTTCCCTCTTTACTAAACCTAGTTCAAAACACGAGATATAACAAGTGCTCAGTCATGCACACCTACGCTGTCCGTCTATCCTTCCCCACATCTTCTGTCTATCTATTATAAAAAAAAACTGTTCAAAACAAATTGTTTACGAGACCAAGTTATGCTGGCTCGCACAATAATTACGTTTGTAAAAATTACTCACTGCTCTCTTACAAAAATTTAGTCAGTGGAAACATTTATGAATTAAATCTATTCTTGACACATCCCCCACCCCAGTGAAAACTTAGGGTTTGAACGACATAACTGTCTACTAACGTTGCTATGTAATAGTACTTTGGAAAGGGCTATATAGTAAAAAATATATCGTTACTGAAAGTCAAAAAAAGAAATAATTCTAAGAACATGCATTATCGATGGACAACAGCATATGTATATTTATATGCGACGTTCTGTGATAATATATAATTATTGTAGCACTTAAGAATTAAAGTGATAAACTTCTCTCACACAGACATACTGTAAAGACTGAAATATTGAGCAACTAGCTCATCGCTTCATTGAGCGTAATTAATACATTCATAGAACATGAACGAACAATAGTTAATTAAAGTAATGGTATCCTGGCAGCAGTAGGTCTGGTCGCTCGGTTTGCCATTTTCTCATCTCATTGACCCGCAGACAAAGGCGTCAAGGTTGTCTGAAACTCAGGTCATGGTCAGGATGGACGCTAGTGGAAAAAGGAATCACATGGAAATTTTGAGAAAGAATGTCCATAATTGGTAGGACAATATAATGTGAAACCATCCACGGTCTCCGAAAAAGGTGAAAAATGCTCAACCTCAATGTTTAACAGTCTGTATATAAAATAGGAACATATTCTGGTCTATCAATTATAAATTTCGCCATAGTGAAGCTGAAATAACAAACGTCGACAAGATAATTAGCCTGACGTACTCTTTCAAAATCTGCGTAGCGCTCGTCTTGATTTAAGAATTATATAGCGCTTCTCGCATTCAACAATAATCTAAATCTCAATTAAATAACATTATACTTTAACCTATTTCTAATTATATCCAATCCGGGATAGATGAGGCGCCACAAGGCGATAGCAGTTAATTTAATGCGCCGTTTCCGTACGCAAGCCATGCACACGTCAAGTGTCACAGTCATCTCGGTATATAGTCATAATCGGTTCAATTCAATATCTATATCGGGTATGTTCTTAGATAACTCATCCACTGACCGCATGGAGAGTTACAATCATAATCAGTATTCTTACTTGTCATATCTAGTATTACGTTAGATGGTCCACGAACCGCGGAAAACCATAGTCGTACTCGGTTGTATCAAAAAACAACTCCACTCTACTTCACAACTTCTTAAAACGCGACCACGCAGTGTCCTCTGTTACCACTGCAAAAAACACTCAAAAACGCGAACACGCAGTGTCCTCTGTTACCACTGCAAAAACTCTCAAAACGCGAATACTCCCTTCCTTACATAACTAGTCGGTCTTACACTGCCCGTCGGTCTTACACTGCCTGCGGCCTTACACTGCCCAAAGGCCTTACACTGCCCTGTGGGGCTTACAATGCCTGTAAGAAGGTTCAACAATAACACGCGAATACGCGGATACGCAGTGTACTACGTTAGCACTGCCAACATCTCTCAAATAATCGAAAAATACCAATATCATCCATCCCATGAGGCAATCTCATTATTGCTCTCCTCGGGTCGACGTCATACGCAGACGACTAAAAAAAAGTATACTCAATATATATAATTCACATAGCTCTTATATCGACATCACCTCGATACTGATACAGACTCTTCCCATGAGACAAATTCATTGCTCTTCGGGCGGCGGCACCAGCCGACAATAACACCAATATTCACCACATATCCCTACTCAAAAAAAATCACCTCCCTAAACAGTCTAATACTGCCCTCTCGGAAGCTCGTCAATATAAAGACGAGATCGGTTATACATGACGCTTAATAAGCTCCATAGAACTGGCAGTGTGCTAACTGCACGGGTTCCAACAATTCAATAAAATCGTTATTCTCAATAACCAGATCAAATTACTCAATCAATGTGTCAATGTAGACACATGAGTTACTTAGGTAAAATAAGAAACAAAGGAATGTATAATTATAATGTACGTAAGGTGTAATAAAAAAAAACAGGAAACTAGACGCCAGACCAACAAGAAAAGACGGACAATAACAAACTCTACAGTAATCACTGAAATGGCAGGGAGCAGAAATGTGGAGAGTGTGTCGAAACCGCTAAAGACAGTGTTTCTCAAGGCGGGGGGCATGCCCCACAGGTGCGGTGTTGCATTACTTTGGTGGGGCACATGTAACTTGACAAAGGAGGAGTTGGAACTTTTATAGAAAACTTAATTTGATAGTATATTTGTGTGGCCGCCCGACAAAACGAGGCACATTTCGGCACTACCCAATTCGAGAAAATCGTTAAAAGGCATCATAGGGTCAATTTTATCGATTTTGCTTTTTCAGTATTTTTGAAAAATTTATCCTCTTTACTATTCCTGCTTGAGAAGGGTAAATGCCTCAAAACTGGCTTTGAATTGAGTCACCATCAATAATTGATGAAAAGCTGGAATATTAAAAGCGTTTTTCTCAAAAATGGTTGTCTCACATCCTGTCTTTGAGAGGCCATAATTATCTTCCCTGCTAATTAAATTACAGCAATATTTTATTTACCAAATAAAAGGGCTTTGAAAAACTTATCTGGTGATACCAGTATCTCCATACCAACAAAATGCACGAAGTGCCTCATTTTGTCCGGCAGCTGGACAAGGTGGTCTAGAGGCAACGTGCTCGCCTCTCATGCCAAGGGTCCCGAGTTCAAAACACGGCCGGTGCAGGCATGTTGGAAGTTTGGGATTTTTCTCATATTTTCGTCTCCCTGATCCTATTGGGGGGCTAGGATCGAGTACCTAGTCTTCTCGGAAAAGGACGAAAAATTCGGAGGACCCGTGTGCACCGCTGCGCACGTTTAAGACACTTTGGCAGTTGGAAATCGAAAGGAGCAAGCCGAACAGGCCGCCCGCTGCCTGGGCAAAATCAAATAAAATTCATCCCTACCACTCCCCCCCTCCCCCTGCATCTCCCACCAACCCCCTCCCCCTCCAAAAAAAACAAAACAACAAACCGCCGACCGGCGCTGCACTATGGCGACAAGGTGCCTGCTCCAGTTGTAAATTGACTGGGTGCAATGACACAAAGGTATGCAAATCTCCCAAATGGGATTAAGGTAGTATACAAATACAAATACAAATACAAAATTTTAATTTAACTGTATACATAAACTGTTGTTTGATTACGTCATGTCGGTAGTTTTCTTGCCTAGCTGGGATTAAAAGATCCAACTTTTAATAGATACAGGACTAAATATTTTTTTGGAATTTTTGTTTGTATACACTGTCTGCTAACATTTGTTCGATCTTGGTGAGACACAAGCGAGGCGTGGGATTAAAAAGGTTGAAAAACACTGCCTTAAGACACGGTGGTCCAGAGGCAAAGTGCTCGCCTCTCATGCCGAAGGTACATGGTTCGAATCCCGGTCGGTGCAGGCATGTTAGAAATTTGGGATTTTTCTCATATTTTCCTGTCCCTGACCCTACGGTAGGTAGGATCGAGCACGTAGCCTTCTCGGATAAGGTGGAAAAATTCGGGAGGGCCCGTGTGCACGACAGGCACGTTAAAGATACCTTGGCCGTAGGAAATCGAGAAGAGCAGGCCGAACAAGACCGGTTGCCCGGGCAAAATTAACGAAACTAATCACTACCACCCCCTCCCCCAAATGGGATCAAACAAGTATACAAAATACAAATGCAAATAGAACATCAACAACAACAGGAAAAATAGAAACCAAGAAAAAGAGAGGTGCCAATGCTAAAGGCACAGAGCCCCCGAAAACGAAGACCTCAAAACAAACAATCGAAATGGAGGGGAACAGAAAGTAGAGAATGTGTCGTGAACCTTGAGAGATATTTACTGGTTTGTTTCAAGTGAGGTCACAATCATGTGTTCCCACGAAATTTCGAATTTTATTTCGCCTAACGTCGAAAGTTCCAAGACCAAACTTTATGTTTCGTTCTCTTAAGGGGTTTTGGATAACAGCTAATTTTTTACCAGTATGCAAGCTCAGCCGCCGTGCTCCAAAACAAATCCTTGCAAGTGTGCATGCTCAGTCGCCGTGCCCCAAAACACATCCTTGCAAGTGTGCATGCTCAGTCGCCGTGCCCCAAAACAAATCCTTGCAAGTGTGCGTGCTCAGTCGCCGTGCCCCAAAACACATCCTTGCAAGTGTGCGTGCTCAGTCGCCGTGCCCCAAAACACATCCTTGCAAGTGTGCGTGCTCAGTCGCCGTGCCCAAAAACACATCCTTGCAAGTGTGCGTGCTCAGTCGCCGTGCCCCAAAACACATCCTTGCAAGTGTGCATGCTCAGTCGCCGTGCCCCAAAACACATCCTTGCAAGTGTGAGTGCTCAGTCGCCGTGCCCCAAAACAAATCATTGCAAGTGTGCGTGCTCAGTCGCCGTGCCCCAAAACACATCCTTGCAAGTGTGCATGCTCAGTCGCCGTGCCCCAAAACACATCCTTGCAAGTGTGCGAGCTCAGTCGCCGTGCCCCAAAACACATCCTTGCAAGTGTGCATGCTCAGTCGCCGTGCCCCAAAACACATCCTTGCAAGTGTGCATGCTCAGTCGCCGTGCCCCAAAACACATCCTTGCAAGTGTGCATGCTCAGTCGCCGTGCCCCAAAACACATCCTTGCAAGTGTGCGAGCTCAGCCACCGTGCCCCAAAACACATCCTTGCAAGTGTGCATGCTCAGTCGCCGTGCCCCAAAACACATCCTTGCAAGTGTGCATGCTCAGTCGCCGTGCCCCAAAACACATCCTTGCAAGTGTGCATGCTCAATCGCAGTGCCCCAAAACACATCCTTGCAAGTGTGCATGCTCAGCAGCCGTGCACAATGGGACTGGGATGCTGTGTGTCAAGACTACATATTTGGGTGAGGTTAGTGAATCAAGTTCCAAGTTTATGTTTACTATAGGTATGGTGGTCAATTTAAATCACATAGAAACCAACAGGATACGGGTTTGTGTGGAATAATATGCCAGGGCTCCAATGCCAAAGTCGCTTTCTTTTCCTCTCTTCCCCACAGATCTTTGTCGTAATTATCGGATGTTTAAGTGTTGTCATGGGTGGTTGGTGGACGCTCCTGGTGGGGTTTCCTTCTGTTCTATCATTCTGTTCTATTCTGTCTATCGTCTTGGCTTCTTCCTACCACAATGTGACACGTCATCCTTCAAGATTCTTTCTCAGACCTCAGACTCAGACTCGAGCGTTGTCTGCTGACATTGCTGATGAATTTGAAGTGACATTGACTTCTATGAAGTGATCACGTGATATCTTCAATAAATACCAAGATTTTCTTTTCGAATGTTCTAGTTTATTCATTATCTCCATACATAATGCTTACGTTTCCTTCACATGTTGCTGGCTGTACGAAAGCTACCGTGGTAAAAGACTGAATATTGGCCAGAATCCAGTGCGCAAGTCATTTCCGGTGCAAAATCTATATAATAAAAAATCTTGCGGGATTTTTAGCAAGACCTACCGCCGATCACACAGCTGGGATTTGCACGAATGTGTACAGGTGCCTTCCTGTTGAACCTCAGAAGGTTCTGTTTTCGATTAGAGACGTCAAATGGTGGTAGGCTATTTTTTTATTTTTTTTTGCTTTGTGTCACTGATTAATCGGCCTCGATTCTTGCTTCTCCTTGAACACATGACGTTATCACTTCCTGCGACGCGTTCACTATTCAACTGCCCCGAGAGCAGATCATTTCCATTTCGTCCACTTAGAATGATAATGTTCAAACTCCCTTCAGTCAATTTTTGAGAAATCCGAGGATTGATGTTCATGAGATCATAGCTTTTAGAGCAAATAATTATTTTCTTTTTAGTGATACTTACAAATTACCCACCGAATCTGCGTGATACTTTGACACACCGTAAAGAAGCGCCATGGAAGAAGTGTAAAGTGTCTAACTCAGTTCAGCCAAAAAGTGGAGATAGTCGTTCTGAGGGGACGATTTCATGACAATCATCGTCTCGAATGCTGACGGGATGCGTAGGGCATGAATAATAATTAATAATAAATAGAATTTCTATCGCGCATTTCTAATAAAATTATAACTCAATGCGCCGTACATTGCATCAATGATTCATGCATACACTTTCCAAATCTCATACTAAAACATGCACTCCCATCCATACACACTCTCAGTTTCACATACATAGACGCTCTTAGTCACTCTAAGTCAATGAATGCGCAATTTGAGGGGGGGGGGGGGGGGGAGCCGGCAGAATGACGTTTCTAAAGATAAAAAACAAACAACACCAACCCACCAACCACAACAAAACAACCCGGTACCCCGGGTACCTCAGCCAGCCAGTCAGGACATTTCTGTACCAGCGAACTCTGTTGGAAACTGTGAAAGAAACTGAGAAGTAAAAAAAAAAAAAAAACAAATTCAAACTGATATGACGTGATAAAGACTGGGAAACGAGTCCAGCATTTCCATTGTGTAATTTGTTTTAATGAATGCAGAAGATTGTGTTTCTAATGCAGACAGCTGCAGTTGTAAGTGGATGACACAAAAAAAAAACATTACTGTAATATAAATGAAAACTTTAGAATCTGTTTGTATTTTGCTGTTCTTGCAATATTATGATTTAAAATTTATTGGCAAACATTTTTTTTAAAAATTTGTTATGTTTAAAATGCACAACGACAACTTAAGATCATTTCCAGTTTTAGGAATTTGACATTGGCCACCCTAGCCTAGAGCAATGCCGTTTCTTTTCTCGTTTACCAACATAACACCAATATTTAAGGAGCTCCACTGGCTACCTATTGAGCAGCGAATAAAATATAAATTGGCTTTATTTTGTTATAAATGTGTCAACAACATGTCGCCAGAGTATATTTCAGAACTTATAGAACTGCATCGCCCTGCAAGAGCATTAAGATCATCTTCTGACAACCTTAGACTAAAAGTACCCGTAGTGAACCTAAAAAGTTTTGGTGAAAGGGCTTTCAGCCATGTTGGGCCCAGGGTGTGGAATGAGATTCCTTTAGATGTCCGCAGTTCGCAAGTATTTTCACAGTTTAAAAGGATGTTAAAATGTCATTTGTATGAGAGTTTCTAGTCTATGTAAAAGCTATCTATTATTATTATTATTATGTGTGTATCAATGTGGGTTGTGTGTGTGAGTTTACCCATGTATTTTTTGACATGTTTCTGTAAAGCGCATAGAGCATTTTTGTAATGGATATGCGCTATATAAATGCCATCCATTATTATTATTATTTATAAGGCATCGACTGTGTGAGCTGGCGGGTATGACGACAGCCTTGAGCCATGTTTTCTTATGCACTGAGACGGAAACAGTAACGGCAAACGGAAGTGTCAAAAAAATCCATCACGTTAGTAAAAAGAAAGAGTGTTTCCATGTGGTAGGGAAACGGCTGGCTGTGAGCTTGCGGGTTTGATGATAGTCTTAAGTCATGGTTTCATATGCACGGAAACGGCAAACGGAAGTGTCAAAAATCCATCACGTTAGTAAAAAGAAAGAGTGTTTCCATGTGGTAGGGAAACGGCTGGCTGTGAGCTTGCGGGTTTGATGATAGTCTTAAGTCATGGTTTCATATGCACGGAAACGGCAAACGGAAGTGTCAAAAATCCATCACGTTAGTAAAAAGAAAGAGTGTTTCCATGTGGTAGGGAAACGGCTGGCTGTGAGCTTGCGGGTTTGACGATAGTCTTAAGTCATGGTTTCATATGCACGGAAACGGCAAACGGAAGTGTAAAAAATCCATAACGTTAGTAAAAACAAAGTGTTTCCATATGTACGGAAACGGCTGGCTCGTACAAATGAAACTGTTCTCTTTGTTTCACTACTTGAAAAGTCTTTTACTTTTTCCGTTTTTGTTTCTGTACATATGAAAACCCAGCTTAACTGTGCTGCCCTTTGATATATATCTCAATATTTACGTAGGAAAAAAAATAACCCTATGATGAAGAGAACAGGTCAGGATTTCCTCAGCTGCAGCAAACGCTCTGTGGCACTTTTTTGCATTAACTCTTTGAGAAAAACCGGAGATATTTGTTTGTGTTTGAGACCATCCCTGTGACGTAAGAGATGACCTCTGGCATTATGTCAGAAATGAAGAAGGTGAGATAGAAGGAAGAAAGGAAAGAGGGATGTACAACAAAGGGAAAAGAGAACTTGCATGTTTGATCAGGAACAAGAAATTACAGGTTTGGTGGGTGGGCTAAAGTCAATAAGGATGTTTGGTCCAAGGAAACGTTCGTTGTGACCTCGGTAGATTGAAATTGAAGTGCCGAATTCCGTTTATAAAGAAAATTATGGATGAAACAGTAAGATTTGAAACTTCTGGTGATAGATCTTTGTTTTCAGGAGGGTTTGCAACTCCGAAGAGACACTTGCTCAGCAGTACGAGGCAAAGAGGATGGGAAGAAAAGCTGCAGCCCTGGCAGACAGACCAGCCATTTGTGCCCTCTGCTGCAGAGACTGTCATTCCCGCATCAAACTGGCCAGCCACACCAGACGCTGTACCAGAAAAAAAAAACACCTAGAACGCAACTCCACAGTCTTCCGAGACATGAAGGATGCCTACTACCTACCTTAGAAATTTAGTGACCTTAGTTCTTGCTTGTTCCAACTCCACGTTTTGCGCAACTCAGAAATTCGACTTTTAGTATTATATGATAAGGAGTTACAATAAATCGGAACTGAGAAACGACTTGATAAGTCTTAGTGCCACAACCCATTTTTAACGATCGCGGACCACCATACTGGCTGAAAGTTGAGGATAGACACAAAATGAGACATACTGTGTGCCAACAACATGGTATTCAGGCATTTCTGTTCAAGTGAACTTCTGCATTCCGCAGAATGTTGAACTTCATAACAAAAAGTTCACCCGTTGCCATGGGCTCTCCAGTAGCTTGAGAAACATCAACGCCCACAACACAGTTTGAGTGCAGGAATTCTCAACAACAACAGTGAAACAAACTTTGTTTTTCTATGGCATTGTTGTGCTTAAGGTCAGAGAATATTTCAGGCTTATGGTGAACAGTCATAGAGAAACGAGATGTTAATCCAGCCAGTAAAATGTTGTACTCCATGTCTAATTCTTTGTAGAGAGTATGATATCTGGTGACGAAATTTGAATGTTATCTATACTGTGAAAATTGGACAAAACCCTTCAGTCATGAAGAGACTTGAAAATTGACGAATCTTTCTGGCATTCGGCACGAAGAAGCTGAAATGACTTTATAAGTGCAAACAGATAGGCGCATCTGATGAATTATCTGCGGAATGCGCAAATAATTGATCTTTCTTTGTACCACAGTATATCAGTCTTAACTTTTACAAACTGGAGTGAATCTTAAAGTGCACGCTTCATTTTACTTCATTTTATTCATAACAAGTCTGTTTTACCACTTACGATTTATGCATTGTCTTTCGATGTTCATTTTTAGTTATGCGGTTTGTAAGTTCTACATCCACTGGCTTTTGTTGATTATACTTTTATACAATGCCGTTTTAGCAGTGAACATAACCTGGAAAAAAAAAATGAACTGTTAATCCGCGAAAGGGTTCAGATGACATGTTAGGAAAACTATACTCCAGTCCGGATCAACGCAAAACATCCGCTTCCGGCCAGAAGAATGGTTCTTAGCTTAGGTGGTGCAAGGACAGCACAGCCGGTTTCATACTACGGATTAATACGATAACTGATCAGCATTCAAGAGATTATCACACACTCTCTGAAATTAATGAATTGGTCAAACTACCCACCGCATCTCACCCCCAATCTCACCCGCTCTAACGCACCCACATAAAAGGCAATAAAGAAGTCGTATAGGGGTGAAGGAAGGCGTATGGGCATCGTGTGAAAATTGCAAGCATGTGGGCGCGAGATTTTTTGCTTCAGTGAATACACGCAGTTTGATTCTTGGAAAGACCCAAAAGCTTGCACAGGGCGAGTTCAGCAGGACAGGTTTTATACTAATTAAAGAAGCGGCTGAAGTGGTGAAACAAACTAGTGTCAATCTCACTAGCGGCCAAGATCTCGCTCTACTCCACCGTCCATAACTTACATCACAAACTGAGAGACAAAACAGACGTGATGTAGTGCGCCACACTAGTGTCATTGCAGCCCAATTACAACTGGAGCAGTCACATTGTCGCCACAGTGCAGCGCCTGTCGTTTTTATTTTTTAATTTTTTAATTGAGGAGGGAGCGGTATAAATTACTTAGGAGAGAGTGGTAGAGGCTAGTTAGGAGGGAGTGGTAAGGATTAGTTAGGTGGGAATGTTAGGGATGAGTTAGGAGGGAGTGGTAGGGATTAGTTAGGAGGGAGTGATAGGGATTAGTTAGGAGGGAGTGGTAGGTATTAGTTAGGAGGGAGTAGTAGGAATTAGGAGAGAGTGGTAGGGATGAGTTAGGAGGGAGTGGTAGGGATTAGTTAGGGGGGAGTGGTAGGGATTAGTTAGGAGGGAGTGGTAGGGATTAGTTAGGAGGGAGTGGTAGGGATTAGTTAGGAGGGAGTGGTAGGGATTAGTTAGGAGGGAGTGGTAGGGATTAGTTAGGAGGGAGTGGTAGGGATTAGTTAGGAGGGAGTGGTAGGGATTAGTTAGGAGAGAGTGGTAGGGATTAGTTAGGAGGGAGTGGTAGGAATTAGTTAGGAGGGAGTGGTAGGGATTAGTTAGGAGAGAGTGGTAGGGATTAGTTAGGAGGGAGTGGTAGGGATTAGTTAGGAGAGAGTGGTAGGGATTAGTTAGGCGGGAGTGGTAGGTATTAGTTAGGAGAGAGTGGTAGGGATTAGTTAGGAGGGAGTGGTAGGGATTAGTTAGAAGGGAGTGGTAAGGATGAGTTAGGTGGGAATGTTAGGGATGAGTTAGGGGGGAGTGGTAGGGATTAGTTAGGAGGGAGTGGTAGGGATTAGTTAGGAGGGGGTGGTAGTGATTAGTTAGGAGGGAGTGGTAGGGGATTAGTTAGGAGGGAGTGTGGTAGGGATGAGTTAGGAGGGAGTGGTAGGGATGAGTTAGGAGGGAGTGGTAGTGATTAGTTAGGAGGGAGTGGTAGGGATGAGTTAGGAGGGAGTGGTAGGGCATTAGTTAGGAGGGAGTGTGGTAGGGATGAGTTAGGAGGGATTGGTAGGGATTAGCTGAGTAGGTTCAACTCATTCCTCACAAGAACTCTTTCGTTGGCTACCTGGCCACAATAACTTTTGCGGAAATTCGCTACAAGATTGTGACCAAAAAAAAAACATGTTGAGAGTATTTTGGCTGCATGATCCAGAATAGCTTCTACACTAAAAAAATGTGTCGGAAGATTAAATTCTAAATTTAGCTTCTAAATATTGACAATTGTGAAGAGGGTTACCACTGTTTCAGTATGTAACTTGCCATCTGTGTAGCATGCGGGAAATTCCTGTGTTTTAACAAAAATTCTGCAGACCAATTTGTATTTGTAAACAACTCTAAGAATAGGTGATTCCCGATACAGAAGATATTTACATGGGCTGTAACATTATTTTGTCTTCCGGACAGGCTCGCACGACCAGTATCGATTGTCATATGCAATACTCGAATATCCGTGTATCTTTAGACTGGCGGCCCACTGAGTCAAGTCTGTTCTGTCATGGCCTTAAGGCGTGTTCACATGTGAGCTGTTTTCAGCAAGGTTTAAGAGCTTTAGACATACGCGAGTCTTTTGCAAAAATACCCCCATGTATAAATGTTTGTTGCTGTTCACATGCAAGCCGAAACACGCGAAGGAAACGTGCTAGCTGTTTCCGGTGTTTGAAATTACGCTACTCGAGGCGATTTTTCTCTGCTTCTCGGCACAGTTTTTGCAACGGTCGGAGGGGAATATCACCCATACGGTTACTTCCTGTAGGTGAAATTTGATCTCATTGAACTGGGATTTATAAATTGATTTTTGAAATCTTCAAATCTTTATTAAATCGGAAAAACGATGGTAATTTCGAAATCAGCGCATCAAAGTATGCAAATTCCGCGTGCCTTTTTATTGCATTATAACTAAACTATTTATTTCAAGCATTTTTTTTTTTTTTTGGAACAGTACAGAGGAAGGGAAGTACAAAACAGTGACAAAAAACACTGTCTTCAAAAACTGCTTACAAAACGTAATCCATGTGAACAGTAATTCTGCGCGTACTTCTTAAACACTCGCGTGTAAAAGGCGCACCTACAAAGCAGGCACGCACAGAATACGTCCACATGTGAATAAGGCTTTAGCGTGAGATATGAACTATGGAGTAAAACGGGACCACGTACACTGGCTAGACGAACACACGTCTGTCTCGCTGGTTTGGGCGCGTTAAAGCTGTCTTGAGATAACTGGCAGAAAGTGAGACTTCCTGCACTGAGTCAAAGCAGACGCAGCACAGACTTGACTCAGTGTGTCTCCAGCCTTAAACTTAGCACTTGCATAAATTCACCGTGTGAAGAGAGCCAAATGTAGCCACAAGTCGCAGCCAGTCATGCCTGTGTTTTACACACATCTGACAATCTCTGAGAAGAACATGCTGATAATACAGTCATCATTTGAGTTTATGTACCAAAACGGTTTAGTCAAGTTTTGTAGAGGGAGAAAAAATTGATCTATCTATCTATCTATCTATCTATCTATCTATCTATCTATCTATCTATCTATCTATCTATCTATCTATCTATCTGTCTGTCTGTCTGTCTGTCTGTCTGTCTGTCTGTGTGTCTGTCTGTCTATCTATATCTATCTATCCGTCTGTCTGTCTGTCTGTCTGTCTGTCTATCTATCTATCTATCTATCTATCTATCTATCTATCTATCTATCTATCTATCTGTCTGTCGCTGTCTATCTATCTATCTGTCAATTTATCTGTCTATCTATCTGTCTAACTATCGGTCTATCTATCCATCTACATAATGCCTGCTAATTATGCCAGCCTGTGCAGGTTGCATTGCCAATTCATTTTCGTTCACTTCGTGTTTTTTTTAGGCAAGTTACAGACTTACAAACAGACAGATATCCACGCCCATCAATTACCTCCCCCCCCCCCCCCCATCCCCAATTCCTACACCCCCACGGTTGGATCACACGTGGAGGGAAACGGACTTCAGGTAACTGAAGGGCAGTAGAAGAGATGATCAAGGGCCGACAATCTATCAATTATACAAACGAGGGGAGATGACCCAACACAGCTTGTGCAAATGTCAAACTTGAGCCGGATTTTCCTTTTTGCACTAACATCAGTGGTTCATCATTGGATCCTTTGATACTGTTTGTCAAATCTCTCATAGTTTTTATTATTTGGTCATATCAATCTCTCTCACTCTCTTTGTCTCTCCCCCCCTCTCTTCCCCTTCTCTCTCTCCCCTCTCTCTCCCCATCTCTCTTCCTCTCTCTCTCTCCCTATCGCCCTCTCCCTCCCCCTCCCTCTCTCAGTGTGTCTGTCTGTCTGTCTGTCTCTCAGTCTGTTTGTCTATGTGTCTTCGTCGCTGCCTCACATTTCCCCTCTCCACTTTCTCTCTTTCTCCTCTGTCTCTCTGTCTCCCTGTCTGTCTGTCTGTCTGTCTCTCTCTCTCTCTCTCTGTGTCTCTGTGTCTCTGTGTCTCTCTTTGTCTCTCTCTTTCTCTCTCCTCTCTCTCTCTCTCTGTGTTTCTCTTTGTCTCTTTCTTTCTCTTTCTCTCTTTCTCTCTGTCTCTCTGTCTCTCTCTCTCTCAGTTTTCCCTCTACTTAAGACAACTTACGGCCAGGATTTTTGACCAAATTAAATCACATTACAACAATCTTTGCTACAGGCCAAAGTGGCCACTTAAGTGATGGAATACCTTATAATTATAATGCCCATAAATCACATTCCTCAAAATATAAAAACATGGCATGTGCCATGATTTCCAGATTATTTCCCCTTTTTGCGCAACAGAGCGGTGGAACCTGGGAATTTCCCAAACGAAATTTCGGGTTTGGAGGGGCGTCGGTCCAGATAACGAGTTATCGAACAGCTGAGAGTGCAGGGGCAACCCTTGCCTTGTTCCTGGGATAACCAAATGTCTTCATGATTTTATGTTTTTTTTCTTCTCTCTTTCCATTGTTTCCTATGCCATTCCGGCTTTATATAACCTTTCTGTATTCACTCGTGTGGGCTGTCGCTGGCACTGTGATGACGTCATTATCAAATTCCGGTCATTCCTGGTGACCACAAATTTCAGGTTGTTTTTAATTCGATTCCCCCTCCCCTCTTCTCCCTCACATACACACACACACACACACACAACTAAAATTTTACAAAGAGTTTTATAATTATTTTACGAGGTCGAGGAAATGAGTATGCCCTTTGCTGTAATACAGTGGTTCTCAACACGGGCGATATCGCATCGGGGGGGGGGGGGGGGGGGGAGGGGCATTGTAATTTCCATGGAGGCGAAAATGAACCTTTCTGTCTATTACTCTCATTTCTCGGTTTTCCTTATTCTCTCTCTCTCTCTCTTCTCCATCTCTTTGTTACATTGTATATATCCATCTCCGTCTGACTGTCTGTCTGTTTGTTTGTCCGTCTGTCTGTCTCTCTCCGTCGGTCTGAAAATCATGAAAATAAAGTGCGTTCCTTTACCCACACCCCCTTCCCCCCCCCCTCCCCCTCTTCCCACCTTTTGGGTTTTCTCTGTCCCTTTGTTACGCTATGCCAATGGACTGCTTTCACCCCCACCCCCCAACCTCCTTTTTCAGTTCACAGAGCATGAGAGTCTGCGAATTTGCAGATTATTTGCCCCCACAGTGGCTATCCAAGCATTGCTGCAGGCTTGCAGGTTTTACAGAGACTGACAACGATGATAACTAGGTTGTTGTTATAAGTACGTACGCTCCCCAAGCATTTTACGCCAGGGGGGCGAGTACGTATACGTACCTATCTCTAACCCCGTCCTTATCCTCAACCCTTAAATCTTACTTATTCCCTAACCCTGTCCCTCACCTTTTCAACCAAAAGAACAAGAGGAAACAAAACCAAAATCTGGAAGACTAATTAATCATAATTAATCAAGGCTGTTGTCAGGAGCATTTCAGGAGGAGCTCTCTAGCTCTGGAGTCACAAAAGTCTTTAAAATACGTACCGCTAGTGCAAAAAAAACTTTGGGGACGTACGGACTTTAACAACATTCTCATGACTATTGCGATCCCATGGACGCCCTGAGATAAGGTAACCTCGCCTGATCAGGAACACACAAAGAACGCATTGCAAAATAATACATGTACTTAACAGCACATTGCAGGGTTAACAGGGGACAGCAATGGTTATAATTACTGGAAGATCCCAGCAAGGAATCTTGCAAATTCTTTGTCCCAGCCCAAAAATAGGCTATAATCATCTAGATCTATGTCGCAATGATTAATAACGGCTCTTGGATTCGAAGCAAAGACAGTGTGTGATGACGTTGATTTTTTTTTGTCAACAATGTGTAAACCGAGACGGAGAACGAAATTCCGATCATACTTTTCAATTGTAACGTAAAAAATGCATCCCCTTTTTCCAGTTCTCAAAAATTACTAACAAATAACACTAAAGACTAAACTTGGACCAAAAATCACTTTTTTCGTTCTTTGGGTCTGAAAATCAGTGGCACACCTTGTGTCAAAAGCTCTTGGCTCAATTCCTATAAATAACAATATTGCAATAATCAAATCCATTGTCTTTGGAATTTGCTGGCGGCAATAAGCCAAAGAAAAAAAATCAGTTTTTTGCCTCTCCTGTAAAGTTTTCGAAATGTTAGTTACGGCAGTCTTGCAGCATAGAGATGAAAATTGAGGCAGAACACAAAATTTCATAACTAGTTAAAACTTTAGGTGATAACATGTTCCCTCTCTAACTCCATTATAATATTATGATTGGACCTCGCAGCTCCTAAAACGGATATATCGCACAAAGAAAGTGCACAGAAGATAGCAACGTCATCAGTAAGAAAGACGGTGAAGCGACCTTGCTTCGTGGCTGCACGGTACAAACCGATTCCACCTGACCTTGACACCAGGGCAGCTAGTGTCAGTGATAATTACTTGATTTAGAGCTCTGATGAGCTCCCCCTGCACGGTGGCTGCCTCATTCTGCGCATGCGTGGTCACTGGGGACACAGGTCCTAGCAATGTCAGTAGAATGTTTCTCTCTGAGGGGTGGCGTGAACAGTTCTGAGATACTGCTGTTTAGCATATCAAGAGCTAGAGTGGCTCATTCTCTCGCTCACGTGAAATTTTATTGGAGGAAGTTCTGAATGCGAAACACAAATAGTGCCCAAAATAAACCCTGGAAGGTGCAATGTTGCCTTTTATCGTACACATGCGCCACACAGCCCAAACTCAAATTCCACTCATCATTTTATTAATCTGTACTTCATCCGCTCATTCTCTCTCACTCATTTATTCCTTCACTCACTCAGTCGTCATTCACCAGCTTCTTAATTCATTCGTTCGTTACTCTACACACTGACATATTTAATCACTTGCTAAAGCTACCTAATGTCGCCATTGCTCTACGATAATGTCATATGTCAGACGTACGCCAAAAGGCAACTGACGGATCAATGCATTCCTGAGCACGAGGGCTATCAGATAATATTATAGAAAAATGAAAGGTGCCAATAGGAATATGTAATCTTCCAATAGAATCATAATGGCATAAGTCACCAAATTATGACGGGAAAAGAAACAGTTTTTTTCTTCATGTCTCAAGCAAAAATGACTTATGCCATTTTAGTGTAGAGCAGTGACGATATTGTTTTTGTCAATCATCCAAAGTTGGTAACTGATAAATCCCTTGATCTAGATATTATTAAACTGATATGCAATGACCTATAGGTTAAGCGCAGGCGACCTTAGTACGTGAAGCTCAAGGTTCAAATACCATTCAGCGGGAGCCTGACCTAACCACACCCGTTCACAAGTCTACAGTTTCACAATTCCACATCCTCCCATAATTATCTCAAGTTCTATTTCCCTTCCTCTTTTCTAGCTTGTGTCAACACTTCTATATACCGATGGTGATGTCCCGCTTCCAGGTGATAAGTATCTGATAATGATAGAGGGTCTCTTGGTAAACTATCGTAAGTCAACTTTGAAACCAGAGAGAGATATGGATATTTGGCATGCTTGAAGCCCTTGACAACGACCTGGGTGTGTTATAAGTTGGGGCTTAGATTCTGAAAGCTAAGGGTTAAATAACATCTTTTAAATATCGTAGCTATTAAGTCTCATAAAGAAAGTTATTTGTTGTTTTTTTCTCCTGAACATCTATTATATATTTCAGTAACTTGCCACCTTTGGCGTGACTAACTGACCAAACTATGCACTCTTCAGGCCTTAAATTTGGCAGGAAGGTGACGATTGAGATAAGGAAGATGATGGCTATAATTAAAAGTTGTTTACTTCAAGCATGTATTTTGAAAACATAACAATGTTGAATGCTATGTAACATCTGTATTTTTGCATGTTTGTTTCGTAATATATAGTACCGTACATGTCATAAAAAGTAACCGTATCAAGCGTTCAGTTCGGTGCGTAGTGTTCTGGTGCGCAGGAGTTCTGAAGCAAGACTGTAGTTTATTACTTTTATTATGAGAGGGGGGGGGGGGAGAGCACATGATTGTTTATTCCAGGCAATGCCCGGTAGGTCATCTAGTTTTCTTATAAGCGAGTGACGACAGTTTACCGTGCGCCCTTCGATATAGAGAGACAGACAGACAGAAAGAGCTAAGAGGGAGAGAGAGAGTGAAAGAGAGAGAGAGAGAGAGAGAGAGAAGAAATAGAAAAGGGAGAGAGGGAAGGTGGGGCAGCGACGGAGACACACAAACAAACAGAATGAGAGACAGAGAGTCAGATAGAGGGAAAGTCAGAGACACAGAGAGAGAGAGAGAGAAGCGGAGAGTCAGAGAGAGAAACAGAGAAAGAAAGAGAGAGAGAGAAACAGAGAGAGTTAGAAAGAGAGAGGGTCAGAGTGAGAGTAAGACAGAGACAGACACAGAGAGAGAGAAAGAGAGAGAGAGAGAGAGAGAGAGAGAGAAACACACAGAGAGAAAAAGAGAGAGAGAGACAGAGAGAGAGAAAAAAACAGAGTAAGAGAGAGAGAGGGAGAGAGGGGGGGGGGTCAGAGAGAGAGAGAGAGAGAGAGGGGGGGGACAGGGAGAGAGAGAGAGAGAAAAAAAACAGAGAAAGAGACCTCATGCACTCTTCAGTACAGACTTGACTCATTGCGACACCTTGCCTTATTCCCCCAGTACCATCCCCAGGAAACTTGTCCATCAATCTTACTCCGTCCTTCTTCCTGGCCAGCTGTCACTCCCTCCGGAAATGTTGCCAGGTTGCCCCCTCACCCCTCCCCCTTTTCGTACCCGTTCCGTCTCCTTACCCCAAAATCGGCTCATCGATATGTCCATTTTCCTGTCAGAATGTGCACTGTCTATGGCAGGAAACTGACAGACTCAGTCGGTCCTACGATGACAGACAGCAGACAATATCTGTGACGCGATGGCAGTAAAAAACACATTGTCGGTGCTAGATTGACAGACAGCAGACAATGTCTGTGCTGGGATGACAGACAACAGACAATGTCTGTGGTGCGATGACAGACAACAGACAATGCCTGTGCTAGGATGAAAGACAACAGACAATATATGTGGCACTATGTCAGATAACAGACAATGTCTGTGTTAGGATGACAGACAACATTCATATGTGCTAGGATGATAGACAATGTCAATGCTAGGATGACAGACAATAGACAATGTCTGTGGTACGATGACAGACAACAATGTCTGCGCTAGGATAACAGACAATGTCAATGCTAGGATGACAGACAACAATGTCTGCGCTAGGATAACAGACAATGTCAATGCTAGGATGACAGACAATGTCAATGCTAAGATGACAGACAACAATGTCTGCGCTAGGATGACAGACAATGTCAATGCTAGGATGACAGTTAACAGGCAATGTCTTGTATAATCTGCACTTTTCTGTCTCTCATTGCTCTGTTTTCCTTGATCTTTCTGTCTCTTCTAAGTCTCTTCGTTATTGTCTGAGTCTATCTCCCTGGCATAAATATAAAATAATTTTCCTTCTTTACCTGTTAGCGGACCGTGGCCTAATTACAAAGCCGAATAGAGAAAAAAAAAACTGAGCTTCCACTGCTCATCTATAGCTTACTGTGTAAAATATACTGCGGTCACTTAACATGAGAAGACGTTTAAGTCGAATTTCTCAGTCGTGCAAAAAGTGAGTTGAAACAAACAAGACTAAGATCTCGATTTGTCAGGTTTTTTTTTTTTCTAAAGTTCTTCTGTAATAATCTCAGCTAAGAAACATAACTTTCAACATCAGTAGAAAATATTCTGTTGTATTATTTATTATTTCCTGAAAGAAATTTGTCTTTTTGCTGTGTGAATGTAGACAGGCTGTACTTTGCGTTTGCTCTGGAGTGGACAATAGAATTATAAAGTTATGGGAAATACCATACGTGGCTGAAGAACGAGAGAGAGAGAGAGAGTTGAGGGTGGGGAGAGAGAGACGGGGAGAGAGAGCGGGGGAGAGACAGAGGAGGAGAAATAGAGATAAAGAGAGAGAAAGAGAATGAGAGTGGGGGAGACAGAGAGAGAGAGAGAGAATGAACGTGACAGAGACAGAAGGGAAGAGAGAGAGAGAGGGGGAGAGGGAGAGAGACAGAGAGGAAGAGAGAGAGAGAATGAACGTGATAGAGACAGAGGGGAAGAGAGAGAGAGAGAATGAAAGTGAGAGAGAGAGAGAGAGAGAGAGAGAGAATGAAAGTGAAAGACACTGAGAATGAAAGAAAGAGACCTGAGAGAATGAAAATGAGAGAGACAGAGAATGAAAGAAAGAGACAGAGAGAATGAAAGAACAGAGAGGAAAAGAGAGGGGAAGAATGAAAGTGAGTGAGGCAGAGAAAGAGAGAGAGAGAGAGAGAGAGAGAATGAAAGTGAGAGGGGCAGAGGAGAGAAGGAAAAAGAGATAAAGAGAGAGAAAACAAAAACAGAGTGCATGCGAACTCTTAGAGTTCAGACTGCACCTGCAGCAATTTCCCTCGGGTCAGTGTCCAACTGACCGGCAGTGGTGTCTGGTGTCGACAGAAGCCAGAGTTGGGGGGGGGGGGTCATTGGACGAGGGCATGACGTCTCTCCTACTCAGTGCCTATCCTTCTTCTTCTACGCATCCAATTATCGCTTCATTACCGGTAAATGAGCGTCGTTAATAGTGTCATGATTGATTCACATTGGCGTCGTCAGTGGCATAGATAGATAGATAGATAGATAGATAGATAGATAGATAGATAGATAGATAGATAGAAAGATAGATAGATAGATAGATAGATAGATAGATAGATAGATAGATAGATAGATAGATAGATAGATAGATAGATAGATAGATAGATAGATAGATAGATAGATAGATAAAACCTGACCGACTATAATAATTTTCCAGAATGACTTGATACAGTTAGGATATAATTACGTCTGAACTCCTGGTCAAGGCAAAACGGAGATAACAAATGAACCTTTGACAAGACGAGTGTACAGATGTCGGATGACTGCGTGAACGAATGGGTATCTGGGTTGACTGACATGGGCATCGCATGCCACTCACTTCCTGTCAGAGCTCTCTCCGTCCGCTCTCCCTGGGGTACCAAAGTTAGTAACTATGAACTTCTGACTCCTTAAAATAGATGTAGATATTATCTCTTGATTATCTGTCTATTCTGATGCTATCGGAATCCTATTTTCTATCTATAAAGGGATTTATTACGCTCTTATGTTTGCAACGTGTGATAAGCCTTAGAGGGCACTGCCCGAGTTTGAGCATCCAAATAGTTTTATGGTGACCTCACCATAACGGAGTTTCAATGAGACCTCATGCACAGTCGAATAATTGGAAACGGGATTAGATGACACAGTTACTATATTTAGATTTACGTCATGGGACGTTCGAACTGTTCAGGTTAAGCACAGTTATGGACTTTGTACACACTTTTCATGCGCAGTGTTGATCTTTGTGCCTGGAATCGCCCTTACAAAGTCCATAACAACTGTGCTTAACCAGAGCGTTGAACAGTTCGAATGTCCCATGACGCCATCGGTAAATTTAAATATAGTAACAGTGTCATCAAATCCCGTTGGTATTCACCGAAACTGAATGTTATGACGTCACAATCCAGCCACTAGGCTGATCAAACTCGGCTAGTGCGCCCTTAGGCTTATGAAATGTGCCAAATATAATTATTACAAAGATAATATCGAGGGGTGCCTGGTCAAACACCGTAAAACGACAATTTGCGTTTGTTTTCTTTTGGGGGGGGGGGGGGGGGGGGAGGTGACCTTATAAAGGCTACATATAGCCTTAATAATCAAACTATATAACATCACTCAATATAAAAGGAAGTGTTTACTGGGGCTACATGTAGCCTTCATAACCAAACCCCACCCCTGAGCCATTATTTGGACTACCCGTTTCTCGCTATGGTAATATTGATCATGTAGCCCCAATAAACACTCCCGAGTTTGTTTGTTGTTGTTGTTGTTGTTTTTTTGCATATTCTGTTTCGTCCTGGTAAGTACTACATTTTGCCATGATGGGAATGCCATTATCGAGAAAATTGACCTAATTATTGATGAGGATCTACCGGTCGTAACAGACATTTGACACTTCATGTCAAACGTTCAAATCGCTCTCCTGTAAAAAATTTACAAAACTGGCGACACGGTCTTTGCGCAGGCACCCCTCCATATGAAGCCAATTCATTAATAGGAGGTGAAATGATTTCGAAGTTTAAGACATGGAGTTTACATAGCAGAGCGGAATGCAAAGACAATGATTCCAATACCAACAGCCACATTGGGACCTTGGTTATTGTTTGTTCCAACCCCCACGTTTTGCACAACTGAGAAATTCCACGTTAAACATTTGCGGCTTTAGTATGACTAGCTGACCAGGCCAAGTTAAATCTTGCAAATTTTTCTTGTACCAAGACCAGCTGCATATCTAGACCAAGGTCACAGTAACAACGTCACCTGGATTTGAAGCAAAGACTAATATATCTGTTTATTACACCACAAATTCCTTGCCGAATACACAGATGTGATCAAGTTGATTTTCGGTCACCAATTGTGTAAAGAGTGGCGTAGGACGCAGTTTCCGGTCACACTTTTCGATTCATGACGGAACATTTTCTTCTGTTCAACTCAGTTGTGGCTCAAAATCAACGAAACTATTAAGAACTAGATGACCTACCGGGCATTAACAATCATGTGCTCCCCCCCCCCCTCTCTCTCTCTCTCTCTCATTATAATAATAGTAATAATCTAGGGTCATGCGCACCAGAACACTACGCACCAAACTGAACGCTTGATACGGTTACATTTTATAACATGCACTAACATGCAAAAATACAGATGTTACATAGCAATAAACATTGTTATTTTTAAAAAATACATGCTTGAAGTAAACAACTTTTAATTATAGCCATCATTTTCCTTATCTCAATTGCCACCTTCCTGCCAAATTTAAGGCCCGAAGAGTGTATAGTTTGGTCAGTTAGTCATGCCAAAGGTTGCAAGTTACTGAAATATATAATAGATATAGCAAACTTCAAGAACGTTTAAAAAAATGGCCCCTTTATACTTTTACGTCTTTCTATGCGTATTACAATATTTTGCAGAATGGTAGGCTCAGCGGTTAAAAAGCCTTTTATTATTACATTGGAGGCCTCACTTCCTAGATAATATGGTGATATCAGAATAAATCGGAACTGTGAAACAGTTTTATAAGTGCCACAACGCATTCTGAACAACTGTCAAACTGTGCATTTTTGTTATACCTCTTCTACATGCTGAAAGATCTTGGGTTTTTTTTTTGTTGTTGTTGTTTAAGAAAATGGAGATAATATCAAACAAGAACAAAGGTCGAGGCATGGCATGATTCAGCGTGCACTGAGAATTTCGTTCAGTGAACACATTCTGTTCGTAACTGTCATGTCGCCGAAACCCCGTTCAATTCTTTGCGCATATTCCGGACTAGATCTATACCTCGGTCGTGCCCAAGCTGTTTTAATGTCTGTTTAATCAGCAACTATAGTTCACTTCTTCATGCCAAATCTCAGAAAGATCCGTAGTTTCCGAGCCTATTGGTAACAATGGATTTTTCTTGCATTTTTATATAATAGAAGATATTTTTACCACCCCCAGTCACCAGATATTTCTAGAATAATCACGGGAATGATACTGCATGAAAATAAATAATTATGTCCCTGTTAATAATTAATTTACCTTTCGATAAGGAAGAAAGGTATTCTGAAATATGGTTATACGCAATGGCTTGGTTTCGTTTGACGTCAGACGACTTGCATTTATCCGGGTTTTTTTTTTTTTGTCTGTTATAATTACTCTTACGTAAAATCATGATCACGCATTGCATGACAGTCTAAATCAGGAAGCTGATGACGTAAAGGATCTATGCCAGTAAGTCAGTTCCTGGCATTTCCTTGACCTCAGAATTCTGTTATGAGATACATTAGCCGCAGATGGACACCTGCGGTTTACATATTGCTGATCGGATCTTTCTCTAATACCCCGGTCTCATTCCCTCTCCCTCCCAGGGTTCTGTCTGGTCTATTTTCTTAGGTTTATCAGATATGGATGTAAAGGTAGGCAGTTATGAAAACCTACCTCCCGTAGCATCGGTGCCTAGGTTTGATAACGTCCAGCAACATTGCAGGATTGGAGAGTTGATTTGAAAAGTGTGAAATCCACGACCTTGGTTCTTGCTTGTCCTATGTATGTCCATTTTCTGGAAAACTAGAGATCTGTTATCATGCACAAGAGCTATAACAAATGCACACTTAGACACTTGATTACAATAGGTTGGGGCACTAATCAAGCTGTTTCACAGTTCCGATTTATTATAACTCCTTTTCATAATACTAAAGACGCAAACGTCAAATTTTTCAGTTGTGCAAACAGTGGAGTTGGAACAAACTAAGTTCGCCATGTGCCATTCTTACCTTGATCTGACTTCAGCGAGTTCTAGAATTTTTAGAGTTTGAGTTTGAGTTTGGAGATAGCGCGTGACACGATGACGGCCAGATGATGCTAGGAAGAAGCAAGACAAGATGATAGACAGAATTATTTTTTTTATCGAAACGGTAGCACAGCATGACAGCCTACCAGAAGTGCCCGCCTACCATCGGCTGTTCTAGAAGTGAGAAAAAACATTCAGTTGGTGCAACCATATAGTTTTACTGATCGGCCATCGGTTTCGTGGCCCGTGAAAGGACATGCGAATGTTTGGCACACGTCACTTTGTCAAAATGAGATCGTTTTGTCTACATGAACATCACCTTGAAATACGCTATTAATTTGTGTCGTCCAGAAAGTGGAACTATGTATTAGACAAGCTTTCTCAATGGTTTCATCCCAGGAAAGAAACAAAAGTTTGTCTGTCGGTCCGTTTTGTCAGTCTGTCTGTATGTCTACCTGTATGTCTGTCTGTCAAACTGTCTGTATGTCTGTCTGACTGTAATTGTCTATCTCTCTGATTGTCTGTCTGTCTGTCTGCATGCTTGTCTGTCTGTCTTTCAGATTGTCTACCTGTCTGTCAGACTGCCTGTCTGTCTTTCAGATTGTCTAGCTGTTTGTATGTCTGTCAGTCTGTCTGTTGTCTGACTTTAAAATGGTCTGTCTGTCTGACCGTGAGTGTGATTGTCTGCATGTCTGTCTGCCCCTCTCTCTCTCTCACTCTCTGTCTCTCTCTCTCTCTGTCTCTGTCTCTCTCTCTGTCTCTCTCTCTCTCTCTGTCTCTCTCTCTCTCTTTCTCTCTCTCTCTGTCTCTCTCTCTCTCTTTCTCTCTCTCTCTCTTTCTCTCTCTCTCACATGAACACACACATACACACACATGTACTGAGAAACAAAATATAATATCTTCAGAACGAGGTCAGGACCAGCACAGCGAGTGCAAATTTCCATAGCCAGGCGAGAGAGCATTGTCCGACAAATGTATTGTTGCGAGCGCACTGGCCCCCATCCGGTCTCTGTTCCAACCCCTACCACACCCCACCATTTTGCCCCAATCCTCCACCCCCCCCCTTCCTTTTGCCCCATACACCACCTGATTAGATCTGGAGCTATGGATTTGCACTGACGATACAGGATACTAACTCGTCCGACATCGGGGGTTAATTACACCTGGCAGAGCTGCTAACTGATGGATAGATGGATGGATTCATTATTGCTTGGGAATTCCAATACCAGATCTGTACGTGTACAACAAGGCAATCACTCTTTGTACAATATAATTATCTTCATTTCACCTACCACTTACCTTTCTCTTTCTTGTCTCTCTCTCTCTCTCTCTCTCTCTCTCTCTCACTCTCCTCTCTCTCTCCTCTCTCACTCTCTCTCTCGCCCTTTCTCTCTCTCTCTCTCTCTCGCTCCTTTATCTCTTGCTCTCTAACTCTCTCTCTCTGACCTCCCCTCTCTCTCTCACTGTCTCTCTCTCTTTCTCCTTCTCTCTCTCTGTCTCGCTCTCTTTTACTCTCTCTCTCTCTCTGGTCCTCTCTCTCTCTCACTGTCTCTCTCTCTTTCTTCTTCTCTCTCTGTGTCTCACTCTCTCTTACTCTCTCTCTCTGGTCCTCTCTCTCTCTCACTGTCTCTCTCTCTCTGACTCTCTGGTTCTTCTCTCTCTCTCTTCATATCATGTATAACCATTTTCGTCGGCTACCTCTTTCTCCTCACTGTCTTCAATCCACCACTCTGTCATTCATTTCTCTTCCTCATCATCACCTCTCTGGACTCCCACAGTATGCAGTCCCTTCAGTCTAAAAAGACGCAAATTTTTTGTTTCGTTCATGTCACCCTAAATTGGGATGTTCACCCCCTCCCCCAAGCCCACCCCCAACCCCTTCACATCTCTCGGTATACGGCAGCTGAATATGCGCATTTACAGTGGGTTTTATTTTTTATTTTTTTTGGCACGGCAGCTGAGCATGCGCTGTAACCCAACAAGGAGAACTGAAACATTTAGGAGAAGGAAACACAATGGCCTCTTGGAACGTTGGGCGAAAGACAAGATTCAGTTCAAAATTTACGTCAAGTGAAACCAATGGGCCATACGCTGAAAATCTTAAAGCTGGGTTTTCATTTGTACGGAAACGGAAACGTCAAAAACCCGGCAAGTAGTGAACTAGAAGGAATACTTCCCACGCCGTTTCCGCACACATGGAAACATTCTTTCTTTTTGCTACGTGATGGATTTTGGACGTGTCCGTTGCCGTTTTCGTTTTCCTACATAGGAAAACACAGTTTAATTCCTTTGAAACTGATCCTGATCCTATGGTAGGCAGGATCGAGCACTTAGTCTTCTCGGATAAGGACGGACAAGTCGGAGGATTTACGTGCACGCCGCGCACGTTAAAGATGCCGTACCGTGGCAGTTGAAAGTGGAGAAGAGCCGGCCGAACAAGGCCGCTGCCCGGACAAAATTCTAAAAAAAAACAAAAAAACAACGTATCCCTACCGCAAAAGCACACAGAGACAAGAAACGTGAGGTGTAAACGCCGAGAGCAGCCAACCCCCTAAACTAAAGACCTAAACACGGGTGTTAATAATGCAAAGATTGTCCTACTGGTACCAAAATGGCGCACGCTGTCCATTTTTAGGCTCGTTGGTTTTCCACGAAACTGATAATTCATAGGTCAAAATGTGGACATTCCAGCAGAAAGTTTTTTTCACCTGTGGGAATTCGCGCACGCACAGATCAAAAGGTGAAAATCACATAATGCCATATTGGTGGGCGATTATCGGTGTTACGAACAGACGAACTACGGGTGGGTTTTCAGCTACTCTTTGAATTTGAGTTTGAGTTTTACGGCGCGCCGGCACGATACCGGCCACTTTACGCCCCTCACGGTCTATTTGGGTGCACTTTATTTATGTTTCGTATACAGAGCTTTTAAGTTTGGCAATAGAATTAAATACATTCATGTCATTTTATCACATTGGTTCCATTTACCTCCATAGTGTACATCCCACGCCTAAACCGAGTCAAACCAGTCCGACTCAGTTCGCCACTAGCCTGAACAGAAAAGAAAGCATGACAAAACCGTTGTTCTAAAGGCAAGGTGTTCGCCTCTTATGCCGAAGGTATTGGGTTCGATTCCTGGTCGCGTGATTTTTTTCCGTACGAGCTTTAGCAAATTCAGGAGCGGGACAGCAACACACTCCCAAACACAGGCCATCGGCTAAGGGATTTCTCGTCCTATCGAACGCTGCCATGGGTGATGCAATCTCTGGACTGTGCCTGATATGACTCTGAACGTCACCGAAAATCCCTGGGAAGTGTTGGAGCTGTCCTGTGTTTGGGGGTGTGTTGCTGCCCCACTCCTGAATTTGCTAAAGCTCGTACGGAAAAAAAATCTGGCTTCCCGGTCGGTGCAGGCATATTGCAATTTTGTTGGAAAATTCCCGCCCTGATCCTATGGTAGATCGGATCCAGCACCTAGTCTTCTCGGATAAGGACGAAAAACTCGGAGGGCCCATGTGCACAGTGCACACTTTGTAGATACCTTGGCGGATGGAAATCTAGAAGAGCAGGCCAAACAAAATGTTTTAAAAAAAAGGTATCCCTACCACAAAAAAACAGCAACAACAACAACAACAACAAACAACACAGAAACTAGAGCAGATACATAAAAATAAGAAAAGTGAAGTGTAAATGGCAAGAGCAACGGACTATCTAAGAAACAGACCTAAAGGTGGACATTCGTGCACATTCGTGGACATTCGTGCACATTCGTGGACATTCGTGGACATTCGTGCACATTCGTGGACATTCGTGCACATTCGTGGACATTCGTGCACATTCGTGGACATTCGTGGACATTCGTGCACATTCGTGGACATTCGTGCACATTCGTGGACATTCGTGCACATTCGTGGACATTCGTGCACATTCGTGCACATTCGTGGACATTCGTGGACATTCGTGGACATTCGTGGACATTCGTGGACATTCGTGGACATTCGTGCACATTCGTGGACATTCGTGGACATTCGTGCACATTCGTGCACATTCGTGGACATTCGTGGACATTCGTGGACATTCGTGGACATTCGTGGACATTCAAGGCGTTCGAAAAGATGATTCTTCAGCTGATGTTTCACAGCCATAAAATATTCAATCCTTCTCCAGGAGCGAATCAGAGAAGTTCCCGATGTGTTTAGATCAGTGGTTCTCCGGAAGAGGGGGGGGGGCGATTTTGATTTTTGGGAGTGTGTGTCGTGGGGGGGGGGCGAAGGAAAGGGCAAGCAGGGGGCTATAAACGATGAAGGGGCGATATTTGGGGAGGGGGCATGAATGGAGGACCATTTTGGGGGCAAATACATGGCAGTCACTGACTTGTTGAACAGTGAACAATACGTGTAGATGGGTTTTATGAATAGAAAAGGCCTATTTTTTAAAATGTATTTGGCGACTGGCGCTTTCTGTGTTATAATGAATAATTAACACGTGTATCGTCATAAACAGATCTCTGAGAAACTTAGCATCATAATTTGTGTGTGATCAGTCTTCTTGTGAAATGTACCCATTGGGTTTGACTATGGATTTTAGTGGGGGGGGGGGGGGTGAAATAAAATTTGGAGCTTAGGGGGGCGATTGCATGAAAAAGGTTGAGAACCACTGGTTTTTCGGTGCACAGCTAGGGCAAGAATTTCACAGCTTGAGAACCGCTTGAACGGGAGCAAAGTAACGCTTTAGGTGATTTCTCCCAAGTGATAGAACATCAAAAGTCACAGAAAAATATACCAGGCAGCATAATTATGCCTTGCAATTAACTTTTAAACCGCTGGAGATAACTGAATGAAATATATAGTCTTGTCATCTTTAACACCTTCAGGACCAGCACTGTGGACTCGTGAACTGTCAACTGTGAACGGTACTTATAAAATTGTAGAAAAGTGAAAGTCCTCAGCAGAAAATTAATGTTTCCTTACTTAGATTCCCCTCAACGGCTTGAAACTACTACAGTTATCATTATCTAAAAAGTTATGGAAATTTGAAAATTGTAACTTTCCGATGTTGGCAAGTAAAGGGTTAATTCAAGTTCTATTGATCCCATAAATGAACTAGATCTAAATGAGCTTTTCAGGCAAGATAGAAACGGTCAAAGCACTGGACCCGACAGGCTGAAACCTCATAGTGTGTTCTGAATTTGTTGTTTGGTTGTCCAAGACACATCATCGAGACTTTAGAGAACCGAAAGATTTTTATTTCACGGGAACCAAACTTTGAATATTCGTTTTTAGACATTTTTGAATTAACCTACTTCGTTCAAACGTTACAGCCGTTTATTGCGGTTTTAGTATAGAAGGAACACTTCTGGTCTTCTCTACACTATACCAAATCCACATGTGGAATACATTTAAAAACCAGGGGAATTTTTTCCCCCCCATCTGTCGATGATTTTCCCAGACGTTAGATGTGCAGGTGTGGAGCTAAATATAGATCAAAGTACGCGCGTGGATTAAAGTGGTTGATGTGCGAAAGTTTTGACTGTGGGTTATACGAGTGTGTCCGGCAGTGTGTTCTACTGTCTGACTGTATGAGACTTGTTGTTGGTTTGGGAAAGGGGCGGATGTGTATGTAAGTGTGTGTGTGTGTGTGTTTTTTTTTTGGGCGAGCCGCTTTTTGCCGATTGCAGTACAGACCAGCAAATTCAGGGGCGGGGCAGCAACACATCCACATCTCAGGGATTTTCGGTGCCGTTCAGGGTCGTTTCATGGTTAGGGTGAACAGTCCAGAGGTTGCAGCACCCATGGTAGTGTTCGATAGGACGAGAAATCCCTTAGCCGATGACCAGTGTTTGGGGGGGGGGGGGTCTGTTGCTGCCCCGCTCCTGAATTTGCTGGTCTGTACTGCAATCCGCAAACACGCGGGCGGGGCTTTTGATGTGTTGCTTGCGGGGTGGGGGTGTGGGGGGGGGGTGGGGAGGGGTGTCATTATGTATATTATATATATGTGTGTGTGTTTGTTGTTTATGTCCTTGTTCTTGATGTTGTTGTTGCTGTTGCTCTGGGGGAGGGGGGGGGGGTATCTTGTTGTAAGTTGGCACAATAAATTGAAGGGTCAGATAAAAATCAAACTGTAGGCTCCACTTTTTAATGAAAATGTCAAACTGTTTGTGCAAAATGGCACCTAAAGTTGGAGAATATCAAAGCTATATCGTGGACAGAATTTGACTGGTGACAGGGGGCATTTCACCGTTAGGGGCCGCGCGCACTATCCCGTTTCGCCTGCCGCACGGCGTGCAAACACAGATTTTGGCTTGCTTGGCAAAGAGTTTCCCGTGCTGCACGCCACGCCAAAGACTGCTTGCATTGAACGGGTGGTTAATTTTAACAGTGTGCGCGGGGCCTTAGGGAAACATCATTTGTTAGGCCAATATTGTTTCTTGAGGAGCCCCAGACTAAGGCTGTTGGCCCCCAGTTCTTGATTCTTGGTCTTCAGTTTCTTTGTTGATCTTCCCAGTCGGTGGATATTCTTGATTTCTTCTCTGGAATTTCTTTTACATTGCTTTGTTCCTGGATTTTGTTTCTTTGGTTTCTCGTTGCTAGTAGACGCCATAGAGAACGGGGGGACTGTACAGTAGTATAGAGAGAGAGAGAGAGAGAGTGAGAGAGAGAGAGAGAGAGTGAGAGAGCAGAGAGAGATTAAGAGCGAGAGAGAGAGATTGAGGAAGAGAGAGTGAGTGAGAGAGCGAGTGTGTGTGAGTGAGAGAGAGAGTGAGAGAATGAGTGAGAAAGAGTGAGTGAGAAAGAGAATGAGAGAATGAGTGAGAGAGAGTGAGTGAGAAAGAGAGTGAGAGTGAGTGAGAGAGAGAGAGAGAGATAGAGAGAGAGAGAGAGAGAGAGAGAGAGAGAGAGAGACAGAGAGACAGAGAGAGAGAGAGAGAGAGAGAGGCAAAAGAAAAAAAAAGTGAATCCTCAATGGTAATGGCATAAGCCATTTTTGACACTTTTGAGCTATTGAGAACAACCTGTTTCTTTTCCTGTCATTTGGTGACTTATGCCATTATGATTCTAGTGGATTGTTGCATTTTCCTATTGGCGCATTTCTTTTTCTATCATAATTATCTAATAGCCATCGTACTCAGGAATGTCATGAACCATCAGTGGCTTTTTGGCATAAGTCTGACACCATTATGCCAGTATCATAGAGCTGTGAAGAAATCTTCCTGCAACCGTTGGACCCAAAGGCATTATACCAAACAGTGTAAGACGTGCGGTTATCTTTCAGAGACCTTTTCTCATATGCTGAAAGATTATCAACAACAAAAGCATTTCCACGGGACGTCACAACGAAACAATGAACATCGTCTTTCACCGTAACAAAATATCCAAGACAGTGAAGCAAACGCAGTATTATCCTACAAAGAGAACCAAGGCCGCTTGAAACGATTGCCAACGCTAGTATAGGGATCTCTTCTCAAAGGCTGACTGTTTTTTTTTTCTGCTGCCGATAAAGAAAATAAAACTGCAGCTTTCCCTGAAATAGCAACATCTTCCGACACCATCTGTTGGTATCTGGCGACTTCAGTTCTTGTTTGTTACAGTTCTACTTTTTGCACCGCTGAGAAATTCGGCGTTCAACGTTAGCGTCTTGTGTATTATCATAAGGAGTTAGAATAAATCTGAACTATGAAACAGCTTGATAAGTGCCAAACTGCATTTTAAAGAAGTGTGCATTTGTTATAACTCTTCTATGTACTAAAAGATCTCCAGTTTTTCAGAAAATAATGGGGATGGAACAAACAAGAACTTAGGTTGTGAAGTAGCAACATCTTTTGATGCAATGATACCATCTGTTGATATCTGGTGTCAGAAAAACTTTGATAACTATTCTACGTCTATGTTTAAGTATCAAGGTACCCTAGGGAAGGCAATTGTTTGAACTATTGGAGACATCGGATGTGTAATAACAAAGTACCTAGCGGACTGACGTCACTCCAGCTAGGAAACCCTAGGACCTTCATTGCGTAGGACTTGACCTCAAGTTTGCACTTAGGCAGACATCGTTTCTATAAAGAACCGCCGATTGCGGCATCATGCCGACGTCCGGTTTGGTGTAGGGATCCCCCTCCCCCTCCCCCCACGTCCAGTTTGATGTAGGACCCCCCTCCCCCCACGTTCAGTTTGATGTACGGACCCCCCCCCACGCCCACTTGGATGTAGGGACCCCCCTCCCCGACGACCAGTTTGATGTAGGACCCCCGCCCTCCACGTCCAGTTTGATGTAGGGACCCCACTCCCATCATACATCCACACCTCCAACCCCACCTTCCAAGGTAATCTTGCCAATTCTGCAGAAATCTAACGTCGGACTGACATAGTAATGCTGGCTGGGAAGTAGGGTGCAGCCATAACGTAGGTATACTCGGAAGAGCAGAAAAAAATTTGATAAGATCCTTGTCACGAGCAGAGTTAGGGTCTTGGGGATGTTATGACTGCACGAGAGGCAGCTAATTCACACTCGGACACAACCACACAAGAAAAGTATTAAATAACTAGAGCGTATATATGTCAGGCCGGTCAGGCCATAGTTTACATAAATATTAATAACAAAACAAAAGACAATAGGGGTATATATCCAAACCAAAAAAAAACTCTAATTAATAACTTAACCAATGATATTCATGTAACTATGGAGGTACTGCAATCAATAGCAAATAGGTATATTATACGAAACTAGATATCAATTTGAAGTGACAGTTGAGTCGCCACTGGCCAGTCGCCAGGCAAACTCTCCATAAATCATAGGGGCTTAAATGTTAGGAGAGCCCAGTACGTTCAAAGCCTACAGAAGCACTCTTCGGCTTGTAGGTAATTTAAGCAGTTGCCAAAAGACTATATTTTATGCACAATCACTATTCAATTCATCAGCAATGTGCTATATTATTCCAATCATACTATGGCAATAGATCTATGATACAGGACACTCGTGGTCGAGTGCCAGCTGGGGTTTCCTTAGTCTTCCTATGAGGCTGTAGTTCTCTCTCTATCTCCGATCTCTATTATGCTTGAATAAATAAGACATATTACCATTGCTCACGCCTACTGGTAGGCGCGAACATCAATATAGCGCAGCGTGGGCTTTCAAAGGTCAGCCCACTCAGACCTTTCTTTCTAGAGCTCAGTCAGTCCGTTAGCAAGGACTTCTTGTCTTCAAAGCACACAGTTCAGGTACTGGTCAACCGGAGATACTTCACGACACGATGCTTCTGCTCGCCTGTATTCACCAAATCTGAACGTTACACGATGTCTTATACTATCTAACTACCCAGCGTGCTAGTCCGCTGGCCCAATTAGTTCAGCTATCTCATAGGTCGAAACCTCCCACCATTTTAATTGTAGTAATACGTCTGCACTATTCTACCAGCCAGTTAACGTGCAAAAACTTATCTTGTCATACTTAACAATGTCAACTGTCCCCACCTTGTTTCACCCCTACTCCATTACTTATTAATCACGAACATTAAAACCCACAAACGTGAATCCAACCGTTTAACTTTACATTTATTTACTCACCAACTATAATTTGGCGAGGACCGTTCAAGGCCACCAGCCAATTTTTCATGGCCCTGGTAAAAAAACAACTCACTCTCTGCGTGAGTTTTAATAACATCTGAATCATGACAATCCTGTATGTAGAGATGTAGGTACTACGGACAAGGCAACTCTGTTGATTAGTGGAAGATTTGGCTCAAGTATCCAGCAGACTGACGTTATGGTGGGACGCATCAATATGGTACGTGTGTTCTCTCTTTCTCTTTCTCTCTCTCACACACACAGACGCATACAATTTTTTTACTGTCTATGTCTCTCCTACACGTACACACACACATGCACGCTCTATCTTTCTCTCTCCCTCTCTGTCTCTCACTCACACACACACATTCATACACCAACACTTACCTGCACACTCATCAAAGGACATCAAAGGCCGATCACTCTGTGCCCATCAACGAGAACACATCAAACCCGACAGAGTTGTTGCCCCCCCCCCCTCCCCTGTCTTGCTACGGAAAAACACCGTACAGACAAATCCTAGCTCAATTTCTCTTCTTTAGAATGAAATCTCTGTTTTTCTTCTTTGGTTTCGCCGGAAATTTGCCATATTATTGTTGTATGTGCATTTTAACCCTTTCGAGAAAATCAGGATTGAAGTTTGGTCAGCAAAAAGTGCTAAAACGTATAAAACATTACGTCACAAATGCATATCTCGCAAAGTTTTTCACCGATTGGAATGACACTTATACATCATGAAATAAGGAGTGGGAGAACCACTTCCATGACAAAACCTCAAAATTGGCCAAATGTCGCATACAACAATACGGCAAATACCTCTCGATTTATAATTATGTGTTAACTGATAGGGTTTTTTTATGTTGTTTTTTGTTTTGATTTGGACATCACAAAATGGAAATAGAGTCTAGTAAAAACCAGAGCAAAGTGTCATATTATGTTGTTGTTTTTTTGTTGTTTTTTTTAGATTTGACATCACCTGTATAAATTTTGCTTTCTGGCGTGTAAGGGTAGCCACACAAAGGCCACCGAATTCGGTCACCGAGCCACTAGGCGCTTTAGGTGAGAAGAATTGCACTATATGAACGGACCGAATCTAGGTGGGCTCTGTGTGCAGTTTGAAATTATATAGTGCAATTCTTCTCACCTAAAGCGTCCAGTGGCTCGGTGACCGAAATCGGTGGCCTTATGTGTGGCTACCCTAACGCTACGGTAAGCCGAATATTCGGCTCGCAGAGTTTCGCTTCGCTACGGAAAGCCGAATATATTCGACTAGACTGGACACAGATTTTCCAACACTAATATCTAAGCCAATTTCTCGAAATACTGAATCCCATCCTGGTTCAATGATTTTCCTTTACTTTATTGTCAAATGGATTATGTCTGGTGTTTATATTGAGTGAAAGAAAAGACATCTTTGAACTACATCTAAAGTTCAAACTGGACAGTCTTGAGAGTTCCCGCCCACACCCACAAAAGTTACCGTTGGGAATGAGTATATAATGTCTTTCATCGTAGCACGGCAGTCTACCTGTCTCACATGCCCGACCGATGCCAGGATTTGTCCACATGCTTGTCCTCTAGCAGTCTCCGTGTACCGTATACCTGGCTGGGTCATCATCATTTCATTTCATCTTTCTTCCTCTTCTTCATTTTCTTGCGCGTGGGTGGTGTGCTCTTCTGGTAGGGTCACAGGCTAAAAAAATACCCAGACTGGATGATCCCATTGTGTGACGTCACAAAACAGCGAAAGGTCATGAACCATCCGCCATTTTAGGTATACTAGTAGCGACCGACGCTTCAGCATAGCTACAATTTTGAATACCATTTTGACGCGCCTACTGAACGCGGAAGTTTGGTTCCGCACCAAGAAATTAATACATGTACCACCAATCTTGACAAATAAAAAGACATTTCTACTGCAGATAGAACTAGAATCGGTATTTCCCGAGCGGCGGCCATGTTGATTATACAGTCGCCGCTCGGGAAATTCCGTAAAAAAACGACACAGCCCGAAGCTCGTGTTTCCAGTCTGGTTAATTTATTAGCCTGTGGGTACCGTCTCCTTTTGTCCTATCATTCTGTTATTGTCAGTCTATCGTCTTGCTTTTGCCTGGCATAGTGTAACCCTTACCGCGCCGACGTGCGTACTCTGAACTCAAACTCAAACTCATACACTTCTTCTTCGCCCGGTTCTCCTTCTCCTTTCCTCCTTTCCCATCCAGCAGCCCTGCGGTAATCCACCATGTAGGATTAAGGTCAAGTTTGTCCATAGGACTGGGCATGTTCCTACATTGGTCCGCTGGTTACGACATCGCGCCGAAGTATGGTGATTGGGAAGTCCCACCCCTTCAGTAATCCTACCAACCCGAGGGAAATCTTGTATGAATCTCCTTAAGTTCTCCTATCAACCTTACAGAAATCCTATATAAATCTTACGTCAGATTGACGTAGGGATTTTATGCCACGGTTGTCTTCTTCGAAATTCCAAGTTAGAGCACCAAGTCCTGCTCAGCTGGAGAGACTTGGGTCGGTTTGGATTTGGGGGGGGGGGGACCTTTATTTATAGAAGTTGAGTGTGCCTGGGCATTTTGAACCTCTTATGTTTTGCAGCTGTTTAAACAGAACACGCCCTACTGGCAAATGTTAACTAACGTAGTGAGAATTTATTCAAGTTTTGTGGAAAAATGGACCACTTGTACAGGGTTAAAGAGTACACAACGATCTTAACCCTAGGCGTGCACTAGCCGATTTCGATCGGTCGGCCAACCGAAGTTGGACGTTTGACGTCACGACCTTTAGTTTCAATGAGACCTCCCTGCATCAGGGAATTCCTTGGATCTAACTGACACTTACTGTCGTGACGACATTATCCAACTAGTTGGACCGACCAGAAATTGGCCAGTGTGGGCCTGGGTTGTCGCTGAATTTCAAAATCCGCCGAGGAACGAGAGAATGTTTACGATGTGTGTGTGTGTGGGTGGGGGGAGGGGGTCGCCAGCCTTACTACTGTCATAAGCCATTTAATTGGCAGTTTTGTTTCGTCTTGGGCTGTCAGAGCCAATTAAGTCAGCTCTCCCAAAATCTACACATGTACCTATGGGGTTTCTAAATCAAAAACTGCCACAAACACTAAATTTGTATGAATATTAGTCTGACCACTCCTTAACTGTCATAAGCCATTTAAATTGGCAGTTTTGTTTCGTCTTGGGCTGTCAGAGCCAATTAAGTCAGCTCTCCCAAAGTGTACGCAGGTACCTATGGGGTTTCTAAATCAAAAACTGCCACAAACACTAAATTTCTAGGAATATTTTGAAGTTTAAACACCTTTGGTAGAACATAGTAAAATCTTTCCCGACAGTGAAAGGGTTAGCGTACGAGAAGCTCATGCGAAGGAGAGGAGCTAAGGTAAAATACTTTGCATTTATGGTCATAGATTGAAAAGTTTCCCCTGTAGTTACGTTTTGTCAGGGAATGAAATTGTTTGATATAAAAAGAGAGAAATAGTGACGGGGATCGTTCATTGTGCATTTTTGGGCGTTTTGGAATGTTTTCATTCAGTGTATGACTCAGTGATTACAGATAACTGAATAGATAAATTTAAAAACAACAACGTGAAAGTATGTGGATTACCAAGTATTTTAGTACACAGTTGTCTGTAGGAACTATCCTGAGGATCGGACCCTACTGAAATCTTTCATCTCCCAGAATTGTCAACTACCGAATTCTGCGTTGTCGGTCCATTTTTGGCTCTTTTTTCGCCTTAATAACACTTTCAAAAATTATATAATTAATTTTCTTAACTGTCAGTTACAGAAACAGAAGAAAGGGTAATTGTTTCCCGGTTCCATGGCTGCAAAAATCATAAAAATTGGTAGGGAAATGTGCGAGTAGTGAACGTTTCAAATTTTCTTATTTTTGAAAACGGCCGTATCGCGGAGTTCTCATTTTCCGTGTTCGCCCCTATGCGACGGGACCGACGAACTAATGTAACCCAATGGCTTTTGTATCATCCGATTGTTTTCATTCAAGTATCAGGAATTTCTTTTTTTTTTTTTTTTTTAAGTTGTAAAAAAATGTAACAATGATCTCTTTGTGTGCTCCCTTTGATCGGCCCACGGCACGGGAGACAACATTTCACATGTCAAAATTTGGCAAATAGAAAATGTTGTATGTAGCAAAGCCTTGCGTAAGAATTAATACCCAAACGATATAACTAAAGGCAAACTGGAAGAGAAGACAGAAAATGGCCGATATTTCGGGAACAGAATTTTTCAAGGAAAAAAAACAACGAAAGAACAACAACAGAAAAAAAAAAGGAAAATTGAACAGATAAAACAATCGAACGATAAAAGATTTGAATAGGAAATTTATAGAATCTAAACAGAATATTCCTACTTAAGTGCGAGTTCTCGCTTGGACAGCAGCGCAGAAGCACGTCTGCCAGTGTGTGGAGGCTCGAAGTTTGACTTTGCCTATTGGTCACAAGCAAGACACTGGTTTTAACTTTAAAATAAAAGTAAAAAAAATCCCGCCAAAACTGCCCAAGGCCTTTTGTCACTGTACGTTAGTTATAGCCTTGCTGCGACCCCACAGTTTTTCTGTGGTTTTTATAATATTTCGTACATTTCACATGCGTTCAGTTTGGTGCGCAGTGCCATCATGGCGCGCAGAAGTTCTGAGACATGTCTGTAGATCATTTGAGAAAAAGAAAGAGAGAGAGGGAGAGAGAGAGAGAAAGAGAGGAACAGAGAGAGAAGGAGAGAGAGAGAGAGAGAGAGAGAGAGAGAGAGAGAGAGAGAGAGAGAGAGAGAGAGAGAGAGAGAGAGAGAGAGAGAGAGAGAGAGGCGGGGATGGGAACATGGATTTATTCCGGCCAGTGTCGAGTACCTCATCAAGTATAAACAACAACAAAAAATAATCGATGTTTCTAACAGCCAAATTGTAATTGTCCATGCAAAGCAGTACTTTGTTTAAAAGTTTTCAGACATCAAGGCTCTATTACCTACTTCAAGTTCAAGTTTACTGTAAGCCGCCTGAAGGCCAATTCAAAAAAAATTATGCAAAAGAATCATGTAGACAACATTTGGAAAAAAAAAAATGAAAGAAAAATGCGCTCGGTCCTTCACCCCGCTCCTTGCCAGAGAGAACAATTTACACACATATTTATAATAATGCGCAATAACATGTAAATTGATTGATAAATGCCTGCAAGGATCATCCTGGCATCATTCGTGCAGGTGAGATAGACAGGTTGTAGTGTTAAGAAGAAAGACATTAAACGCCAAAAGGTAAAGATGTTATAGTTATGTTAAAAAACACACACAAAAACATATAATATCACCCTGCGGTCTGATTTTGACTTTATTCAATTTCCATTTGTGATGCCAAGAGGAAAAAAAACAACGCCAAATTATAAACCGAAAAATGATAAAAGAACATTATAAAATTATTTTAAAAGTGAAAAGAACTAATTTGGCTCATACTGTCTTCTCCCCCCCCCCCCCCCCCAAATCTGTCTCTCTGTATGTGGTAGAAAGTGACATAACGAATGTGACAAAACAACAACAATCATACTTAACTTCCTGCTATCGCTAATATTCTATTTAATGACCATTAATACACTCCATCCTGTGTTCATCAACATAATACTCATTAAGTTTGTCTAAATTGCTTTTGTTTTTAACCATTTAAGACTCCTACTCATTCATGAGACAAAACGGCCGTCCTTGTTACGGGACCGTCATATTTCACATTGAAAGCTCTAGCTGGACGGTGAACACAACTCAGTATTTTCTCTATTCCACTTACTATTGGACTACGCCCCCCTAACTATAGCCAGGTAGAACAAGGGAAACACAGCGCATTAATGGGCTTTAATTACCGATGTTTGTCCATTCAAAGTTCACGTCATCGCCCACCTCCGGGCAGCCCTCACGTAACCGATTTCTTACATAGCAATTAAGTTTTCAATCAGCTTATCTTTGTTAATGAATAGCGGAATCGATATGACCCCGGGTCATCCTCTTACGTCAAGAAGAAATTTGGTCCCAGCGATCCTCAAAAGGGGCGGGGGGGGGGGGGAGTTGCTTCTACCTTTTTAAAAATATAAATATAGGCCGACAGGTAATGGACGTACTACCGTTTTGTGCCCTATCCACTATCCGTATTATTAATAAAAGAGCTTGTTTTAAAGTGGAAACCGTGTCAAACGTCGCACCAGTTTGTAAGTCCGCTCACAAATCCGGTTGTATCAAAATTCTAAGTAATCCGAATATTTTCCATTCATTCATTCATTCATTCAATCATTCACTCATTTGTTGATCTATGACTACAAAAAGTCCACTCATAAATCCGGTTAAATCAGACTTTTAAGAAATCCGAATATTTTCCATTCATTCATTCAATCATTTACTCATTTGTTGATCTATCACTTCAAAAAAGAACTTGTAATCAGCATCTATTTTCATGCTTATTTGAAAGAAGATTCAATTCCCCTGCGTAAAAGGTGGGATGGTAATAGTGGTTTAGATGGAAGACAATGGCAGGACATTCTTCACACTGATTCACAATCATCTATCTATCTATCTATCTATCTATCTATCTATCTATCTATCTATCTATCTATCTATCTATCTATCTATCTATCTATCTATCTATCTATCTATCTATCTATCTATCTATCTATCTATCTATCTATCTATCTATCTATCTATCTATCTATCTATCTATCTATCTATCTATCTATCTATCTATCTATCTATCTATCTATCTATCTATCTATCTATCTATCTATCTATCTATCTATCTATCTATCTATCTATCTATCTATCTATCTATCTATCTATCTATCTATCTATCTATCTATCTATCTATCTATCTATCTATCTATCTATCTATCTATCTATCTATCTATCTATCTATCTATCTATCTATCTATCTATCTATCTATCTATCTATCTATCTATCTATCTATCTATCTATCTATCTATCTATCTATCTATCTATCTATCTATCTATCTATCTATCTATCTATCTATCTATCTATCTATCTATCTATCTATCTATCTATCTATCTATCTATCTATCTATCTATCTATCTATCTATCTATCTATCTATCTATCTATCTATCTATCTGTCTATTAGTTTGTTTATTTATCTATCTATTTACTTCATTCAATTTATCTACATTTGTTTTAAAGGGGGGTGGGGGGGGGGGCGAATTTACCTGGTTAAATTCTTGTAGACCAAATAAGGCTAGGACGAGACATAAACTTTATGGTTCCACGTGCTTTGAAAAGTAGAGAACCACTTGTTTACTTATTACGTCAATGAACCAAGATACATCCATTAATGACAGCGACGACCAGCCTAATCCTTTAATTTCTAATCTCTGAGTTCATTCATATGTCGGCCATTTTAATACCTACAGCAATCCAAAGTCACAGATTTCCTAGAGGATCTGCTGGAATTAACCAGAGATTTATTCGTCTAATTCAGGGCGTTTAAATCTAGTTGCTGCTTACATCAGTGCTTCTCAACCGGGGAATTTGGGGACCTATTTATATATTTACTTATTACATGTACTTGTTTACATATTCATCATTTATTTATCCATGTATTCATTCGCTCCTGCATTCTTTCATTCATTTATTATTCATTTATTTGTTTCTTATTTCCTTGTCTTATTATTCATTTGGTTACTTATTTACCTGTTCATTCATTCATTCATTCATCCATTCATTCGGTATTCATTCATTCATACATTTATTCATATATTTATTCATCTATTTATATAGTCATTAATTCATTTATCCAATGATTTATCAGTTATTCATTTATTTATTCATTCATTTTTTTTTATTTTCTTACTCTTTATTCATTCATTCATTCAAGTAAAGGCGGCGAATTTGATAGGGGGGGGGGGGGGAGGGTGATTTTAGAATGAGCTGTTAAACAACGCACATGACGTGTTTAAACATGTAAAACCGCACAGACGTTTTTATTTTTCTTACTCCAGATTGTAATATTATGGTAATTTCTTCCGATGTTCTACTCAGTCTCCATCTCTTCATTCCATTGGCCCGTGCAGTCCAATCTAATGTTGCTTGATCTAATTTATAAATATACAAGTAAATACATGTACAAAAAGATAAAAAAAAAAAAAAATACAAAGATAGATTAATAAATAAATGAATAAATAAATAAGTAAAAAAAAAAGATAATAGATACGTAGATAAAAAAGATTGAAGGATGAATAGATAAATAAATAAATAAATGGAAAGATAGATAAATATCAAGCCCTGAGACTTGAGTGGAACTGAAGACATGTTTTGGAAAGGTTGAGAACCACTGGTCCAGATGTACCCACTGAGTACTCGTGGACGCAAAGACTTCCGGGAATCAACGTCCGTTCATGTTTAAAGTCAACAATTTCAGCAGATCTTATTCCTCTAACAGGTGGCAGGAATTAATTACAGTGGTTGTTATGAAAGAGACAAATTTTAATGGACACCAACAATTATCTAATTTCCCATAGCCCCGGAACAAGCAAGGTTGAATGACCGTAATTACCAAATAATTAGAAAACTAGCTAATGTTCTCACGACTGTCGTGTTACTGTCATTGAACCAACGTAGTGGTGATTTTTACGAACGTCATCCCATTCCCCACCATCGCCACCCCTTCATAGGCCATATCCCTACTATCTCACGGATTTAGGAAGTACCTTTTTCTTTCTTTTCAAAAAGGAGTTGGATTATTCAAAAAGGCCTACGATAAAGCAGCGAGTGAAATTTGCAACAGTGTGCACACGAAGTAATTTATGTAGTGAGAGCACACTGTGTCGTTAATGCAGTCTGTTAGTTAGGAAGGATCTTTGGCATCACCTGGCAAGATTGCCTCCCAAGAAAGGCGTCCTGGTAAAAGCAGGAATGCCAATCCCCATTTGTCCTGCTATCCCAAAGGCGGTTGAGCTGGCTCGGTCAGACGAATGAAGGGCGGGCGAATCCCCAAGGACATCTTGAATGGGGAGTTTGCAACCGGCACCAGACCCACAGAAAGGTTATTCCTTCGGTATGAAGATGTCGGCAAACCTGATCATTATGAAGACAGGCAGCATCAACCCAAAAAACTGGGAAACCCAAGCCATAGACGGCAGTAGTTGGATTGTTGCTGTCAGGTCATGCATCCACAGGACGGAGAAGCGAAGGCAGGGGCAGTTGGAGGAGAATAAGGAACGCAGGAAACAGTCAGTAGGAATAATCCCGGAGCCAGATGAGAAGATCTTCAAATGCGGCAACTGTTACAGGGCTTGCGGCTCCAGAACTGGACTGTACTTTCGAGACAGAAGGAGGCCAACAACAGTTAGGCTAGGCTCTTCCGCTGTTGCCGGGAAGCGTCGCGGGAAGATTCAAGCGTTGGTCCTAAGCGAGGTGCGTGGCCTTTGTAGGAGTGAGGTTGTGTTTCTAAAGAATCTCAGACACTCTTTCTTATCCACTGTTTTCTTGGTCTTTCTCTGTCTCTAGATCCGGAGGTTATGGTGGTATTTGCTTGGAGTGCTGGCTGGTATGGCGGCATTCTCATAAGATGTCCAAACCATTCCATCTGTGCCGAGACGTGGGATACCGAGGCGAATCAATTCGTCATATTCCGTCCGTCTGATTGCGCGCGTATCGTCGATGTCAACAATGCAACAATTCGCACCATACCCCTTCATAACTGAACGCAACAGAGTAGTATTCACGTATTTATAGGCCCGAAATTTCTGGACAGTATAATGGGAGAAAGAAAGGTTCTTCTCGGTATTCTGAGTCACGGATCTGTGTATGTAATCTAATACAGCACAGGTTCCGTGCCTGCTATTACGCTAATGTTTTCGTTACTAGTTTACCTCTTCTAGTCTTGTTTGCTGCTATGCGGAGGCACTTCTCATTTCGCACGTTTCAGTCTTTCATTCAGTGTCCAAGTTTGGCGTTGGTATTCAGTCTGTACCAGACAGAAATGAAAGACAATTAATATCTTAGTACTGGAAATTTCACCCCTCTTTTTCTCCTAACATGTCCGTATTTTCAAACAACGAAATACTTTGTTCATATTCCTGTTGGAATTCATTTCCTTTTTCAAATAAGACACAGATGTCACACAGGAGACAGGAGTCACGAACCGCACTGGTGCTCTTTAGGGCGAAACAACTTTAAATTTTGGTCATTGAATTACTGAATGAAGACTTCAATGCTGAGAGATGTTTTAGTGCTTTCCTCGCAGTAATGTTTGTACAGATTACATTATAATTATAACAGCATATTTTCTGTTTGTTTTGGAGTGTAGATGGACTCAGCCATGGTATAGAGAACTAAGTCCTTCAGTAGTATTTAATACATACATTTTGACAGATTGCATGTCCGGCCCCAGTTTGCAGGGGAGGAAGAGGTCAAAGAGGGATCAGTTACTTACACTCTAAGCCAACACAGCTTAGAAAGAACACGGCTCAACAAATCCTACTTTCTCTCTCTCTCTCTCTCTGTCTTTCTGTCTCTCTCTATCTCTCTCTGTCTCTCTCTCTGTCTCTCCCTGTCGCTCTCTCTCTGTCTCTCTCTATCTCTCTCTGTCTCTCTCTATCTCTCTCTCTATCTCTCTCTGTCTCTGTCTCTCTCTCTCTCTCTCGGGAGCTATCCATGAAGTAGGTAAGCTCGGCTGGGGAGCGAGGGGCAGAGAGATAGAGGTGGTGGAGAATTTGGAGGAAGGGGTTGACGCAGCACAGGAAAAGTGTACATTTGGGGGGGGGGGGGTGGAAGAGAGAAGGGCTCTGAGGAGGACACGCAGGCTTTTTAATTTTAGTAATACCTTTTTAAAAAAAAAAATCCACCTTATGAACTGAAACTTTAAAAAAATTTTTCAAACAAAAACTAATTAGGGCAATATAAGAATTGGATATACAGGCTGCATGTCAAATAATCCATGCGAAATGACACTTGAAGTTTTAAAACATGAGGGATTTATCATGGATATTCACCATTCTAATGATCGTTCTCTTGTATAATTTATTATGGGCGGCAGATGTGTCGAATCCAAGCCAAGGATATGAAGCGCGTGGCAAAAAGAAAAAGTTGTATATGTAACAAAAGCCTCGTGCACGAAATAATACAGAAAGGATAACAATAAAACACAGAGGAAAAAGGAAAGACACATCAAGCTTTCGGTTATTGGACTTTGGTCAGGCAAAATGAAAAAAAGAAAAATGTAACAGGATGAAAATAAAATTAAACAACTAAAGAAATCGTAAATGTCTCAAAACTGCGAATATTAAAATTTGTCGTATGCGAGTTCCAAACTTGGATTTTCGGAACACAGCTTGTACGTCAAAGTTTGGTCAAAACACAAACACCAAACAACTAGATCTAATACAAAAGGATATTTTTAAAAAAAAATCGGGCCTGCATACTTTAAGGATGGCCCCTTGCCCCTCAGTACAAACCCGGGCAGTGCAGGCATGTTGGAAAGTGGATTTTTCTCATATTTTCAAGTCCCTGGTCCTATTGGGGGGGTAGGATCGAGTAGTTCTTGGAAATTGGATTTTTCTCATATTTTCAAGTCCCTGGTCCTATTGGGGGGTAGGATCGAGTACCTAGTGTTCTCGGATAAGGACGAAAAAATTCGGAGGGCCCGTGTGCACGTTGCGCACGTTAAAGATACCTTGGCAGTTGGAAATCGTAAAGAGCAGGCCGAAAGGCCGCTGCCCGGGCAAAATTGAAATTAATAGATTAAAATTTATCTATATCATCTCCCCCCCCCCCCCCCCCCCCCGCCAGAACAAGAAATAATAAAACAAGTAAAGTGAGGTGTAAATGCCAAGGGCAGCGAACCTCCTAAAATAAAGACCTCAAATCACCCTCAGTACAAGTTATGAGTTGCCAGTTTGTTCCTACCTGAGCCAGAGGCCACGCTTGTCTGGAGGTTATTATTCTAACTTCGCGCTAATCCCCCAATTATTTATTGTAATTTCACGAGGTAGTTATTAGTAATTTGGCATCCGGCCACGGGTAAACATGCCGTGACGTAAGACGCTCCATTTGCTGCCACTTTGAATCTGTTTTGAACTCTGGAAGAAATTGACTCGTCAGGTGTGTTTCTGACAGCTAAACTGGCAACCTGTGTGGTTACCAGCACGCACTGACTCTTCCCCTGATCACGAACTGTCCAGGATTTTTCTGCGTGCTGTAGTAAAAAGTAAAATCTCAGTACAGCTGATGGAACGCTCAGTGAACCCTTTATTTACTACATCAAAATTAATCCATAACTACATTTGATTTTTCTACATGTTGTATGCCATCATGACTGGAAATAGGCATTTCAGCATGTTTTTATCTTTTTTCTTGCTTTTGTGGAGGGTGGGAAAATATGATTACATAAGAACAATCTGGGGTGTGGATACTCACTTGTTAGCTCTCTGCAAAACAACAAACCTTTCGAGGTCTAGAATTTCGCTCTGCATGAAGACAATCACATTGAAGGAGGAAAACAGAAGCAAATGGAAATTATTAAAGCTTGTGAAAAGGTAGATCAGTAGATTGGAAGAGTTTTCAGTATTTGAGAGGATGAAAATTGCTGACAGGACTTTTAAGTGCCGTCACTAAACGAAAGGTTAAGTCTATTTTTGATTCTGTTTTCACTCAATTGTTCTAGAACTCACTTTTCGAGGTGACTCGAGACAGTTCTGACGCGGGGGTCTGTTTTAAGTCCACAGTTCACATTTCACGCTGAAAAAAGAGACAAAACACACTTGGTTCAGTGCGTCACAAGCTTTGGACTTTCAACAAATAATAGAAAACAAGATTTTGGGGGAAAACCCAGCTAGTTGAATGTAGGTCAGCCATCAAATAGAGTGGTGAGTGGAGAAGGTGAGGCAAACAACTGGCCATGAGTAAAGCTCAGACTACTCATATCAACTGTCTAGTATTAAATGCAATGTTTGTCTCACTTAAGAGCAAGGTAAAGGTCACAGAATTTGGGAATTTGGGAATTTTTGGTAAAATTGCTGAAGCCTATTACAATACGCCGATATGAAAGAAAGAAGACAGAGAGGGAAAGAAAGGATAACATGGTAAAGAGGAAGAAAACAAGAAGAAAGGAAAGAAAATGTAGGGGAAGAGAAAACAACATGGTAAAAGGGAAGAAAACAAACTGAAAGGAAAGAAAATCAAGGGAACTGAAAGACGCCCGAAGAAAGCAAATAATGTCTAGGGAAAGAAAACAGAGGGAAAGAAAACAGGGATAAAAGAAAGGAAACAACACAAGGAAGTACAAAATGATGAAAACCAAGAAATTCAACGGAACAATAACAGAAAGAAAAAAAACCAACAAATGAAAAACACGAATTCAATTAAAATATGAAGTGGAACTCTTACAAAGCTTTCATCCCAACCAATCTTCCCTCCTTGCCAAATTCAATTTGTGTCAGAATTGACTATCTCAGAGCCTATCAAATGTTACCATAAGTTGCAGTTTCTTCACGCGCTTTTTTTAACCTGAACGTGTCAGTTTCCCTTTGAGCGATGTCTGAAGTCATGAGAGGTGCTGGAAAGTGCTGTTCTCAGCCACTGGTTCTGTGTAAAATGTCAGCTGGTGATATAGGATAAAGGTCTAACGTATGGTGTTTCAGGGATGGATGACTAGCACAACAGACGAGCAGAGAAGCTAACCAACGGGCAGTTTAGCAGACAGTCATGCAGAGCTTAGGGTGATAGACAAGTGTACCAAATAGCATGGTAGGTAGGCAGAAATATGGAGATGTGTACATAGACAGGCAATTCGTGTAGGCAGAGATCTGTCTATCTATCTAATCTATCTATCTATCTATCTATCTATCTATCTATCTATCTATCTATCTATCTATCTAATCTATCTAATCTATCTATCTATCTATCTATCTATCTATCTATCTATCTATTTATCTATCTATCTATCTATCTATCTATCTATCTATCTATCTATCTATCTAATCTAATCTATCTATCTATCTATCTATCTATCTATCTATCTATCTATCTATCTAATCTAATCTATCTATCTATCTATCTATCTATCTATCTATCTATCTATCTATCTATCTATCTAATCTATCTAATCTATCTATCTATCTATCTAATCTATCTATCTATCTAATCTATCTATCTATCTATCTATCTATCTATCTATCTATCTATCTATCTAATCTATCTAATCTATCTAATCTATCTATCTATCTATCTATCTATCTATCTATCTGTCTATCTATCTATCTATCTATCTGAACTTTACAGTCGTCAACAGGACAGGGGCATAAGATTTCGTCTGACCCCGCTAAAAACTGAATTTAAAACTTGCGAAATGCAAAAAAAAAAAAAAGGTAAAATCCTACAACAGACGTTTCTCAGAGTGAAAGCATCATATTACACGTAAACACCACAAGGACCGCTCCCACCCCCACCCCTGGCCCATGTGAACAAACTACCTGCAGACATAAGTAATCCCTGCCTTCAGCGCCCCCTACCGCTAACCTTGTTACCCAGCACCGCGGTATTTAATTATTTACACAAGGGAGGTAATTCAACACGCCAAGGGCTATTTTTAAAGTTATCTTCCTCTGGCTCGCACGTTTATCTAGGTTACGGAGCCTATTTTTAGAACAAGTTCTTTACCCGTTGCTTGCCTTATCACTCTGGAGTATTCCGATTTCACAGGACGACGAAAGACGTGCCCCGCCCCCTTGCCCTTTCCTTCTCTGTGTACACGATTTCTGTGCTGGCAAGTGACAACTTGTACCAAACAAAGATTTGAGCGAGATATATTTGAAAAGTCATAGTTTTTCAACTTCCAAGTCCTATATAATTATTTTCATTTTTTTATATTTTCGTTGGAAATTTTTAGTTTTTTAACTTCCAAGCCCTAAGTGTTATCATTTGTTATTGTTGTTGTTATTGTCTAATATAAAAAAACACTGTCTTATTTTCTATTTTCCTCTTATAAATTATCATTTTGCCTGGCCTCTGCCACCCCCGGGGTTGGGGGGGGGGGGGACAATTTTTTGTTATCCCACCCAACAACCTTACAGAAATCCGATGTGCATTATTAATGTCAAGTTTGCATCGGAATGACATCGTTCCTACGTAGATCCGTTGGGTTCGTGACGATGCCAGTTTGACGCAGGGAACCCGCCATTGTGGTAATCCTACCAGCACTACGGTGATCTTATACACATCTACATTGGGTTGACGGAGAGATGCTGTATGGGATCATTCTCCCACATTATCCATCCTGTCTCCAGTTTCTCTTTCTTCTTTTTCGTCCATTTCCCTATTATTACCGCCATCGTTATCACACTTACAACCCTCTTTCACAAGAGATGAAAATTGCCTAGCGTAGTTTAATGTAAACACTGCAACAGATTTATCAAACAAACAAACAAAGTACAGAGTAATTACATAACTTTAGAGTGATATTTAGAATCTACGTTGAGATTATTTGTCGAGACAAAGTGATAAGAAAAATAAAGACATTGCACAGATCCATGGTAACAGAACCATCCTGAGCCAAAAAAAAAAAAGATTAAGAGTTATTTATCCTAAGTCAAATTTCTGTAAATAGGTTCTTGATATTTCCTGTTGTCAGTTGAGCGAATTTTGCTTTGAAAGTGTTCCTGATCACCAACTCCAAACCTGTTCACAAACGGGACTTTTCTTGAATAAACTGTGCAGACTTTCTTGGATATACAGTAACACTATGGGTGGCGAAAAGGTGGTATAGAGGCAAGGTGCTCGCCTCTCACGCCAGGGATCGCGAGATTTGAATAATCTTATTTAGGACAGATATTCCTGTTATTTTGGTGGACAGATTCACTGTGGAAGAAGCTGTCTGGAGTGCAGTGTCACATATTTTGGATGGTGGGCAGTCATCTTCTATTAGTCTAATGAAGACCCTTGGAATGCCTCTAGGCACCTACACTTTAAACTTGTGCGAAACTGCGGATCAGGGAAGGGTAATCAAGTCCTTGGAAAAACCGTCCGATGCATCCAAAACGAGGAGGAAGTGACTGAGAGCCGTAAAAATGGGATCCACTGACAAGACTCATGATAGAGAAGGTAATATGCTTACACCAAGGGGTCATTAAGGGCGGCTGTGTGTCCAAATATATAGTATCGATACTTTTTTCATCTTTTTCTCTTTCTCTGTGTTCATTTACGTGCTAACATTTCCATTTTATGATGTCATATCTCAAGAAGGAATGGTTAGAATGCATTGAAATTTTGCACAGTATTTGCTAACATCCTTAATCTTGCCCTGAACCTATCTTTGGTGTTGTTGCTGTTTTCTCATCTCATTTTATGGTTGTATATGTTTTGCATACTAATGAGACATTGTGAATTACACATCTTCGTTTTCCGTCAAATTATCAGACTGCTGTCTTGCTTTGTGTTTTAATACCCTTACTAAATTAGGTTGAAGACATAGCGTCTCCTTGTAGAAACTAGCATGCAAGATTTCATTTCAGTATGTTAAAAGATAATCAAGTTATGAGATTTTAAAATATTCATGTATTTGTCATATTGCGGCAGCCATTTTGAATAGTTAATTAGCATAGTTATGTGCTCACTTACGTTGTTTGAATCCTCTTTTTCCTAACAAACACTTTGATACATATGGGCAAAACATGAAGCTAGATACAAGGAAACCCGTTATTTCTACCCTATGTCTCACGAGCAGAGTTAGGGTCTTGGGGATGTTACGACTGCACGAGAGGCAGCTAACTCACACTCGGACACAACCACACAAGAAAAGTATTAAATAACTAGAGCGTATATATGTCAGGCCGGTCAGGCCATAGTTTACATAAATATTAATAACAAAACAAAAGACAATAGGGGTATATATTCAAACCAAAAAAAAACTCTAATTAATAACTTAACCAATGATATTCATGTAACTATGGAGGTACTGCAATCAATAGCAAATAGGTATATTATACGAAACTAGATATCAATTTAAAGTGACAGTTGAGTCGCCACTGGCCAGTCGCCAGGCAAACTCTCCATAAATCATAGGGGCTTAAATGTTAGGAGAGCCCAGTACGTTCAAAGCCTACAGAAGCACTCTTCGGCTTGTAGGTAATTTAAGCAGTTGCCAAAAGACTATATTTTATGCACAATCACTATTCAATTCATCAACAATGTGCTATATTATTCCAATCATACTATGGCAATAGATCTATGATACAGGACACTCGTGGTCGAGTGCCAGCTGGGGTTTCCTTAGTCTTCCTATGAGGCTGTAGTTCTCTCTCTATCTCCGATCTCTATTATGCTTGAATAAATAAGATATATTACCATTGCTCACGCCTACTGGTAGGCGCGAACATCAATATAGCGCAGCGTGGGCTTTCAAAGGTCAGCCCACTCAGACCTTTCTTTCTAGAGCTCAGTCAGTCCGTTAGCAAGGACTTCTTGTCTTCAAAGCACACAGTTCAGGTACTGGTCAACCGGAGATACTTCACGACACGATGCTTCTGCTCGTCTGTATTCACTAAATCTGAACGTTACACGATGTTTTATACTATCTAACTACCCAGCGTGCTAGTCCGCTGGCCCAATTAGTTCAGCTATCTCATAGGTCGAAACCTCCCACCATTTTAATTGTAGTAATACGTCTGCACTATTCTACCAGCCAGTTAACGTGCAAAAACTTGTCTAGTCATACTTAACAATGTCAACTATCCCCACCTTGTTTCACCCCTACTCCATTACTTATTAATCACGAACATTAAAACCAACAAGCGTGACTCTAACAGTTTAACTTTACATTTATTTACTCACCAACTATAATTGGCGAGGACCGTTCAAGGCCACCAGCCAACTTCTCATGGCCCTGGTAAAAAAACAACTCACTCTCTGCGTGAGTTTTAATAACATCCGAATCATGACACTATGCCTATCCTAAGATTGCGTGTACACGAAGGGGATTTACCAGACTACAAGAATGAAAGCATGATGTTCTCAACATAAGCAATTTACGTCATCACTTTGGGCCTATTCATCAAGTTAACACATTTTGAGGTCGAGATTTCACCATTTCTCATTAAGCATACGCTTCTTATTACTGGATATTTTGCCTTGTTTTACCTTGTGATCAAACTTCGCGATTATTTCTCACCCTCATGTGTTAGTAAAACTCCTAGTGTTTACACGACTCACCTGTTACAGACTTTAATATAATGTTGAGAAGCAATCTTGCATTTTCTTTTAGTTGAAATGTGATAATAGAGTTTATTTAATAGGATATGGTTCAGAAAGCCATGCCGAATTCGGATACACGGATATCCACGGAGCGAAGTTGACTTGAAAAAGGTTAATTCATGAAAATTTTATTTCTGCAGGGACTACGGTAACGAAATTTATAATAATAATAATAACAATGAAGATCATTTATATAGCGCCTAATCCAAACGAGTTTGCTATGGGCGCTTTACAGAAAGTTTTGTTCTCTCGATTTGCATCTCTCTCACTCTCTCTTTCTTTCTCTCACCCTCTCTCTCTCTATATATATCTCTCTCTATCTCAGAGCAAATTGTAACGCAGCCTGTTAGGCGCAGTTCACAGCTCACAACTTGTATTCTAAAGTATTATAATAATATTTGAATATATATTAATATTCATTTAATACATATGAATCTTACTCCATTTTTTTTTTTTTTTCGTCAAAAGTCGGACCACAAGCCTAACTTTATGACTCAACGTCCTGTTTCATCTCTTCATCCATTCCACACATTTTGTTCATTTATAACACTGAAAGCAAATGCACGACTTTCACTCTTAACCAAGGAAGAAATCAAAGCAATTATCTTAACGCGTTAATTAATCGGCCACTTAATGGTGTTTTCTCCAAGTGTTGGCAAAGATGTCTTTGTGCTCGGCTCCCCAGCACACTCCGGCTGGATCTACAGATTGCACATACTCACAACTCTTAAGTATAGTACCTATGCAGCTGAGACAAGGATTCCCAGACTGGGCAAAATATACCCCCATCCGAGGGGGCAAATTTTGCCCACCCACTAGGTAAACTTGCTGATTTTGAATTTGAACATATTTTCATTGACTGACTATGTTTGGTTCTAATGCACCGGTATCCTTTCATCATTAGGGCGGTGTCATACTCAGCTCAGAACGTCGAAGCCAATTGCTGACGGCAAAATGTACACCCAAGAAATAATGGCAGAAGCTGACTGTGTCTAACCGGCTTAAAATGATAGGGTCTTCCTCCCGGATTTACTAAGAAAATATAGGAAATTATGGTGTATACTTCTTGTCCCGCCAGCAGCTGGCTGTATCGTTTCGGGCATGGTTTGATACCCTCTTTAGTCATGGTTTGATAGCCCCTTTAGTCATGGTTTGATACCCCCTTTAGTCATGGTTTGATACCCCTTTAGTTGATTATGAGTTTGATACCCCCTTTAGTTGATTATGAGTTTGATACCCCTTTTAGGTGATCATGAGCAAGTGAACTAACATTGTTATGAACTATTATTATTGCCATTGTTATTTGAACATAATAAAGTTAAAACTTATTATTTGAAAATTTCGCCCGCATAAGTTGCTTTAATATGGTAGAAGTCTGAGCTCAAATCACTGAACGTGGGGCGTAAATTTGCTTTCCGAAAGATGAACGAAACAGGTCGAAAATGGTTGGGAACCCCTGAGCTGGGACACAGGCAAGCACGGCTTTACGATGGTCCATTCCCCCTCCCCATTCCCGCTTCCGTTCGTATTTCTGGATTCCAGCCCAACACAGTTGCCATAGTGGAATGTACTTTCTGTGTCACATGTCCTGTTGACAACGGCCACCTCTAAGAAAAGTCCAGGCAAGCTAAGATCAGCCCACACAAATGAAGTTATGACAGTGTCTTGTAATGGTGGAATATTGTTCCTCGGCCAGATACCCTTCGGAAGACGGCCATCTCTCGGAAAAAGTGCAGTTCCCCTTTCCTCCCCCTTCCTCCCCCGACCCTCCCTCCCCCACTCCATATTCCAGAATCCCTTTACACTGAGACCCATCCATACAGAAAACGTTATGATGGTTAGAACTGTAGAAAATGATACCTTTATCAGACATCCTTATGAAGACGGACACCTTTCAGAAAAGTCCAGGCAGGCTGAGTCCAACCACACAAAGAAGTTATCGCATTTCCAGTAATGGAACATTGTTTCTCTGCCAGACCCCACCCCACCCCTACCCCCACACCCCCACCCCCACCCTCCCTGACGACGGCCATCTCTCGGCAAAGTGCAGTCTCCCTCTCTCTTTATATTCCAGAATTCCTTTCAACTAAGACCAAAAAATATTTTTTTTTAAATTGACACGGTTGGAACCCTGAAATGTTATACCTTTATCAGACACCCCGATGAAGACGGTCACCTCCCAGAAAAGTCCAGTTTCTCTCCCTCTCCCTTCTCTTTTCTCAGGGCTACCTTTGGTCATATTTCAGGAAACCTCCAAAACGAAGACCGCCCAGCACAAAAAAAACTATTGCACTCCCAATGGCGGAATAAATACCTTTGTCAAAATTTAATGTCCTCTTGAGGACGGACACCTCCCAGGAAAGTCCAGCCTGGCAAGGCTCTTAAGGGTTGCCATAATGCTGGAAAAAAGGGGCCGGGGGGGGGGGGGGTGAGGCGGGCGGTGTCTGCTGTGCTACGGAAAAAGGACTGTACATGCCAGTCTACACCAAATTCACATTAACGTCATGTTCAAGAAAGGATTATGTTACATCTTTCTGTCTCGGTTATAATTTTGTATGTCCAAGAGTTTCTTCTGGCGGTCTTAATCGAAACATCAAGGATCTGGAACCCATCACCGGGTTTAAAAAATGTTTTAAACTCGATTGATTTAAAAAGTATTTTGGTCGTTGATGAAATTTCTGTGTCATGTTCAGTAAATGGTGTGTGTGTATGACTGTGTCGTGTGTGTATGTGACTGAGTTGTATATATGTGTGCATCCGATCGTGCCCGTGTGTAGATGTGTTTGTATGCGTGTATGCAAAAAAAAAGTGGAGTATTATTTTTGTCTTGTTTTACTCCCTGCAAAGCACCTTAGGCTGTCAGGCAAACTGCGATATATTCATCTACTGTATTATAGTTATTGTTATTATATTATATTATTGTTATATTTATATGATTGTTCTTCTTCTTATTATTATTATTTTATTATCGTCATCACAAAACGGAAGTTGCAATAAGTAAAGCGTGGCATGATTCCAAATGTTTCTTGAGTCTTTTGCAAAATCGTGTTTTGGCATATACTGTGTTCCTCCATAGCATGGCAGGAATATGAGCGGTATGCACGCACTCTTGACTTCCACATCTGATTACATCTGTGACTTTAACGCTCATTTCTCATGTTCGTGCTTTCTTCACTGCGCCATAGTGTGTATGTTTCACAGTCTGTTATTCGTGTGTTATCATTGACTTATGCTGACTGACACATTTCGTGAAAAGAAGAATTGATGATATTCCCTCAGGTGAGATAGTTTTGTTCTACCATCCCCCTGTATACACTTCAATGCCAAATTTTTATATTTTACATACATCCGGTTCTGTTCACTTTAGATTCTACAGAGATTAGGTAAAAAGTCGAGGTTGTATGGCTCTCACAATGAACTGGTCAGTGGCTGAATGAAAACGGATCCAAACTTACTAGGGCCGAGATCCATAGTAACAAACGTTTTCTGTTCTGGCAAGTCATAGTCCGGTTATTATGGTCGTCAATGAAATAGCCGCTGAGACCACTTTGAGTCTGAAGCTGGGTTCTCATGTATACGGAAACAGGAACGACAACGGAAACGTCAAAGAACCTTCAAGTAGTGAAATAGAAAGAAAATTTCCGCATGCCGTTTCCGTACACCTGGAAGCACTCTTTCATTTTATTATAATTATGATGGAATTTTTTTTTTTTTTGGCCGTTTCCGTTTCCGTACACATGAGAACCCATTTTGAGTTTGAGTTTTGGGTACAATGGCATGATAACGGCCACTTTACGCCTTTCACAGTTTATTTCGGCACTTTATTTGTGTTTTGGTATTCAGAGCTTGATGTCACAAATGTGAGGAGCTCTAGGGAAATGGTCCACATTGCCTTTTTTTTTTTTTTCAAAATCGAGTTAAAGGTATACTGAAAAAGTACAAACTGTCCCGAGAACTGTTCACTTATTTCATGTAAAAATGTTGAAAATTGACCAAGTTAGGGCTATTTCAAGGTGGTAAGGCAGAAAAACGAGTTTAAAGTCTACGTAAATTTATAAAGGCCGTCAGATTGGATCAGAATGAATAATAAAAAAAAAACACCCAGATTTATATCCGGAATTCATTAAAAATTCTTTGCCCAGGCATAAAGAAATGATCGAGGATTCTGTTGAATGTCAAACATCGATATAGGACAAAGAAGTCCCTGTCTACCTATTTTTGGCTCTATCTCGAAAGTGCCGAACGCGAGAGATGGACCATATCCCTAGTGCGCCTCACAAATAGAATTAAATTCACTTAATTTAAAAAAATATTTTAATTATTACATTGGTCAAATTTTCAAGAATTGTTTTGTACAGATTTGAAAATCTATATCAAAGAAATTTGAATGAAGTTCTAGGTCCTAGACTCTTTGAAAAAGAACAAGAACCACTGTGAGACCACGTCAGAAAATAATCCTTTCAAGGATCCGCAGGCATCGTGTCTTCTTCGGATAGGCTCCGTATCCATAAGGAGGAGCAGTCGCTTACATCGGTCAATCTCGGGAGATAATGGTTGCGCCTCAGTTTGGTCGTGCCGCCAGTCGTTTTGTGAGGAGCGTCTGGTGTGGCTCAGCAGTCCGATCCTGGCATGGCAGTTCCTGACGCAGACATTCCAAATGAACTTCAAAGTCAGGTCCGAGTCCTGAGTATGCTGGCTCGTTTCCTGTTTCATCAGGATAATATCGTTGGCGGGCTGATCAAACCTTGTCTCCCTGAAATTTCACATTTTTATTTTATTTGCTTATTACAATCTCCTGTCTCTCATACTCTTCAAGAGCGGGATCTGGAACAGACATGGACGATCATAGTTCGCCACTCATCTCTCCGCTAGGATGCTCTCAAAAAACCCATATTGTCCTGGTTTTTCCCTGTCGCCCATCTGTTCAAACTCTCTAGATATGTTATTCTTTGTCTACCTCTGCTTTTTGTGCCTTCTATTTTCCCAGTTATAGCAAGGTGTTCAAGATCTTTGTGTCGATTCAGGTGTCCCATGAACTGCAATTGTCTTCTACTAATTGTTTTTTATTACTGACCGCTCCCTGTTGGCGTCTCTCATACGCATTATGTTAAAACCCAGAAGCTGTTCAGACGACTGAACCCGTCAGAAAGAAGTGCTGAAGACTTGAAAGCATTCCTTATATCCCCCATGCACTGAGTGATCACCTCGCCGATACAAGGTATGCTCTTGTCTTGAATTACTGACTACAGGTGGTCAAATCTTCTACCATCCAACGGGCGTTCTGGGCTGCACATAATTATCCTGTTGTTTTGCAAGAGGACAAAATGGCAGCTAATTACAAAACCAGTGAATAGAACCTGTTTGAAACCTCTAGCAGAAAGTACGATTGCATTAGTTGTGAATAGGGTGAATGTTCATGTTGGAGAGAAACAAATTCCAGAAAATCAGGGGATGATAAGCAAAAAAAGTAAGCTTCGCTTTTCTGGGCACTAACTAAGCACATACACTTCTAATCACCTCACCTTTCCTTCTGTGACACGTTGGTCTAGAGGCAAGGTGCTCGCTTGTTAAGCCTAAGGTATCGGGTTCTATCCCCGGTCGGTGCAGGCATGTTGGATTCTGTTGGGGTTGTTTTTTGTGTTTATTTTGGGGGGGGGGGCGGGCGGGTCGAGGGGGGATTCCTGTCCCTGATCCTGCGGTAGGTAGGATCAAGCACCTAGTTTTCTCTGATAAGAACGAAAAGCTTGGAGGGCGCGTATGCACGTTGCGCACGTTAAAGATACATTGACAGTGGAGAAAAGCAGACCTAACAAGGCCTCTGTTCGGGCGAAATTCTAAAAAAAAAGAGATCCCTACCACAAAAACCACCAGAAACCAGAACCAGAAAAAATAAGAACAAGAAAAGTGAGATGTAAATGCCAAGAGCAACGAAAGTTCCTACAATAAAGACCGAAGTGCATCGTTTTCGATGAATTATTTTCTTAGCACTCTTGTCTCCGCCAAGTTTCAGCTTACATTTGTTGAGTGTAGGTGGTGTTTTCATGCGGGACCTGAAAGGGTTAACTGGTGAAATTTCTTTTGTAATAATCCATGCGGGGTGAACATGAATTTTGTTTATATGTGGGATCAAACATTTAACTCATGAGCATTTCTCTCCAATACTCTCTATCTATCTATCTATCTATCTATCTATCTATCTATCTATCTATCTATCTATCTATCTATCTATCTATCTATCTATCTATCTATCTATCTATCTATCTATCTATCTATCTATCTATCTATCTATCTATCTATCTATCTATCTATCTATCTATCTATCTATCTATCTATCTATCTATCTGTCTGTCTGTCTGTCTATCTATCTATCTATCTATCTATCTATCTATCTATCTATCTATCTATCTATCTATCTATCTATCTATCTATCTATCTATCCTGTGCCAGAGGAACATGATCGATGCATGTGAGGTCAAAGCGGAATATCTTCAGCACATAATAATATTATTCCCAGTGCGAAAACAGGATAGCTGTATCTGGCATAGAATCAAACAAGGGTGCACAAAGCGAAACTGATCGTGAAAAATTGTTTTTTCTTCAGAATCAAAGTCGAATAACATAACAGCGGTGTGACCTGCCCTGAACGATTATCGTGAAGACAAATTATGCAACATTCAGGTGTGGGCGGGATACCTGTGTATACCTGTGTATACATGTGTAACCCCGCCAGCAAAGAGCCGGTACAATAAAGTGTTCTACCTTAGGTTTGCATGAAGCAATTTCCGCGAGAGTATTTCCCATAACTCTTTGAACCAAAATTAATCGGTCAGCGTACCAGCTCCATCCCATTCTGCACTGTAATCACTTCCAGATTAGCTCATCCCTACTATCTAAGCGAGTCCAGAGTCCAGGCAGTACGTATTTTGTTCAATGCGTAATATCTTCGGACAATCATGTCAGTATTGCACGTGGTAACCGGAAATGGGAGATGGTAACAAGAATGAAAGCTTTGATGTGTTCATAAAAAAAAAATATTTTAAATTAAATGCCTGAATTTAATAGGGCGGAAATGATCAAAAGAAAAAAAAAACACAAGAAGAATGCAGCCCGTTGGTGGGCCCTATTGAAGGCTGAGAAAGACCAAGAGGTCAGGACCAGGTGTGGTTCGTCCGTCGGAATCGACGAGGACCATTTAGTCATCCTGGGGGGGGGAGGGGGGGGGCGTAGGTGGATTGGGTTCTGTGAGTGCGCAGATGACTGATCAGACTAATTCGTGCCTGGAACGTTCTGACGCAGTGTGGGCATGGGATGATGACGGATGCCGGGGACTTGCTGGCACATTTCCTGGCCTGTCTGCGTTGCTCTGCTGCAGCGGTTCTGTTGGCCTCACTGAATTTGGCACCTTAGTGGACAGCTGAACGTCATTTTTGGTCTGTCCATTGCAGTGACCTCCCACGTATCGTGGCTGATGTTAAAGGCCTTCATGGAAGCTTTCAGGGTGTCTTTGAAGCGCTTCTTTTAGTCTCCATGGGAGCGCTTGCCATGTTGGAGTGAGTTCGCCGTACAGCAGTTTTGGGGGAGCCGGTAGTCTGGCATTCGAACTACAAGGCCTGCCCAGTGCAACCTGAGCTTGCATCAAGAGATCAACAGAAACAAGAACGACAAGAACAAGAACCAGAGGAACAAGAACAAAAGAGAAGCAATTGCCAAAGCCAGGGATTCTCCGAAAACAAAAAACTCATTCAACATCAAAAGATGCTGTGGGTGTCCAGGTCTTTCTGAATCGGAAATTTCCCAATATTGCCGTTCACTATGGGTCGAACGCGCATGACGTCACAGAGTGTTTTGGTTTGGTTCTTCCGCCAAACAAGATGGCGGGTGGATCAGCTGATGAATGTAATTTTGAAATATGTCTAAGCGGTTAAAATGACTGCTGGTTGCATTGTAGCTGATTGTTATGACAGGGGTGGAAAGGATGGATCCAGGCTGGTCAGATTCCTTACCACCTGTGTAAACAAGGGAAGAGAAGTGAAAGAATTGACCGAACGTCTCCCATGTGCATTGTTTACTGCAGCTAACTATTTTCAGCTCGTCACCGACTGGTTCGCGACGCCTTAAGTGCTCACAATGCAAATCAGCTAACGAATCAAAATCAATGCCACCATCGCCATGGTGAAGCGTGGGTCCGGACAGCCAAGATGGCGGATATGCGCATTCTATCTATTCTCCACGCAAAAATAAACAAAAAATTAAATGTCTATGTCGTAATATCTGAACAGTGTGAAAATTACGGATGTTGAAATCTTTGCTTTTGAGAGGATCTCACTGCCCTAAGCCTTTGCACCTCTCTTTACATCTTGTTTCTATTTTTCTTGTTTTTATTTTTGTTGTATCTGTTGCATTTTTGGCTTTCTAAGCCCTCAAAAGTGCTTGTTAATGGGTTGTCTTGTTTTTGTCCTCGTCTTGTGGGAATATTCTAGAGATCATCATTTCCTGCACTCAGATCAAAGAAACATTTTTACTGCTGTAAAAAAAAAAACATCCTATTGTTTTTGCTATCACTGGCCAGAATATTGAAGCAACTTCCGTACTCCGTTTGGGATGTGATATATGTGTACACATGGGCCAGGCGGTGTACACGGGGCACTATGCTGGAAGTGGACTCGAGTTCTTGCTGGGTCCGGAAATAGAAACCACTCAGGAGGAGGGGGGGGGGAGGCAAGGGAAGGAGGAAAGGATTCATTTCCGCATTAGACCGGAAGACATGCGTGCTGAACGATGGAGACGTCACATAATTATCCGATTAGAACTATTTCTCCCGATTATTACACGTCACAAGGATACTCGTCCAGTTGTTGGTTTTCTTATTTCTTTCTTGGTCATTAGATTATGTAAGGTCCCAGAATTACTTCATAAAATGCATCAATCATAAAATGGTAAACAGCAAAACAGTTTCTACATTCTACATCCTCAGCAATCTCTCTCTATCTATCTCTCTCTCTCTCTGTCTATCTATCTATCTATCTCTATCTATCTATCTATCTATCTCTCTCTCTCTCTCTATCTATCTATCTATCTATCTATCTATCTATCTATCTATCTATCTATCTATCTATCTATCTATCTATCTATCTATCTATCTATCTATCTATCTATCTATCTATCTATCTCTGTCTCTCTCTCTGTCTGTATGTCTCTATCTATCTATCTATATATCTTTCTATCTCTCTGTCTCTCTCTCTTTCTCTGTGTTGTATGTAGCCTTTCGATTCAAGGGCCCTCTGACTCACATCTAGATCAACTTCAAATCTAATGGGACGCGGTGGCGGGGGGAGGGGGGGTGGGGTTGAATCGGGATTTCAATCAGAGGAAGAACTCTAACATGGGAAAGATTATGCTAGATACACTACATATAATACAATAATTAGAAGTTTTATGTGCCACTGGAAATGAGTGAAGTAGACAATAGAATGAGAAGAGGGAGAGCACGAGACAGAGGGAGAGAAAGAAGAGAGGGGGTTGAGAGAGAGGGGGAAGAGAGAGAATGGAGAGGGAGAGAGGGAGGTAGAGAGAGAGGGGGTGGCGAGATAGAGAATTTCACTCAAAGGAGGAAGTCCAAAATGGAAGGATTGTACTGGGTTCACTGTGCAGACATCATTGAGAGCTTTGTAATCAAGTGAAACAAGGATTTCTGTTTCTTTTTTTTTTCATTTTTGATTGCAATAAATTAATAATGAAAATTCAGTTTCATAAATTATTGCAGTAATTAGCACCGTAAAAATGTTATGTTGAAAATATTATCAGATGATGATTCAAATGGGAGATGAATTGAGGAAACGTGGGCTCGCGAGGGGGGAAAATGTAGCCTGTGATTTTGAGAAGTACTGGTATAGGCTAACAGCACGATAAAGCCGGGATTTCAGTACACGTGAAAACATTACTCCAAAGGGTTTTTGACGTACACATGAAAACCCAGCCTGAGTCGTGAATCCAGCGAGGGCGAATTACACCATCATGACTTGAGAAATATTATAATCGACTCCGCTTCCACATGAAAATGACTGATTCCTGTCCATGTAAAGGAAGTAGTTGACAAACGCGCCTAGGTATCAGGTTGCCAAGGAACGGGAAGCGGGCGACCACTCTGGGGAGAACTTGGGATTAATTGGATTAGTGCCCTTGTCCCCGGGCTTGCCCCGGTCAGCGATGGGAGATCGCTTCATCAAACAACGGGTATTGCTCAATGCCAGAACTTCAGAATTGACAGTAATCTTTCCTGACCTAGATATGAATTCCTTGGTAAACGTTTTATTTAATGACTGGAAAATACTGGGTATTATGTTGCTATTCTCGCTAGACTGGGTTATCCAGTCCTTAGTTCTTATTTGTCGTATCTCCATTTTCTGAAAAAGTGGAGATTTTTTAGTATGTAGAAGAGCTACAACAAATGCACACTGTTGCACTTGTTTAAAATACGTTGTGTTACAGATCAAGTTGTTTCACAGTTCCGATTTATTCGAACTCATTATCATCACTAGTCGACCCCGGCGAGATAAATTTTGCAGATTTTCCCTTTACCAAGTCCAGCTGTATATCTAGATCAAGGCCGCACTCATAACGACACTTAGATTGGATGGAAAGACTAATAGATCGTTTTGTTTCACCACAGTTCTCTGCTGAATACACTGATTTGATAAGTTGGCTTTCGGCCGGCAGTGTGTGAATATTGACGTCAAGTGCAATTTCCGGTCACATTTTTCGGTTCTGTCCGATGAAAATACGTCTCTGTTTTTTGCGGCTCAAAAAAAAAAATTAATATAAATAATAGTAAAGACTGATTTTTGTTCAAAATGAATGTGTCCACGTAACTCTTCGTTAAAAATTGACGCACTACACCAAGTTTCATAATTTTTGATGGCGTAGTCGCGAAGTTTTAGTTGCTCACAGGTTCACCCTCTAGCTCAATTATAGTAAGATAAGATACTAAAGTCACAAACGTTTGACGTCGAATTTCTCAGTTGTGCAAAATGCGGAGTTTGAAGAAAGTAGAATCTAGGTCGCGATATCCATGACCAAGATGCACAAAAATCTTCAAACTGTCGAAAACAACGCTCCAAGGGTCTGAGTTTGGAGAAATCGCCCTGACACGAAAGCGATCACAATAAGCTGGAAAAAAGCAAGACGATAGATAGAATATAACAGAATGACAAGACAGAAGGAGACCTTACCACATGACCCCCACTAACCATCCAATCTGCAAGATGGCAAATCGTGGTGAACTTCCTGTCACCCTGTTGGTGTAATTAACACTACGCGTGAAGTTATGACGTTGGCCAGCGCTAAATTGTGCTACTTGTCACTTCGATGAACCTGAACCTGAATGCACAGGGTTGAATATTCTTGTACTGAATTGCACACTGACTTATCATCAAGCTGAAAATGGGGTTTGTATTATGTCAGCGGTTAATTCTGTCAAAGTTAGAGTCATAAACAAATGAGATATTGCTGCTGTTTCTGTCAATGTTTATGTAATAAACAAATTATAGCGTTGGCATTTCCTCTCAGATCTGGGGGAGACACTTGACTTTTCAGATCAAAATATGTAACTCTAGTGAAAAATAAGGACACTTTTTGGTATCGACTATATTTTCTGAGCTAAACTGCACTAACCGGGGAAGGGGGAAGGGGTGTTTCTGTTTTATCCCTACTTGTTCTAACCATACGTTAAAACTAAAGATAGTTGACTGCTAGTCTTAAAGAATTATTATAAGAACCATAGAAAAACTGTGAGGTCGCAGTAAGGCTTAAAGCAAAGTCAAACATTGGGAAAACGAAAAAGTTGTATGTAGCAAAGCCTCGCGTAAGAAATAATACCCCCCAAAAAAAACGATACAATGACACGCAAACTGGAAAGGAAGACAGAAAAGTTTCTTGTTGCTGTTTTCTTCTCTCTTTTTTTTTCCTTGGAAAAGGCTGTTGCCGAAATATCGGTCGTTTTCTGTCTTTCCTTCCAGTTTGCGTTTCATTGTATCGTTTGGGTATTTTTTTCTTACGGGAGGCTTTGCTGCATACAACTTTTTCTTTTTGCCAATTTTTGACTAGTCTTAAAGAATTACAGACACGAGATAATATCATTTCCTCTGGAGTCGTTGAAATGGCTGCCAGCTGAAAAGTGCATCTTGTGTAATGTGGCCACCTTATGTCACAGATGTGTATCTTGTATAACGAGGCCAAATTGTGTCACAAATGTGTATTACAACATCGCACCGTCCTACAGTATCCAATCACTGAAGCTGTCATGTTCCATCACGCCAACTACGATCATATGTTCCATCACGCCAACTACGATCATCAGCTGATATAACAAAATTAATAGAAGGATTATCGATTTTTTAATTCCACAAGTCATGGAATTCGATAACTCAAAACCTAAGAGATAAACAAAATTATATCTATCTATCTATCTATCTATCTGTCTATCTATCTATCTATCTATCTATCTATCTATCTATCTATCTATCTATCTATCTATCTATCTACCTACCTACCTATCTATCTATCTATCTATCTATCTATCTATCTATCTATCTATCTATCTATCTATCTATCTATCTATCTATCTGTCTGTCTGTCTGTCTGTCTGTCTGTCTGTCTGTCTGTCTGTCTGTCTGTCTGTCTGTCTGTCTGTCTGTCTGTCTGTCTGTCTGTCTGTCTGTCTGTCTGTCTGTCTATCTATCTATCTATCTATCTATCTATCTATCTATCTATCTATCTATCTATCTATCTATCTATGTGTGTCTGTCTGTCTGTCCAACATTTTACTTGCTTGCCGGTCTGTCAATCTGCACGTATACTTATCTACCTTTCTGTCTTTCCAACCTGCGCCAAGCAATAAACTGCCGGTATGAAACAATCACGACACAACTTACCACATTTATTCTCCTGTAGGTGTGGACGTTGATTTAATTAGCATCTCACCTTTAGCATCGTTTGTCGTCCTGGGCTACACAGTAAACTGTTTAATGTGGGTAGCATAGAACAGCACAGCACACACGTTCACATGCGCGTTCACACATATACACCATCACACACATGATCAGGTATATCAACACCCACTAAAAGATCAAACAGTTGATACACAGCCAGGAAAACCCCTGAACTCTTTACCTAGAACAAAACAAGCGATTTGCGCCCCTTTTGTTAGACTTTTACACAGAATTGTTTCCCCTTTTTTCCCCGTGGGGTGGGGGTGAGGGGTGGGGGATGCTGTATTGTATGGGCTTGTTTTTGTTGTTGTTATTTTATTCTTCACAAGCAAATGAACAATTTGACTAGATTGTAGTTGCCTTTCCCATAGTCTCCGGTCCACTGTGAAAAACAAATTTAAATAAACATTAATACTTTAGACATACTTGTATCTTGCTGAAGACCTTTTTCAACATGACGCCGCGTAAAAGTCACTAAAACATCGAAAAAATGTAAACATTTACTTGACCCACACTTTATTTACTTGAAATTTAATTCATGTACACTTTATTTAGCTGAAATATAAATGGTTTACACTGTATTCAAATGAAATATAATTGGTGTACACTTTATTCAGTTGAGCTATAGTTGATGTGCACTTTATTTAGTTGCAATATTATTGATTGTCACAAATCCCAGACTGGGAGATGCGATGGTTATAACAGGACAACAATCACGAACGAACAAGTATAACACTTAACAGAACAACCCATCAGACTCACACATTTATTAAACATAAAGATAAAGATAAGGATAACAGTGCAATTACATACATACATTATATTCTTCAAGTTAACTGCCGTCCACGGCCCTCTTCCGTAAGCACACTTCCTCGGGTCCACAACCCGGTAATTACTTCTAAAGACACCTCGGCCTCAGCTTCTCCACTCAGGGTCTTAATGACACACTAGTATTCTTTCACACCACAGTCTCTCAATAGCGCCTCCCTATGGCAATACACTTTAGCCTCCTATACACCTCACGTGGCCATAGCACGTTAATACTTCAATTCACATGAATATCTCATTCGCACAGTAATACATCCATGTCATAGTAGTACATCTTAATAGCACATTCACGATCATATATACATCCCTGTCTGTGGCCAGACTGCCACGACTCATGTGCGGCGACTGTCCTACACCGACAGCTTCACTCCTGGCCTATGTGTGGCCTTCGGCCCTATGCTGGCCTATCCCCTGTGCTCACCGTAGGCGGCTCTTCGGCCCGACCCCGGCACCTACAAAAATAACATTACATTGGCATAATACCATACCATTTCTAATCACTTCACCCCTCATTACAACTCATGAAGCGTACACACAATAGTTCACATTTCACTCACCAAACATCTTACGGTAACACCTCCACCGTATTACACCCTACTCACTCTCGCTACAAATCCATGAAGCTAACTTCCATCTATCGCTCATGGCGCACATTGCTATATACAGTATCAAGGACTTCCACATTCCTCACATATACTTATTTACATCATGGTCGTAGACGAATATAATACATCAATCATAATTATCAATCATCGTTCCACCTACCAGTCATCACTGGAAACACTGTCACAATCTCCCGACTGTTCTCAGTCACGTCCGTCCCCTGGGACCTTCTAACTTGCAGTGATAGTAGTACAGCGCTCTCGCCTCATGCAGACCCCCCCCCCACTCACAACATGCACGCTTTTCATTACCCGTGGGCCGTGGGTTAACTTTACTCGACCCCCTTCCCCCGTAACTACTGATCCCAGCTCACCTGCTCGTGACATTGATGTACACTCTATTTAGTCCAAACATAATTGGTATAAACTCTGTTCATTTGAAATATAATTTATGTACATTCTATTCATTTGAAACATAATTGGTGTACACTTATTCAGTTGAAATATAACTGGTGTACATTCTATTCAGTTGAAATATAATTGGTGTACACTTTATTTAGTTGAAATTTTCCTGTCCTAATAAAACAATATTATTATTATATGTTAAAGTATTTTTGTGGGGGGCCCAGCCAGTTTTCTCTGCTATGTATCCTCCAAGTGCCAGATCTTACATTTGAGTCAAGCTAAATATTTCTCCGCGCAAAGTAATAAATAAATTGATCACGAATAGCATGAAATCCCCCACTTAGCTTTCAACAGATTAATTATGACAAGAGAATCAATCCAATGGAAAATAACCCATGAGTCTGAAGTCGCTGCCCTTTGCTGAGAGTTGAGGTCAGGCAGGACGAAAATGGGGAGATAATTTATGGCCAGAAAGGTAATCTCCCCTGACAGTTAACGGACCTGATAAATGGTTTCCTCCCACCAAGCCGGATAAGCTGTGGTGAAAATTAATTAGATGCGAGGTTTTGCGTTCTCCTTTATTGTAAGCGTTATTAACCGTCTCCCTTTACTTAATAATTGTGATACAGAAAATTAATGATAATTATTCTTTTTTTATTTGTTCCTGTGACAAATGTCACTCAAAATGTCTTTTAAAGTAGATATTTGGAGAGCGCTGATTGATTTTTGTATAGTTTTTAGTGTAACATGTATTGTTGAAGCAATTGGTTGGAAGGGTTCAGATATTGGAGAGGGTGAAAGAAAATAATATAAATTTATTAATATCAGATGTACTACCGTTTCGTGTGTGTTCTTATCTATCTATCTATCTATCTATCTATCTATCTATCTATCTATCTATCTATCTATCTATCTATCTATCTATCTATCTATCTATCTATCTATCTATCTATCTATCTATCTATCTATCTATCTATCTATCTATCTATCTATCTATCTATCTATCTATCTATCTATCTATCTATCTATCTATCTATCTATCTATCTATCTATCTATCTATCTATCTATCTATCTATCTATCTATCTATCTATCTATCTATCTATCTATCTATCTATCTATCTATCTATCTATCTATCTATCTATCTATCTATCTATCTATCTATCTATCTATCTATCTATCTATCTATCTATCTATCTATCTATCTATCTATCTATCTATCTATCATCTCTATCTATCTATCTATCTATCTATCTATCTATCTATCTATCAGTCTATCTATCTATCTATCTATCTATCTATCTATCTATCTATCTATCTATCTATCTATCTATCTATCTATCTATCTATCTATCTATCTATCTATCTATCTATCTATCTATCTATCTATCTATCTATCTATCTATCAGTCTATCTATCTGTCTATCTATCTATCTATCTATCTATCTATCTATCTATCTATCTATCTATCTATCTATCTATCTATCTATCTATCTATCCACCCAACAGTCCACAATCCCTGTACGTATTCATTCGCTACTTAGGTATTTGATCAAACCCACACCTGAGCACTTAATTATCCAAACTCCGTATTCAATTTATATTTCAGTTTTTCAACACCTGTACCCCCTTTTTTCAAAATTAAGGACCCCCCCCCCCCACCCCCACCCCACCCTCCGCCTTCCCCAGCCATTCCACTCTTGCCTGGCTTCAAGCCATCAGGCAGTTCCAGTTAGTTACAACCTTACAGGTGTGGTGACTAGGTAGGTGGGCGAGGAAAATGCGACTGTAAGTTCTAGGAAATGACCCCAATTTTTCGAGATCTGGCTAGGAAAGAAAACTTCACACAAAACTGGTTGTAAGGAAACAAAAAAACCAAAACATTTCAAAACCAATTATGATCAAACTTATTTACATGTGTCTGTGGCCTTTTTTTCTTTATTTTGGTCATTCTAGAGTTTGAATCTTTCCTAGACATGTCATGTCGGAAATGTTAATGTCATCACTGGATGAGGTGAGGGTGGAGGCAAGGGGGGGGGGGGGAGAGAAAGTTCAGAAAAGAACAGGGGGAGGGGGGAGGATGATGAAGAGGGTGAGAAAGAGAGAGAGACAGAGAGAGACACACACTCGCAGAAACAGAGAGAGAGAGAGACAGAGAGAGACACACACTCGCAGAAACAGAGAGAGAGAGAGACAGAGAGAGACACACACTCGCAGAAACAGAGAGAGAGAGAGAGACAGAGAGAGACACACACTCGCAGAAACAGAGAGAGAGAGAGAGACAGAGAGAGACACACACTCGCAGAAACAGAGAGAGAGAGAGAGACAGAGAGAGACACACACTCGCAGAAACAGAGAGAGAGAGAGAGACAGAGAGAGACACACACTCGCAGAAACAGAGAGAGAGAGAGACAGAGAGAGACACACACTCACAGAAACAGAGAGAGAGAGAGAGACAGAGAGAGACACACACTCGCAGAAACAGAGAGAGAGAGAGACAGAGAGAGACACACACTCACAGAAACAGAGAGAGAGAGAGAGACAGAGAGAGACACACACTCGCAGAAACAGAAAGAGAGAGAGACAGAGAGAGACACACACTCGCAGAAACAGAGAGAGAGAGAGACAGAGAGAGACACACACTCACAGAAACGGAGAGAGAGAGAGAGACAGAGAGAGACACACACTCACAGAAACAGAGAGAGAGAGAGACAGAGAGAGACACACACTCACAGAAACAGAGAGAGAGAGAGAGACACACACTCACAGAAACAGAGAGAGAGAGAGAGACAGAGAGAGACACACACTCACAGAAACAGAGAGAGAGAGAGAGACAGAGAGAGACACACACTCACAGAAACAGAGAGAGAGAGAGAGACAGAGAGAGACACACACTCGCAGAAACAGAGAGAGAGAGACAGAGAGAGACACACACTCGCAGAAACAGAGAGAGAGAGAGACAGAGAGAGACACACACTCACAGAAACAGAGAGAGAGAGAGAGACAGAGAGAGACACACACTCACAGAAACAGAGAGAGAGAGAGACAGAGAGAGACACACACTCACAGAAACAGAGAGAGAGAGAGACAGAGAGAGACACACACTCGCAGAAACAGAGAGAGAGAGAGACAGAGAGAGACACACACTCACAGAAACAGAGAGAGAGAGAGAGACAGAGAAACACAGAGAGTCAGACACAGAGAGAGAGAGCGGCAGAGATAGAGAGAGACAAAGAGAGAGACAGAGAAAGACAAAGAGAGACAAACAGAGGAAGACACAGAGAGAGAGAGCGGCAGAGATAGAGAGAGACAAAGAGAGAGACAGAGAAAGACAAAGAGAGACAAACAGAGATAGAGAGAGAGACAGAGAGAGAGAGACAGACAGACAGACAGAGACAGAGAGACAGAGAGAGAGAGACAGACAGACAGACAGAGACAGAGAGAGAGAGAGACAGACAGACAGAGACAGAGAGACAGCGAGAGAGACAGAGAGAGACAGGGAGAGAGAGAGAGAGACACACACACACACACACACACAGAGACACAGATGGGCATTTGGAGAGAAAGCACATCGACCCGTCAAGAGTCATACTGTGCCAGGAAGAAACCAAGACGATAGACAGAATAGAACAGAATGATAAGGCAGAAGGAGGTCCCACCAGAAGCTGCCACCAACCACCCGCTGAGAGAGAGAGAGAGAAGGTGGAAGGGAAAGGAGAGAGAGAATAGCGGAGGGAAAAGAGAAATAGACCCGGGGGGGTAGACAGAGATGGACAGAGGAAGAGGGGGTATGGAGAGAAAGTGGGAGGGAAAAGAAGGAAGAAAGACAAGAGAGAGGAAAAGAGTTGAAGAGACAAACAGAGAGACAAGGGAAAGAAAGATGGCGGGAGGGAGAAGGTATAAAAGAGAGAGGAAACGAAAGGAAAGTCAAGCAGGAAATATGAAGAATGCTGAAGATATTAGAGAGAAGGCAGAAGTCAAGAACATTGAAAGTGTGTTCTTTCATGTAGCTCTGTATTCTGGACAGAAGGCAAGTGGACAAAAACATCCTTTGAGTTTTAAAAGGCTTAACACCGCCAGTGCAGCTGTGGAGAGGCCGTTAAGGAGTTGAGGTTCACAATGGGTTGGTGCACCGAGCTGGCCTTCACCCTCAGGTAATATGGATATTGGAGTGCAGCATTGCTGTAGCGCTTGACTCCATAGCCTGGTGGCAAAGAGCATTACAATGAAATAAAATATTAATAATTCTCTCTCTATCTATCTCTTATTCTCTCTCTGTGTGTCTCTCTCCCTCTTTCTCTCTATCTCTCTCTTTCTGCCTCTCTCTTTATTTATCTAGTACTATCTAGTGATCTATCTATCTATCTATCTATCTATCTATCTATCTATCTATCTATCTATCTATCTATCTATCTATCTATCTATCTATCTATCTATCTATCTATCTATCTATCTATCTATCTATCTATTTCTCTCTCTCTCTCTCTCTCGTTTTCTCCCCCCTTCTTTCTCTTTTTCTTTCTCTCTCCCATGCACCCCCTCTCTCGTTCTCTCTTATGTACCTGCAAATATGCCTCCATGCTATCCAAAACCTGCCAGGCATGACGACATCATCACTCAGTCAGTGGATATTTCCGATAGACGACTGATTTATGCTCTGTTTTGAATTTCTCCAATGGAGGAAATATTTGCTGGTTGGGAAGGAATGACTGTGGACGGCCTAGGAATCCTGAACTACAAGTGATAATAGATTGGTAATTTGCAGACATCACTTGACCTGGAGACCCGAACACACTATACAAGACAAACACGGCATTTTTCAGATTTGACCATCTGTACTCAATTGCTTGTGTAAAGAAATTCAAATCCATCTTAAATGACAGCCACCGTCCCCTGTTTCACGAAATTTCTAGATCTTTCAAGAGCAACGGAATACACATGAAGACAGACAGAGAAAGACACAGAAGATCGTCTTTGCCCTCCGCAATTCGCCTCAGCGAGACATTTTAGCTAGATATGTGCCATATTTCTCTAAGGTTCCTTACTATGTCACTTCATGTATGCCTGTTATAGGCCCATTGCGCATATCGGCCATCTTTGATGTAAGGACCGACGCATCACCATGGCGACTGCAGCATTGATTTTGATTCGTTAGCTGATTTGCACTGCGAGCACTTGAGGCATCGCGAACCAACCGGCGGCGAGCTAAAAGTAGTTCACTACAGTAAATAATGGCACGTGTGTACATGCACATGGGAGACGTTCGGTCAATTCTTTCACTTCCTTTCCCTTGTTTACACGGATGGTGGGGAATCTAACCAGCTTGGACCGATCCGTTCCACCTCTGTCATAACAATCAACTGCAATTCAACCAGCAGGCATTTTAACCGCTTAGACATATCTCGAAGTTACACTCATCAGCTGATCCACCCGCCATTTTGGGTGTCGGAAGAACAAAACAAAAACACTCTGTGATGTCATTCGCAATGGGCCTATTTAGTTTATTGCGTTATGATATATGTTTATGTCATGATGCCTAAGATATGTGTACCATGTATGTGCTCTTAAACGCTCTGTGAAAGAGAGAATTTCCCTCATTGGGTAATAGCGTGATATCCATCTTATCTATCATTTCTCTCCATTTCTCTCATGGCGTCCTCCTCCTCATTAAAATCTCTCCCCTCACAGAGTTGGCTAAATCAGTCTGTTTGTTTCCGTGCCTGACATTTGCAAAGATCCACAAAACGAAAAGTTTAAGTTAATCGTTAAACACCGAGAGTTTCACTTTGCTGGAGACGCTAGCAAACAGGGGGAGATAACCTGACTCTTCTTTGTCAATATTACTGGAAATCTAAATATCTCTCTCTCTCTCTCTCTCTCTCTCTCTCTCTCTCTCTCTCTCTCTTTCTCTGTCTCCCTGCCCTTCTCTCTCTATCTCTCTCTGTCTCCCTGCCCTTCTCTCTCTCTCTCTCTCCCTCTTTCTCTCTATCTCTCTCTCTCTCTGTCTCTCTCCCTGCCCCTCTCTCTCTCTCTCCCTCTTTCTCTCTGTCCCTCTCTCTCCCTGTCCCTCTCTCTCCCTCTTTCTCTCTCTCTGTCTCTTTCTCTCTCTCTCTTCTTCTCTCTATCTCTCTCTCTCTCTTTCACTTTTCCCTGCCACACTCTCTTTCCTTTCCACTCTCTATCTTTCTCTTCCACCCCCACCCCTCTCTCTCTCTCTCTCTCTCTCTCTCTCTCTATTTCCAATCCATTCTCTCTCTCTCTCGCTCTCTCTGTCTCTCTCAGCATCATATAATTATTTTCACTCTCAGTTAAATGCCTCCTTCCCATCCCCTTCACTCACTGGCTCCAAGACTCAACCAGTCTCCCACCCCACCCCTCTCTCCCAAGGTCTCAGATTCACACACGGAAGTATAAACCAACCCTTCAGTGGCCAAGCAATTCACTCGTGTTTCCCATTCACCCTGAATCAATGAATATCGGAGCCAAGTATTGAATCCAAAATTAGCGAATCCCCGGGGGAAACTATCGATCCCACCGGCTATTCTGGGCAACACTTTATTTGATTTGATAATCATATTAGTGATTTTCTTTTTTTTTTTGTTGGTATCGCTGGGGTCTCTAGCTGAAGAAAGCTGAAAGTTCCAGGGGGCATCCATAAGATACTCGATTCTGGCGATCTCTGACACGCTCTCCCCCCCCCCCCACCCCTTTTTTTTCTCCCCTATATACGTTTTTCTTACACTTAGCCCCCCCACCCCCCACCCCACCCCACCCGATTCATGTACGAACATGTGAGAGTAGAGAGTGATAAATATTCATGATAGATCTTGAACTTCTAGAACTTCCAGTTGCATTCTGCATGGACTCTGTGTCTGTTTGCTATAGAGAACTAGTCTAGTTTTTCATGTGTATAATTATGATCTTACAACCTATTTTGTTTGAAATTTTTTTTAAAAGGGGGGGGGGGTGGGAGGGGGATGATAGCAATCCTTTTCTTTATTCCTTGCCATCAGCGAAACGCCTACCAACTCTCCCCACCCCTCCGTTCTCTCTTTCTCTCTCTCTGTCTCTCTCTCTCTCTCTCTCTCTCTCTGTAAGTCTGTCTATCTCTCTCTCTATCCTTCTCTCACTCTCTCTCTTTCTTTCTCGCTCTCTGTCTCTCTCTTTCTCTCTGTCTTGCACCACCCCTCGCCAACTCTCTCTTGTTTTTTTTTCTCTTTCTCTTTTTTCTTTTTCTCTCTCTATCTCTCCCTCTCTGCCTCTCTCTCTCTCTCTCTCTCTCTCTCTCTCTCTCTCTCTCTCTCACGTGCTCTCTCTTTTCCCCCTGCCCCCCGCCCATCCGAGCGTAAACACTTTATGCACGCCCCCCCCCCCCCCCCGAGAAAATCTGATATTACAGAGATTCTTCCAAGAAAACAAAACAAAACAACTGTAGCATGACCAGTCACGGCCGGGGAAGTGGCATTTTTCTCCCCCCCCCCCCCCCCCCCCCCGAGGGAGATTTGCGCTTTCGCCTCTTAATAATCTTCTCTGTATTGACTGACATGGGAGTTAAAGTGGCCTCATTTCACGAGCTGGTAGCCGAGGGCTTGTTTATGCTGTGTTCTCTAGATTCAACCAGACACCCGAACGTACGGACGGACGAACATGTTCATAATGTCTGGCAACTGTCGCTGTAAACTATGAATTGGTGCGGGATCATGGAATAGTGTAATGTTCATGTGGCCTATACAGTAGGTTACACAAACCAAAAGAAGACATATTGGGGGGGGGGGGCTGGAGCGATGGCGATAGGGAGGAGATGTGATGGGAGGGGGAGGAGGAGAGGGAAAAGAGAATAGAAGGACGAGCAGAAGAGGAGGACAGAGCAAGTAGAAGCGGAGGGGAGGAGAGGGAAAATAGGAGATGGGAGGAGAGGGAGGAGATGGAAGAATTGGGAGGAGAGGGAGGAGATGGAAGAATTGGGAGGAGAGGGAGGAGATGGAAGAATTGGGAGGAGAGGGAGGAGATGGAAGAATTGGGAGGAGATGGGAGAATTGGGAGGAGATGGGAGGAGAGGGAAGTGATGGGAAGAGAGGGAGGAGATGGGAGAATTGGGAGGAGATGGGAGGAGAGGGAGGAGATGGGAGGAGAGGGAGGAGATGGGAGAATTGGGAGGAGATGGGAGGAGAGGGAAGAGGAGGAGGAGGAGGGGAAGAAAGAGGAGCGGGAGCAGAGGAGAGAGGAGTGGGATGATGGTGAAGAGAGAAGAAATGGAGGGAGAAGAGAGGGAAGAGGAAGAGAATGGGGATTGAGAGGAGAAGCACAGAGAAACACTGGGTACCTCTGCTGGTAAATTATAAAGTCTTTTTATTTATTTATTTTCCCCCAATATTTACGATATTTATTAAGGTCTGAAATACAGAATATATTCCAGCTGCTCAAACTGAACCGTCAAATCCTGTCAGCTGATGATGAAAAGGCCTAAACGGTTCGAGAACAGCCGACAATGCTGAATTCAGTAGTTGACAATTCTGGGATATAACAGCCTTCAGTTGGGTCCGATCCCCAGGAGAGTCCTAACAGATAGTATGAGTGTACTTGCTCATCGATATACGTATTTATTTTTCTCTCTACCTATCTTTTTCCATCTTTTTCTATAGATGTTTTTTTCTCTAGTCTAAATGATTATTTTCTTTTTTCTATCTATTAAATTTAGTATTTATATACTTTAAATCCATTTACTTATTTACATATAAACATCTATTTACTCTTTATTCTGTTCTTTGAATTATGTACTCTAAATCTATTCAGCTATTTGTAATCAACCAGTCATGCACTGAATGAATACATTCTAAATCGTATTTCATTCTGGAACCCCCCCCCCCTCCCCCCCGCCCCGCCACCCCCTCCAAATAAATTAGTTAAATTATAAAGTCTTACAGAAAATACTCCCAAATCCGTATCAGAAAACACAAGGGACCTTCCCAGGGCGATATAAAATTCATCATTTATGGACGTGTTTCAACCCCTTTTTTCTTTCTTTTGATGTATTCATTTATTTATTTCTACGGAGTGCAGAGGGGGCTTTGTCCGCTTCAATTCAGAAATCGCATGTGGCATCTGGACACGAATTTTAATTAGATCTAGTGAGAGAGCTGCTGCAGTTTTTGTTTCCATCCACCGGCCTTCAGAAAGCTCACCATGCTGCATTTGGACAGCGGGTCATTTTCTTGTTCATTTTGCATTGGAGATCTGTTCTTATGTTGGGGTGAGAGAGGGGTGAACGTGGGTTGGGGATGGTTGATGTTATTGTTTCTACCTTTCTCTTCCTCTGGTTTTGTCGTTTTATCGGTCTGTCTATCTGTCTGTCTGTCTGTCTCTTTTTCTCCCTCTCTGCCTGCCTGTCTCTCAGCCATCTCTCACATTCTCTTTTTCTCTGTCTCTTTCTCTTTCTTTTTTTTTTCTTTCTTTCTCTCGTTTTCTCTCTCCCTCTCTTTCTCTCTGTCTCTTACTCTCGTTCTCTCTCTTTCTCTTTCCCTCTCTTCTCTCTCTCTGTCTGTCTTTCTTTCTTTCTTTCTCTCTGTCTTTCTATCTCAGGGTTCCTTCCTCTAGCAACCTCTTTGTCTCTCTTTTCTCTCTCTCTCTTTCTTTCTCTGTCTAGTTCTTCCTTTTTATTTTGTCTCTCTTGCTTTCTCGCTCTCTCTCTTTCACTCTCTCTTTCCCTCTCCCCCCTTCTCCCCTCTCTCTTCCAAAATTATTTTGAGCAGGAATAATTTCCTGAGAGGGAGAGGAGGGTCTTAGCTTTTCATGCTTTGCATTTGTTGTGATTTGCTTGCTGGTGATCGTATCTGTGTTTGTTGCATGATGAAGTTAATGCACAGATGATTGCGCTCTGAGAAACCATGGCTGTTTTTGTGATGTGATCTCTAAGATTTTCATTTTTGTTGTCTTTTTTTCTGTTCGTGTCTTCCTCCGACACTGCCATTGTGATGTTCTGTTCTTTGTCTTTCTCTCTCTTTCTCTCGTTCTGTTCCCTTTTCTCTCTCTTTCTGTCTTTCGTTCTCTCTCTCTTTTTCGTTTTCTCGGTCACTCGATCTCTCTCTATTCATATTTTTGTGTATCTGTCCCCCTCTCTCTCACTCTTCCCATCTCGCTCTCTCTGATCCTCTCTATCTCTCTTTCGTTTTCTCTGTCACTTGATCTCTTTCTCTCTCTCTCTCTCTCTCTGTCTCAGTGTGTATCTGTCACTTTCCCTCTTCCTCTTCCTCTTTCTCTCTCTTTCTCTCTCTTTCTCTCTCTCTCTCTCTCTGTCTACTCTCTCAATCTCTTGTCGGTGTTCCCTCTTTCCATCATCTACCCCTCCGCCTTATGCACTGCCCCATCCACCGCACCCTCCCCTTAAATATCCACCTTCCTATCCCTCTATCCCTCTATCCCTCTATCCCTCTATTCCTCTATCCCTCTACTCCTTGATTAAATAAACCCCCCCCACCCCACCCCACCCCTGTTTGTTTCATCCATTTCCCCCGTTCCACAACTCCTCCACATTTTACCAATATCCGCCACTGCCCTCTCCTCCATTGTTAGATCCTCCCTTGTTTCGGTCATTCCCCATCTCCCTCCCCATCCCCAGCCCAACCACTCCCCGCCTTCCGCTCCCACATCCGCCCCCCGCCCTCCCCCCGCCCTCCCCCTCCCCCCCCCCCCACACACACACAATTACTCCAAATTTAACCCAAGCATCACTACTTTATTTGACCAGCACAAATCTTACTTGGCAATGTCAACTCGCCATCGATTTGGAAGTTACTAATGAGGACACGAAAACTAAACATTAAACAACAACAACAACAACGACATTAACTCAAGGCTTCACATCCCTCAACCTCACAGAACATGTCACGATCTTAGTTCTTGTCTGTTCAATCTCCATTTTCTGCACAACCCCCCCCCCCCAAAAAAAAACAAAAACTGGAGATCTTTTAGTATGTAGAAGATGTATAACAAATGCAACACTTTGACACTTGTTTAAAATGCGTTGTGGCACTTACCAAGCTGTTTCACTGTTCCGAATTATTCTAACGCCTTATCATAATAATTAAAGTCGCAAAGGTCTCACGTTGAATTTCTCAGTTGTGCAAAAAGTGGAGTTGTAACAAACAAGAACTGAGGTGGCGAGGTGACTTTTCCATCTCATCTGTTCATCTAACTTGTCTTTCCCTCTTTCCTTTACTCCGTTGATTCAGACTCTCTCCAGCCTCAAGCCTCCCCGTCTGATCTATGTTAGCACGAGATGAGATTGAGATGGGGGGAGGGGGGGGGTGGTTAGATTAAAGGAGGGAGGGGAGGAGAGAGACCGAAAGATGGAGAGAGGGGGGGGGAGAGATAGGGGAGAGAGGAAGAAAACTTTGCGATAATTACAAAAATACTCCGTGAGCAGTTTGTAATGGAGACGTACCCTAGGGAACTTCGACTCTAGAATAGACGTCAAATTTGCTCATAGGAATGACGTCATCCCTACATAGATCCGCTGGTAACGACATCACGCCGACGTCAGTTTGATGTAGGGAGTCCGCCCGTCCGGTAATCCTGCCAACCCTAAGGAAATATATACGTTGGATTGACGTATGGATGGTCGGGACGTTTCCCAGCTGGCCCGGGTCTTGTACCGGCTTTGCCCGGGCCTGCGTGCTCCTGCAACGAGTGCTCCCATCCCTTGCCTGTCAATTTCTGAGTCTATAGACACAAGGACATGACCTTTCACAGAGACTCATTGGCAGGAAAATTAGACATTCAATTATTTCTGTAGGGTTTTGCTTGACTTGTTTGTGCGAAATTAGCACGGGGGATAATTACCCTGCAGGCGTCTCAGTGAGAGTTAATTGGTGAGAGACTTCATTGCGTAATCCGTGTTTTGGGTTCTCTATCACCTTCCCCTGTGGCGGTGTTAAGCTGTAGATTTGTCTGGGATAAAATGTTATAGGGTCTAGATAGAAAACAAACAACCTTGGTATGGTGGAGAAAGAGAGATGGGGGAGAGACAGACGGTTTGATAGATAGACAGACAGACCGATAGATAGATAGATAGATAGATAGATAGATAGATAGATAGATAGATAGATAGATAGATAGATAGATAGATAGATAGACAGACAGACAGACAGATAGATAGATAGATAGATAGATAGACAGACAGACAGACAGACAGACAGACAGACAGATAGATAGATAGATAGATAGATAGATAGATAGATAGATAGATAGATAGATAGATAGATAGATAGATAGATAGATAGATAGATAGATAGATAGATAGATAGATAGATAGATAGATAGATAGATAGATAGATAGATGGGTGGATGGATGCGGACTGATGAACGGATGGACGGACGGATGGATGAATGGATGGATGGATGGATGGATGGATGGATGGATGGACTGACAGACAGACGGACAGATGGATGGATGGTTGGATGGAAAGATGGATGTGGGTGAATGAATGGACGCATAGATGAATTATTGATAGATAAAGACCTATGGAAAGATAGACAGATGCTAAGTAGTGTATATTTACATAAGTAGGCAACACTTAGATAGGTATATAAATAAACACGATAGTTAACTAGATAACTCTGCAGCCAATCATGATAAGTTTTACATCTCACAAGACAATTTATTTGTACCATGTACCATGCCCTTGAACACTCAGTGGAAGAGAATTTCCTATGGAATAACCTTATCTCTTATTTTATCATACATTTACAATTTTCTTGTCTCCCATAATCTTATTTCAGACTAACATCCCCACCCCCCTCTTCAAGTTGTCTGAGATGAAAGTTTCGTGCGAGACAAACACAAAAAAAAACGGCAACTAAAAATAAAAATTTTAAGAAAAAAAGACAAACAGTGGCAGAAATGTACGCCATAACTTTTTGTGAAAATTTGAATTTCGTGACTGAACAGATTTGAGAGTCATTGATTTATTGATTGTGTTGGGGATGAAGTGTTTGACACTTTGTGTGTTGATCTTACCTGCCGCAGGCAACAACGGATTGATTCAGAGACAGAATGAGAGGGTGGGGAGAAAGAAGGGGTGAGACGGCGACAGAAAGAGAAAGAGAGAGACAGAGAGAGAAAGAAAAAGAGAGAGAATAACAGAGAGACTGAGAGACATAATGAGAGAGAGAGAGAAAGAGAGAAAGAGACAGAGAGAGGATAAGAGAGACAGAGAGAGATTATGAGAGGGCAAGAGAGAGAAAGAAAGAAAGAAAGAAAGACACACAGAGGAAGAGAGAGAGACAGACAGACAGAGAGAGCAGGTAACGTCTTATCTTATAATAATGAGAGGAGGGGGTAAACTCTCTTTGTCTCTATGCATTTCATGGCCATTCAAGCTAGACACTTGAAAGTTTGCATACTACCGTTTTTGATACTCCCGAGTTCCATGGCTGGCTTAGTTTTTGCATTTGATCACGTTATATTTTTTTTTTCAAAACTGTGAAACGCCTTAGTGTTTAAACCCGGACTAAATTCCTGGTGTAGTTTTTATGATTGTTAGAGTGTTGCGTATGGTGTAGCAATCGATACCCAGTATCGAAGGCTGTCATTTTGTATTTGTATTTGTATTTGTATTTGTATAACTCTTTAATCCCATTTGGGAAATTTTGCCTTTGTGCCATTGCAGCCCAGTTATAACTGGAGCAGGTACGTCGTCGCCACAGTGCAGCGCCGGTCGGCGTTTTTTTTTTTTTTGGGGGGGGGGGAGATGAGGGGCGAGGGGGAGGGACTGGTAGAGATGAATTTAATTTAATTTTGCCCGGGCAGCGGCCTGTTCGGCCTGCTCTTTACGATTTCCAACTGCCAAGGTATCTTTAACGTGCGCAACGTGCACACGGGCCCTCCGAATTTTTTCGTCCTTATCCGAGAAGACTAGGTACTCGATCCTACCCCTCAATAGAATCAGGGACACGAAAATATGAGAAAAATCCCAAACTTCCAACATGCCTGCACGGCCCGGGTTTCGAACCCGGGACCCTTGGCACGAGAGGCGAGCACCTTGCCTCTAGACCACCTTGTCCCCTTGCGTCTAAGCATTTCATAGCCTTTAAAGCGAGACACTCACAGGTTATTTTGGTATATCTAGGCCTATGCCTACTGTTCTTTATGCTGTCGAGCTGCATGGATGCCGTGATGTATGTTTATGTGGTTGTTATGGATGGCAATTCCGCAACCTCTTTATTGGGCGCTAGCAAAAGCGATACACAGTATCGAATATGCCATTTCCTTTGAGCGTGGCCTGCGTGAAAGTAAACAAGACGTGCTCAGTTTGCCACTCACTGTTCGAAAAACGGGTACATTAACTAGTCATGATAATTAATACATGTAACAGAAGTCCTGAACATGCAACAGCAACATTCTAGAAAATTCTCATAAACAAACGCATAAATTCACACATACACACACACAAAGGGCATGCGCTGTGGTAAGGCTGAGTGCAGTGTTCATAATAGCAATGGAGTTTATTTATATATCGAATGTCTCCACAAAGAGTAAGCCCAAGTGCTTTACAGTGAAATTTTAATGGTAATGCCCCCCCCCCCCACCTCTCTCTCTCTCTCTCTCTCTCCTTCTCTCTCTCTCTCTCTCCTTCTCTCTCTCTCTCTCTCTTTTTCCCTCTCTCTCTCTCCCTCTCTCTCTCTCTCTATCTCACTCTCTCTGTCACTTTTATTCTCTTCCCCCCCCCTCTATCTCTTTTATTCTTTCTCCCTCTTTCTCTCTGTCTCTCACTCTCTATTTCTCTCTCCCTTTCTCTCTGTCACTCACTCTCTCATTCTTTCTCTCTCTTCCGTCTTTCTTTCTCGCTTTCTCTCTTCCTTCTGTATCTCCCTGCCTGTCTTCCCCCCTCTCTGTCTGTCTACCTCTTTTTCTCTCTCTCTCTCTCTCTCTCTCTCTCTCTCTCTCTCTCTCTCTCTCTCTCTCTCTCTCTCTCTCTCTCTCTCTCTCTCTCTCTTATGTACTTGCAAACATACTCCCATACTGTACAGAACATAATAAGACCTAAAAGAGACCAGTCAGTCAGTAGCTATATCCACGACTGGAGTCAGTTCACCTTTGTTTTGGATTTCCCAAATGAACATAAACATCATTCAAAGGTCAGTGTAACAGAATTCTTGAGTGCATAACAGCCATGTCATATTCCTACGAAACACAAACAAACAAACAAACAAATAAAAATAATACACAAAATGAGGTGGTTCACCCTGCTTGTGTGAGTTCCGCAGAGGAAGACTCCAGAACATTCCTGAACGTCGGACAGTGGCGACGAAATGGCTAATTCTCATAAACAAACAAACAAGTACACAAAATCCTCAGGCTTGTCAACCTTAGTTTCTGGAACATTCCAACAGCCCCCCCCCCCCGGATGATTAAAACAACAGCAGCCCGATGAAACCGTTCAATGCCGGTTATTGCCGGCATTTTCAGATCTCACAGCGAAACCGGGCCATCTCTGCCTTGTGCTTAACGCGCGGCGCATTGACTTTCACCCGTCACCCGGCAGTGCACAATCGGCTTTGTCACAGACATGAGGATGTCACTGGAACACTTGTCAGAACGAAACTGAAACAACTCAAGTGTGCCACAATACCCAAGGTAGAACCATTTCGATATGGGAGAGTCTTCGCTAGCGATGTCTTGAACAAAATTCCACAACTGAAGCTAGCTAGAGAATTCTGGGGTAATCGTAAAAGAATGTCGAAGTTATTCAAGGTTACAAGAATTTAAAGGCTGTCTCTATAACAGGCATTAGAATAGATTGATAGAGAGATAGATAGATAGATAGATAGATAGATAGATAGATAGATAGATAGATAGATAGATAGATAGATAGATAGATAGATAGATAGATAGATAGATAGATAGATAGATAGGTAGGCAGAGAGATAGATAGATAGGTAGATAGATAGATAGATAGATAGATAGATAGATAGATAGATAGATAGATAGATAGATAGATAGATAGATAGATAGATAGATAGATAGATAGATAGATAGATAGATAGATAGATAGATAGATAGATGTTGGACTTTGAAATCCTTGATCTGTTATGTTAAAGAATGAACAAAAACAATACAGATATTTTTTGCATTTGTAAAGACGAGAGAATACAGATATTTTTTTGCATTTGTAAAGACGAGAGAAGTGAACGCCAGCAGTTTCATGCATTCTTTTTTCTTCTTTCTTGAATCTTTCGAGAGTGCAGAGCTAAAGAGAAGGAATTGATTTTGTAGATGGCGTTTTGTCACGCTCGGAAATGTCAACAGGGGAGAGAATTATTGTTGGTGCATGCTCCCAGGTCGAGACAGAGTTCTCTTAAGGAGGAAGTTTTGGAGTTGTTGCAATCGCCGATGGAAAAATGATGCATGGTTGTAAATAAGATATTTTATACACGTATGTTATGATAATCCATAAACTCTGCTTACCTTGCAACCCACAGAAATGTGTCCTGTCCCAAGATCTGAGCGATGTTTGTATAGATTAGCCCATCCGAGCAAAATAAATCCTGCCAGTTCTTTTTTGACCAAGCACAGCCCTATATCTCGATCTGAGTCACATTAGTAAAGACACCTGGATTCGGAGAAAAGACTAGATAGTACTTATTGATACGTCAGAATTCCTTTGCAGAATTCGCCAGATTTGAAAGAACTGATTTTTCGACCAGCATTGAGTAATGAAAGACGAGGAACGAAATTTCCTATCAAAAATAATTATGCTTTTCGATTTAGCTCGGAGGAAATGCACCTCCCATTATTGCAGCCCCCAGAAATCGTAAAATTGAAGACTCAGTTTTGTCTATGATGGATATTTGGATGTAATTTGTCGTCAAAAATTGAGGTCGTGCACAAAGTTTTGTTGTTGTTGTTGTTGTTTTGGGGCACGTAACCACAACGTCTTGGGTTCTGACATGTTCTTTCTCTAATCCCATTATAGTATGATGATATTGATATAGTTCACGTACGTCACCCATCACTGTACCTCACGACTCCTCGCCCCCCCCCCCCTCCCGTAAATGTACAACAGATGTGCATGGGCACTTACAAAGTTTTTGTCTTTTTATTTTTTTATTTGACAAGGCAGCTGAGCAAGCACATTTGGGAAGAATAATTATAAGAATTGAAACTTTCATTGGAAAGATAATAATAATAATAATGGAGATAATTTATATAGCACCTAATCCAAACAAGTTCGCTCTAGGCGCTTTACAGAAAGTTTTGTTCTCTTGATTTGCTCTCTCTTTCTCTCTTTCTTTCTCTCTCTCTTTCTCTCTTTCTTTCTCTCTCTCGTTCTCTCTCTCTCTCTCTCTCTACCTCTCTCTCTCTCTCTCTCTCTACCTCTCTCTCTCTCTCTCTCTCTCTATACCTCTCTCTCTCTCTCTCTCTACCTCTCTCTATCTCAGACCAAAATGTAATGCAGCCTGTTAGGCGCAGTTCACAACTCACAACAGTAGTTCACAACTCACAACATTAGTTCACAACTCACAACAGTAGTTCACAACTCACAACAGTTCACAACTCACAACAGTTCACAACTCACAACACAACAGTTCACAACTCACAACAGTTCACAACTCACAACAGTTCACAACTCACAACAGTTCACAACTCACAACTGTTCACAACTCACAACAGTTCACAACTCACAACAGTTCACAACTCACAACTGTAGATACATATTCTTATTACGACCTTAGAACTTCCCATGAAAGGCGAACTAAAAATTCAAACTAACGTGAGAACACAAGTTCTGTGACGTCAAGTGACAAAAATCGGTGGCCATAGCTCAAGTCTGTGGAGTTCACGACCGTAGAAGATCCGTCTGTTGCAACATTTCAGCATGATGTCGAACGCGTGTTCGTCAACGATTTGAAGCCTGAGCTCAAAGTACAGCGCAGGGACGGATTAAGATTTCGTAGGCTCCTGGGCTGCAGATACCTTCAGACTCCCAGTAATATATGGTCCACATTGCCATTTTTTTTTCCCCAAAATTGAGGTAAAGGTATACGGAGAAAGTACAAACTGCCCTGAGAAGAATGCACTTTATTTCATGTAAAAATGTTGAAAATTGACCAAGTTAGGGCTATTTCATGGTCGTAAGGCAGACAAAATCACGTTTGAGGAAAACGAGTTTAAAGTCTACGTAAATTAAAAAAGGTCATTAGATTGGATCAGAACAAATGAAAAAATATATATATATTTATATCCGGAATTCATTAAAAATCCTTTGCCCAGGCATAGAGAAATGATTGAGGATCCTCTTGATGTCAAACCCCAATATAGAACAAAGAAGTCCCTGTCTACCTATTTTTGGCTCTATCTCGAAAGTGCCGAGCGCGACATGTGGGCCAATTCCCTAGAGCGTCTCACAATTAACAAAAGCGCGAATTTCGGGTTATTGAAATCAGTTTGTACAACTTCTACAATATAATGTATTAACTGATGAATGAAATATACAGCTTGTTTCACAAATGTCAAAACTTAACTTTATTATTAATTTCTTCCTTTTTTTTCAAACTATCATAACGATTTAATCTGACATTGAAAGTTATGCCTTTTCTTTTTTTGGCCTCTTACCTCCCAAAAAAATTGTGAAAACCGAGTTACGACAGTATACCATGCTGTCATCGATTTATATTTTTCTCATCTGACATACAAAATTAAGATGGTTTCATTAGTAATGACAGAACAATCTACAGTGTTATCTATAGTATAATACTCATGCATAATAATGTGGTAAAAACAGTGGTTCAGAACCTGGGCAATACTGGCCCCCCGGGGAAGGGGGGGGGGTGATTTTGATTTCGGGGGTGGGGTCGGGAGGAGGGGCGAAAAAGAAGAAAAGGGTGGCAAGGGTGGCAAGGGTGGCAAGGGTGGCAAGGGTGGCAAGGGTGGCAAGGGTGGCAAGGGGGGGGGAGGGGGGGCGAACACGATGAAGGCTGTTGGTATAAGTACGTACACACCTCAAGCGTTTGGCGCTAGTGGCGCCTACGTATAATGTACCTATGCCTAACCCCGTCCTTATCCTGAACCCCAAATCTTATCAGATCCCTAACCCCCCCCCCCCCCCCCCATCCTTTCAACCAAAAAACAGAAGGAAAACAAAAAGAAAATCTAAAAGAATAATTAATTAAAGCTGTTGTTTGGAGTATTTTGGGAGGAGCTCTCTACCTCTGAAGTCAACAAAAGGCTTTAGAAAGCGTGCCCCAAGTGCAAAAAACTTGGGGGACGTACGCTCTATGAATGGAGGACGATTTGGCGGCATTGACGTATTCGACAACAAGCGCAGATTGGTTTTATGAACAGAAAAAGTCTGATTCAGTGATTGTTTTTGTGTTTTTTTTTGTGTGTGTGTGTCACAAATCCCAGACTGGGAGATGTAATAGTTTATAACAGGACAACAATCACGAACGAACAAGTATAACACTTAACAGAACAACCCATCAGACTCACACATTTATTAACATAAATATAACGATAAGGATAACCGTGCAATTACATACATACATATTATTATTCAAGTTACTGCCGTCCAACGGCCTTATTCCCACATGCACTCTTCCTCGGGTCCACAACCCGGTAGTTACTTTCTAAAGACACTTCGGTCTCAGCTTCTCCTCTCCATGTCTTAATAGCACATTAATATTTCACTGGCACCGCAGTCTCCCAATAATCCCTTCCTATTGCCATAACACATTAGCATTTCAATAGCACATCAACATGGCAATAGCACATTAGCATTCCAATAGCACATCAACATGACAATAGCACATTCACGATCACATATACGTCCCTGTCGGTGGCCAAACTGCCACGACTCATGTGCCTCTACTGTCCTGCACCGACAGCTCCCTTCCTGGCCTATGTGTGGCCTCCGGCCCTATGCTGGCCTATCCCCTGTGCTCACCGTAGGCAGCGCTCTTCGGCCCGACCCCGGCACCTACAAAAATAACATTACATTGGTATAACACCATACTATTTCTATTCACTTCACCCCTCATTACAACTCATGAAGCGGACACACAATAGTTCACATTTCACTCACCAAACATCTTACGGTAACACACCTCCACCGTAGTACACAATACTCACTCTCGCTACAAATCCATGAACTCAACTTACATCTATCGCTCATGGCGCACATTGCTATATACAGTATCAAGGACTTCCACATTCCTCACATATACTTGCTTACATCATGCTAATAGACGAATATAATACATCAATCATAATTATCAATCATCGTTCCACCTACCAGTCATCACTGGAAAAAACACTACTCCCAAGTCTTCCGACTGCTCTCCTTATGTTCGCCCTCTGGGGCTTTCTCCTGCGTCCGTTCTCTAGGACGTCTTAGTGTGCAGTGATAGTAATACAGCGCTCTCGCCTCATTCAGACCCCCACCACTCACAACATGCACGCTTTAACGTTAACTAACAGAAGTCAATATAGGTGAGCAGCCTCACTATCCCGTGAGTCATTCCCTCACTTCCATGCCCCCGTAATCTTTGAATCCCGCGCACTCCACTCGTGACAGTGTGTTCATTTGATACAGAATGTTTTCTGTTTTATAATGAATAATCCTCGTCATTAATGAGCTTTTGAAAAAGTTAACAGTAACATTCTGTCTATTTATGAAATGTATCTGCTGGGTTATGTTTGGGATTTGGTTGCGGGGGTGGGGGGGGGGGTGTTGACAGAACAATTTGAGCCAAGTGGAGTGACTGTCTGCAAAATGTTGAGACCCATTGGGATAAAAAACGAGACATGACCCGAATTTTTGCATTATTTTTGGTTTTGTTACAGAAGTATAATCCAGCCGTGTCCAGTACAATACGGCCATGTCTGTGGCGAGATTAGACCCTCGTCAGACCGCCGATAGATGAATGCTTTAAGAACAACACAGGAATCAGCTAGGATGGACCCCCGTAGTGAGAGGGTTTCGAACCTGGCACCTGTCATACCAATGCCAAACGTTCTAACCAGGCTGTTGTTTGCAGACCGTTGTAATTTATACTATGGCGGACCTAAATTTTTGGGACACAGAAGCTTGAAATCTTTAATACGCGCAACTTGCGCACGGGCTCTCCGAGTTTTTCCTCCTTATCCTAGAAGACTAGATGCTCTGTCCTACCGACTATAGGATCAGGGACAAGAATTTTTACTCCGAAAAAAATTCCATGTCTGTACTGACCGGGGATCGAACCCGGTACCTTAGGCATGAGAGGCGAGCTCTAGATGCTCTGTCCTACCTACTACAGGATCAGGGACAAGAATTTTTCCAAAAGCAAGTCCAACATGTCTGTACGAACCGGGGATCGAACCCAGTACTTTCGGCATGAGAGGCGAGCACCTTGCCTCTAGATCAGCGTGTGACTGGCCATCCTGGGAAAGTCAGGTGTGCTTCAGTATGAAATATGCTGTGGGCTCATGTGACACTAGGATGAAGCAGTGATCAGATCACACACCACGGCTGTGAACATCAGACAAGCCGGTGCCATCCGAGTTTTGTCTATACCAGGCAATGAACGACTTACCCATTGTTCAATACGCCAGGCTGGGACAGGCAACTACAGCGCTCTGCTCACCTATCATTGACCTGTGGGGAAGCTCTCAGGTCTTGCCGTGTGCTGCAGGGCTCCATGCCTCTCCACCCCCCGTTGTATCTGGGAGACGTATAGATTAGTAGTTCTCAACCTGGCAGACAATCGGCCCCTTCCCAGGGGGCGATTTTGATGTCCAGGGGGCAGAAACTAAGATGAGGGCGACAGGGGGCGAAAACGATGAAGGTGGCTGACAGGTGGGGGCGAAAACGATCAAAGGGGGCCGACGGGGTAGAAGACGATCAAAGGGGGCCGACGGGGTAGAAGACGATCAAAGGGGGCCGACGGGGTAGAAGACGATCAAAGGGGGCCGACGGGGAAGAAGACGATCAAAGGGGGCCGACGGGGTAGAAGACGATCAAAGGGGGCCGACGGGGTAGAAGACGATCAAAGGGGGCCGACGGGGTAGAAAACGATCAAAGGGGGCAGGGGGCCGAAACGATGAAGGTGTCTGACGATTTGGGGGCAAATACATGCAGCCACTGACTTGTTCAGCAACAAGCCTGAATACATTTTATGAATAGAAAAAGTTTTTTTTTTTTTTTTGTCAGTGCATTTGATAAACAATGCTTTGTTTTATAGTGTTTACAATGAATAATCAACATGCCCGGAAATAGGGGTTTGAAAAACTGAACACCCTGTAGTCTGTCTTCTGGTAAAATGTCCACTGAAACACTGTAGGATCACAGCAAAGCTCAAAGCAAAGACAAAATAAGGTAAACAGAAAAAGTTGAATGCAGCAAAAGCCTAGCGTAAGAAATAATACCGAAACGATACAATAAAACGCAAAGAAAAAGGGAAGACAAAGCGAGATTTCGGTTAAAAACCTTCTTCAGGAAAACGGAACAAACAAACAAAAACTACAGCAAACAGATGGAAAATTGAACAGTTTGTTTCGGTATTATTTCTTACGCGAGTCTTTGCTACATAATTACAACTTTTTATTTTTATTTTTTTGCCTTGTTTTGACTTCTTGTGAAATGTTCTTCTGTTAGATTTGGGTATCGATGTTGAGAGAGAGAGAGAGAGAGACAGAGAGAGAAAGAGGGGGGAGAGAGAGAGGGGGGGAAAGAGGGATAGAGAGAGAGGGAGGGAGAGAGAGAGGGGGGAGAGAGAGGGAGAGAGAGTCAGAGAGAGAGAGAGAGAAAGAGGGAGAGAGAGAGATGGGGGTGGGGGGGGGGCAGATGACAGAAAATCTGGAGCCTAAGGGGGCCGATTGCCTGACAAAGGTTCAGAACCACTGCTATAGATTACTGCATTAGTTGAGCCTGGCAGAACTATGGATTTTTACATTATACCAAGTTTTACCCTATAGATTTTTCGTCAATTATATCGCACCGATGCAGAAAACACTTATTATGGCATTCACTGTTGGAGAGCTGTTTTTCTTGTCATCGTTACAGTAAACATTTGAAAGTGTGGGAAATTATATTTCATGGTTTCAACGGTAATTAGTAATATCGTTGTTTTGTTGTAAGTATGTTAAGCGGCGGCCAGACGCCATATTTTATTTCTGTGCGACATTTTGTTCAAAATATACGGAGTTCAGTTTTAGTTCTGCTCACTCTGAATGTAGTTGATCGTGTCCATTTTATTTATTTTTTGGCTTTTTTTTTTTTTGACTTCCAGAGGACAAAATTTTCGATGTTTTCATATTTGAAAACGCCTTCCCCCAAAAATGTTGCTCACACGTTATTGACCTGTGACCCGGGCAAAGCGTTTTCGCGAATATTATTGGATTTTAGTAAGAAACACATACATGTAAACATACACACAGACAGACACAATTATTAATATACAAACACATGCAGATATCACATAAACATAAACACAGACGCCATTATTAATATACATACACATACAGCTGTCATTTAAATATATACAAACAATGCAGACATCTCATTTACAAACCATATGCGCAAAAGAAATATGTTACGAAAACACAATTCACACATAAAACAGACATAAAATCACAAATATAACATACACATAATAATTTGTATTGTGGTATTTTGTGTACTTGTTTAGAGATAAATTTTATTTAATTTTGCCGGGTCAGCGGTTTGTTAGGCCTGCACTTCTCGAATTCCAACTGCCAAGGTATCTTTCACCTCCGCAACGTGCAGATGGGCCCTCCGATTTTTTCGTCCTTATCCGAGAAGACCAGGTGCTCGATCAGGGACAGGAAAATATGAGAAAAATCCAAAAATTCCAACAATCCTGCACCGACCAGGATTCGAACCCGGTACCTTCGGCATGAGAGGCAAGCAGCTTGCCTCTAGACCACCATGTCGGCATATAGTCACAGATTATGTTACACTATTTTGTTTATCAATACTAATTGGCCCGCTGGCTCGGGAAATGCACAGATGTGACTTTAAACGTTGGGTTTCGATCCCAATGTGTAAACTGAGGCGCAGAACGAAATTTCCTGTCATACATTTTAATTCTACTCGAAAAAAATGTGTCAATATAGATAGCATTTTACCGACACAGAAAACATACGCATAGATTACGACACACACATGGCATATCTCCTCAATCGCGCACATCTCTTCAATCGCACACATAGCACATCTCCTCAATCGCACACATCTCCTCAATCACACACATAGCACATCTCCTCAATCGCACACATCTCCTCAATCATACACATAGCACATCTCCTCAATAGCACACATCTCCTCAATCACACACATAGCGCATCTCCTCAATCGCACACATCTCTTCAATCGCACACATAGCACATCTCCTCAATCGCACACATCTCCTCAATCACACACATAGCACATCTCCTCAATAACACACATCTCCTCAATCACACACATAGCGCACCTCCTCAATCACACACATAGCACATCTCCTCAATCGCACACATCTCCTCAATCACACACATAGCGCACCTCCTCAATCACACACATAGCACATCTCCTCAATAGCACACATCTCCTCAATCACACACATAGCACATCTGCTCAATCGCACACATCTCTTTAATCGCACACATAGCACATCTCCTCAATCGCACACATCTCCTCAATCACACACATAGCACATCTCCTCAATAGCACACATCTCCTCAATCACACACATAGCACATCTCCTCAATCACACACATAGCACATCTCCTCAATCACACACATAGCGCACCTCCTCAATCACACACATAGCACATCTCCTCAATCGCACACATCTCCTCAAACACATACATAGCACATCTCCTCGAACGCACACATTTCCTCAACCACACACATGCCACATCTCCTCAATCCCAACATAGCACACTAGAATTTGGAGATTCTTGGCTAATGAAAGCAAAATCCAATTGTGTTCTCTCTTTTTGTTTCATGATAATATAGTTTTATCCCCTCTCTTCTTCCTCTTATCTGTCTTCTTCTTTATTTGCTCTATTGATACAAACCAACCCGGCAGAGGGTCAGAAAGAGGTTAATGAATGAATCACGTTAATTCCACTTGCTGTGTGAGACCGTGGAGAGAGATGAAGGATGAAATTTCCGGTCATACTTTTCAGCTGTACTTGACAAAAATGTATATCGCTTTTCGGTGGCTCAAATAAATCGTAAATAGTTAATTTCAAAGACAGATTTTTGCTCAAAATGAATGAATGCACGTAAATTGTCATGAAAAATTAAGGCATTACACAAAATGTCGTTACTATTTTTTGGTCACTTAATCGCGAAATGTTTTGTGCTTACCCTAAAGATGTATCAGCCTGGACCTCCTTGATGGTGTGATTATTATTATTTTCTTTCCTGTTCTTCATCTTCGTCTCCTCCATCTCTCTGTGCACGTTGTTTGTTTGCTTTCCTGTCTTCTATGCTCGGCCTTGGCCTTTTTTACTGGTCCTCTATTTGCGTTTTTCCCTGCCTTTCTTTTTCATTCAGCTAATTCTCTCTTATCAGCTTGTCCCTCTTTTGCATCTCTCCTCTTTCTACCCCTCCTCCTCCCCCCCCCCCTCCCTCTTTCGCCTTATGTCTTTTTCTTGTCCTTTCTCTTGTTGTTGTTGATGGGTTCGTATTTTTTTGTGCTTCCATCTTGCCATTTCCAGCCAACAACCTCTTCAGCAGCAGAAACTGGGGGGGGGGGGGGGTTGTTTGTTTGTTTTTCATTCGTTGTTGTTGCGTCCGAATTCCTGCCAGATTTTCTTCTCGTCTTGGACCATTCATGAAGTATGTAGGCTCGAGGGAGGGGAAGGGGGAGGAGGTTGTCTAAAGTGTACAAAAAGCGTTGAATGGTTGAGTTCGGGGTCGGTGGTTGGTTGGGTGCAGGGGGGTGTCTGAGAAGAGCATGTGTGCGTATTTCATTAGGTTAATGAACAAAAAAGTTTAGTCATGTTTCGCCACAGTTCCCGAAAACTTCTCAGGGGAAGCCAAAAGACTGTTTTATTTTAGCACAACTGATCTAATGACGAGAAGAGGGACAGCATAGAATACATCTGACGTGATACTGCGTGTCGTAAGAGGCGACTAAAGGTGCAAAGGTCCTGGTCTCCCGAGAAGAGCCAGTTGGCGGTGGGCCAACTACCCACCCTGTAAAAATAAACCAGTTACAGAAACACAAGCAAATACTTTAAATCAGTCTTTTATCTTGGGAGAAGGGGGAGCATCTGCACCTGTAGATTCAATGAAGGACAATGGACAAAGCCGAAAGGACTCCACTGGCCTGACTGCTCCTCCATCAAACAAGTCACTCCGGATTGCGTCGTGGAATGTCCGCTCCATGTATGAAGCAGGAAAGAGTGCCCAGGTTACAATGGAGATGAGGCGATATAGACTGCACATACTTGGAGTTAGCGAGACCCGCTGGATACAGTCCGGACTGAAACAACTTAATTCTGGGGAAAAGATTTTGTATTCTGGAAGGGAGGACAAAAAGCATACAGAAGGAGTAGCGATCATCTTGAGCAAGCACGCCCAGAGGTCACTGAGGGGATGGGAACCCTACGGAAGGAGAATTATATTGGCATCATTTACTACAAAGAACAAGAACATCAACATGAACATTGTGCAGATATACGCCCCAACAAATGAAGCAACCGATGAGGACAAGGACGATTTCTACAACCAGCTTCAGGAAATAGTTGACACATTGCCAAGAAAAGATGTGAACATTATAATGGGAGACGCCAATGCCAAGATAGGACAGGACAATACAGGGTATGACATTATGGGGTGCAATGGTTTGGGACAAATGAATGAGAATGGAGAGCGGTTTGCAAGTTTCTGCGCATTTAACAGCTATGTGATTGGAGGTTCAGTATTCCCACACAAGAGGATCCATAAGGCCACTTGGTTTCACCGGATGGAGTAACTGAAAACCAGATTGACCACTTTTGCATCACCCGACGATTCAGACGCTCACTGGAGGATGTCATAGTGCAGAGAGGAGCTGATGTTGGATCTGACCATCACATGCTGCTGGCAAGACTCAAACTCCGCCTCAAGAAACAAGGTACCAGAGCAGGAACAAAGAGGAGAAAGTTTCAAGTGAGCCTTCTGGATGGAGACAAGAAGGAAGAGTTCCAGCTGACACTGAGGAATAGATTCAAACCCCTTGTTGACCTCGAAGAGACAGTAGATTTGGAGACTCACTGGGCTAAGGTAAAAGGAGTATTTACATCGACATGTCAGGATGTTCTTGGGGAAAAGAAAGTGGAACACAAGGAATGGATCAGTCAAAAATCACTGGACTTGATAAGGATAAGAAGAGACCTAAAAGAACAGGTAAATGCAAGTCGTACAAGAAGCTCAAGAGTTGGTAACCAGGAAGAGTACCGAGCATCAGCTAAAGAGGTCAAAAAATCAATAAAAAAAGATAAAGAGGAGTTCATAGGAATGTTAGCAGAGAAAGCAGAGAAGGCAGCAACAGGAGTACACATGAGGATCCTCTACCAGACTACAAAGACTCTTGCTGGAAAATATGGAAAACCTGAAGTTCCTGTCAAGGATTACAACAGGAAGGCTATTTTTGGAAAGGAAGCTCAGGCAAAAAGATGGATAGAACATTTTAACAGCCTCTTGAACAGACCTCCATCAAGCAACCCACCCGACATTCTACCCGCAAGAAATGATTTACCGATCAGTTGCGCCCCCTCCGACTCAAGCAGAGATTAATGATGCCATAAAGCAGTTAAATCGAGGCAAGGCAGCTGGACCAGATCAGATCCCACCAGAGGCGCTGAAGACAGATGCTGCTGGGGCTGCAGAGGGTCTGCACTCACTATTCTCGAGGATTTGGATCGGAGGCAAGTTTCCAAAGGACTGGAAGGAAGGACACCTCGTGAAGCTTCCAAAAAAAGGGGACCTCAGCAATTGTAGTAACTACAGAGGAATCACACTTCTCTCCATCCCAGGAAAGGTTTTCAATCGGATTATTCTCAAGCGAATACAGAATGCAACAGACCCAAAACTTCGGGAGGAGCAAGCTGGTTTCAGGAGTAATCGATCAACCACCGACCAGATCGCCACGCTGAGAATCGTAGTAGAGCAGTCGCTAGAGTGGAACTCCCAACTGATAGTGAACTTCCTTGACTACGAGAAGGCCTTTGACAGCATCGATAGAGAAACACTGTGGAGAATATTGAGACATTATGGAATCCCAGAGAAGATGGTGAACCTTATCAAGAGCATGTACGAGGGGACAAGTTGCAGAGTCGTACACGATGTCGAGCTTACTGACAGCTTTGATATCAAGACTGGTGTTAGGCAGGGTTGTTTGCTGTCCCCATTTCTGTTTGTCCTGGTGATTGATTGGCTTATGAAAGAAACCACCAGTGGAGGAAGAAATGGCATACAATGGACCCCATGGACACAGCTGGACGATCTAGATTTTGCAGATGACTTGGCACTATTGTCGCACACACACGACCAGATGCAAGCAAAGACTACAGCTCTAAACAAAATTTCAGAATCTATTGGATTGAGGATACATCCTGCGAAGTCGAAGGTCCTAAAAATTGTTGCACCCCCAAGCGCACAAGTCAGAGTAGGAGATCAACCACTGGAAGATGTAGAGTCCTTCTGCTATCTTGGTAGTATCATTGACAATAAGGGAGGAACAGAGGCAGAAGTCAAAGCACGAATTGGAAAGGCACAGGCAGCTTTCACGTTCTTAAGCAAGATTTGGAGAACCAAGGATATATCTCTAAAAACAAAGCTGAGGATATTCAACTCGAACGTGAAGTCAGTCCTGTTGTATGGATGTGAGACTTGGAATGCGTCTCAGGCCTGCATAAAGAGAATCCAAGTTTTCATCAACAGATGTTTGAGGAAGCTACTTAAGATCAGATGGACAGACAAGGTCAGCAATGAAATTGTATGGAAAAGAACAAGACAGAGCCCAGTCAGAGAGGAAATTGGTAGGAGGCGATGGAGATGGATCGGCCACACTCTCAGGAGGCCAGGAAACAGCATCACGAAGAAGGTATTGGATTGGAATCCCCAGGGCAAGAGATCAAGAGGAAGGCCGCGCGGAACGTGGAGAAGAGCCAGAGAAAATGATGTGCAACGAAGCGGAAAGACTTGGAATAATGTAAAGAGGCTGGCCCATGATAGAGAGGGATGGAAAGTGTTTGTTGGTGGCCTATACCCTGATCCAGGGTGAGAAAGGCAATGATGATGATGATCTAATGACGATGAATTTTTTTACAGTTTGCTATTGGATTATTGTGACGATTTACTCTCCCTGTCTCTCTCTTTCTCTCTCTCTCTCTTTGTCTCTTTCTGTCTGTCTGTCTGTCTTCTGTCTGTCTTCTGTCTGTCTGTCTCACTCTCTCTCTCTCTCTGTCTCTGACTGTCTGTCTGTCTGTCTGTCTCTCTCTCTGTCTCTGTCTGTCTGTCTGTCTTCTGTCTCTCTCTCTCTCTGTCTCTGACTGTCTGTCTGTCTGTCTGTCTCTCTCTCTGTCTCTGTCTCTGTCTCTGTCTGTCTGTCTGTCTGTCTGTCTGTCTGTCTGTCTGTCTCTGACTGTCTGTCTGTCTGTCTCTCTCTCTCTCTGTCTCTGTCTGTCTGTCTGTCTGTCTGTCTGTCTGTCTGTCTCTCTCTCTCTCTCTCTCTCTCTCTCTCTCTCTCTCTCTCTCTCTCTCTCTCTCTCTCTCTCTCTCTCCAGCAAATTAACTTTTCGAATTATAATTATGAAAATTATTTTTAAAACAAAAAAAAACTAGCGGGACCAGCTGATATAGACTTTGGAGGCTGGACCACTCCAGCTCTGGTGAGCCCCCTGAATGCAGAAATTGAAGTACATGTACGTGACAAACCATCACATTTACACATGGATATTGCATGTAATAGGAACTGACAAGTAAAACACATTTAGAAAGGTTAAATGAGTTATACACCTGAAGTAAATACGCTTATACATAATTATATACAAACATGCCAGCAAAACTCCAAGTAGATGTTTAGGTCAGACAACGAAGAAAGAACATAGCCTTGCTGCTATGGACTCTTTAGACGTCATAGATAACAATGGCTGACTGAAAAAAATTACACAGCAAATAACTTTTGTGCAGATGTGTAGAGAAAGGGGGGGGGGGGTCCGACAGAGGGGTCGGGGGCAATTGCCCCTCTGCCCTCCGCCCTCTAATAATCCAGCCAGCTCTGGTTTCAAATAGTCCATACAAAATGCCACTCCAAATTTTTAAACATCAAGGTCTTGTCCTGGACATTTAACATTCCAATGACTGTTCGCTCGTACAAGGGAGAGAGGGGATTGGCGATTGAAGCCAGGCGTACGAGGAGAGAGGAGGGTCAAAATTGCCAAAATCGAGTCTCTATAGGGAACAAGATTGAATGACACAGTTACTCTATTTAAATTTACCGATGACGTCATGGGACATTCGCTCTGTTCAACGCGGTGATTAAACACAGTTGGTATGGACTTTGTAAGGGCGATTCGAGACACAATGATCAACACTGCGCATGAAAAGTGTGTACAAAGTCCATAGTTGTGCTTAACCGCCGCGTTGAACAGTTCGAATGTCCCATGACGTAAATCTAAATATAGTAACTGTGCCATTCAATCCCGCTTTCCCTATATTTTGTGGATGCCCCCCCCCTCCCCTTCTTCTAATTTCCCAATTTCAAGCCACGGTAGAAATTGCCTTTTTTATTTTGTTTCGTTGCAACAGCCTTTTTTCAAGGGAAAAAAACAACAGCAACAGGAAAAAAAATGGGAAATCGAAAGATAAAACAATCGAACAATAAAGGATATGAATAGAAAATGTATACAATCTAAACAGAATATGTTTACTTAACTCCGAGACCTTGCTTGGACAGCAGCACAGAAGCACGTCTGCTAGTGTGTGTTTGACAGGTCTCCAGCCAGCCACCTCAGTTCCTTGTTAGTTTACCTGATTAACCTTTCTGAAAAACTGGAGATCTTTTAGTATATAGAAGAAGTATAACAAATGCAACTGTGACAAGTGTTTAAAATGCCTTGTGGCATTCATCAAGTTGTTTCACAGTTCCGATTTATTCTAATTCCTTACCATAATACTAAAGCCGGAAACGCTTAACTTCGAATTTCTCAGTTATGCAGAAATTGGAGTTGCAACAATCAAGATCGAAGGTCGTAAACCTGGAGTTGTGGACAAACATGTTTGGCTGGACCAAAAAGTCATTATGACCTGTCATTACACTAAAATACCACTCATTAAGACACGCCACGTCATTGTCATGACGATCACGTCCAGCAAGGGGAACAAACCCGTCGCGTCCGCTCGCTTTTCACTCCTACAATCTCTGGGCCTTGCAAGGTCGTGCTGACGTCAATGCAGGTGAAACAAAAAATAGCATGTGAATTTATTTATGTGAATGAACATTTACTGAGCTTGTGAATGAGTGAGTGGATAATCTTGTTAACTCACATTAACTTGTCCGTTTGTGGCACTGACCGTTCATTAGTACCGATAATTGGCAATTTATCCCAAGCCACGGCAGCAAATCATTCATGTCTTCGCTTCGTCCTGGATATCAGATGAGGTTATCTAGTCAGCCACCTTTGGCCAACACACACACACCCTACCCTCCGCCCCCCCCCCCACTTCTGTCCATTTTCCCAGATAGATACCCTATGGAGATCCGACGCCTTTCTCACTCTCTCTCTCTCTCTCTCTCTCTAACTCTCTCTCTCTCTCTCTCCTCCTTTCTCTCCCTCTCTCTTTCTCTCTATCGCTCACTGTCTCTCTCTTTCTCTCTCTCGCTTTCACTCTCTCTTTTGCTTTCTCTCTCTGTCTCTCTCTCTCTCTCTCTCTCTCTCTCTCTATGACTGTCTTTTTCACTTTCGCTTTCACTCTCTCTCACTTTCTCTATCTCGCTTGCGCTCTCTCCCCCTCCCCCTCTCTCTTTCTCCCTGTCTCCGACTCTCTCTCTCTCTGTCTCTTTCTCCCTGACTCTCTCTCTCTGTCTTTCTCCCTGTTTCCGACTCTCTCTCTATTTCTAACTTTTTCTCTCGCACTTCCTCTCGCTGAATTTCTCTCTGTGGCTCCCTCCCTCTCCCTTTCTCTCTCTCTCTCTCTCTCTCTCTCTCTCTCTCTCTCTCTCTCACTCTCTCTCCCTTTCTCTCAATTAGCTCAATTAATTTCCCTTCGCTTTTCTGTTCAAGAAAGATCAGAACACATTGGCACCAAAAACACAAATAGACAAATCCCGGACTCTTCACGAAGAGTTCAGCAAATATGAATGTGCCATTTATTTGAAGTAGGCAAACAGCTGGTGTTTCAGCCAGCGAGAAATCAATGAAAACTGTCGTTCACAGCGCAGGCCTAGGCTAGGCATCCAGGCAAGACGCCAGTCTCTTCCTTAGTATATACATACTGAACTTTTGTCGACCCAGCATCTGATTCTGCTGACAAAGTGTAGGTTCCATCCAGGAGAGAAGCTAGTCCCTTACTTAGTATAAGCAGTGAACATTTGATGACCCGGCGTCTGATTCCGCTGACTATGTGCAGGTTTCAAGAATAGATACATCGTTGGTTTGTATTAAGGCGATACGCTAGTTTCCTTAGTATTATATCGTGAACATTAAAAATTTGATAACCCATCGTGGTTCTGTGGTCAAGGTGAAGTTTCCACTCATAGAAATACAATACATGTATTAATTGTTCTTTCTAGGCGATACGCGATACGCTGGTCCTTCACATACCTATGGAGTATCTGATGACCCGGCCCTCGATTCAGTTGACAAATTATAGGTTCCACACAGGCGATACGCTAGTCACAGCATCTGACGACCCGGCCTTCGATTCTGCTGACAAAGTGTAGCATCCATCCAGGCGATACGCTAGCCCTAATTTTACGTAAGGAGCATCTGGGTGACCCGGAAGTAAAAAAAATTGCTGGTTTCACCCAAGCGACTCCGTCTGTCTGAGTGACGTCAAAGGACGCTTAGCGCTGACCAAGTATTAGGACTGTTTGAGAAATCAGGTCACCAGCTGTCAAAGATCTAATGGGTCAGTGATTACAGCAGATGCTGGTCATATCACTGTCATGACGTCATTGTTATACATGTGTATCACTGTTATATCACTGTCTTCTCCCTGTACTCTTGTTCTCCACTATTAATTTCTTTCAGGTCTAATTTTAGGGGGTTCGCTGCCCTTGGCATTTACACCTCACTTTTCTTGTTGTGGTAGGGATAAAGTTTTTTTTTAGAATTTTGCCCAGGCAGCGGCCTTGTACGGCCTGCTCTTCACGATTTCCAATTGCCAAGGTATCTTTAACGTGCGCAGTGTGCACACATGCCCTCCGAATTTTTGGTCCTTATCCGAGAAGACTAGGTGCTCGATCCTACCTACCATAGTATCAGGGACAGGAAAATATGATAAAAATCCAAAATTCCAACATACCTGCACCGACATCGAACCCGGTACCTTCGGCATGAGATGCGAGCACCTTGCCTCTAGACCCCCGCATCCTCTCTCTCTCTCTCTGTCTCTTCTCTCCTTCCCTCTCGCTCTATCTATCTATCTATCTATCTATCTATCTATCTATCTATCTATCTATCTATCTATCTATCTATCTATCTATCTATCTATCTATCTATCTATCTATCTATCTATCTATCAATCTATCTATCTATCTATCTATCAATCTATCTATCTATCTATCTATCTATCTATCTATCTATCTATCTATCTATCTATCTATCTAACTGCCGTTCTCTCTCTTCTCTCTCTCCCCCTTTCTCTTTCTTGCTCTATCGTTCCGTGTTTCTCTCCTTTTCCATCTCTCTTTCTCTTTCTCTTTCCTCCTTCCTTCCCTTCCCCGCCCCGGTCCCCAAACGTGCTCGATCGTTCCAAACCAAGTCAAATCTCACATGAAAATAGGACATGACAAAACTAGGACTTCCGCGCGTGAGTTCAACATTTCTGCACATCTCGTTATGTCTGATCAGCTCAATGCCCTGTCTCGGTGAAATCCTGCAGATTTTATGTGCTTTATTTATGCACTTGCAAATACAAGAAGGAAGTAACTTGAAATGTCCTCGAAACCGAAATATGTCTGAGTGAAACTATTTTTCCAATGGCAATGACTGTAATAAATCCACATTTTTAGTTAAAAAAACAAATAAATAATTACATAGACCAAAACCAAAATCGCGTTAAGAGAGCTTAAAATTTAAAACAATGCGCAGCTGGAAGTGAATTGTATAGAATTCATGCCCTGACCTTACAGCTCTGTTCAGAACAAAAGTTGTTTTCTTCGTGTAATATTGAACCGTCCATGGTTATTTTGAGCCACATAACAAGCCACCCCCCCCCCCCCCATTTTTTTCCCTTCAAAGTCTGGTCTGTGGGCAGCATTGCATTGTGTCCTTGTCTTACAGCCAAACGTAATTATTTTGCTTTACCTCACTGTAATAATCATGCTGACTGTAGATTTACGGCAAAACGCGTACTTGCCTAAGCTTACGACAACACATGATGCTACTTGCCTTAGTTTACGACAATACATAATATTCTTGCCTTAGCTCACGACAATATACATAATGTGATTGCCTTAGCTTACGACAGTACATAATATTCTTACCTTAGCTTACAACAATACATAATATTCTTGCCTTAGCTTACAACAATACGTAATATTCTTGCCTTAGCTTACAACAATGCATAATATTCTTTCCTTAGCTTACAATAATACAATATTCTTTCCTTAGCTTACGACAATACATAATATTCTTGCCTTAGCTTACGACAATACATACACTTGCCTGAGCTTACGACAATACACATAGTTGTCTTAGCTTGGTCAGAAAACGTGTTTGCCTTAGTTTACCACAGTACATTTATAATACTCTCCTTGGCTTCTAGGAATACACATAGCTACTTGCCTTTGCTTAAACACATGTCTTGATTTACAATATCGCTGAATGATGAGAAAGACAGACAGTTTGGGTGACAGACGTGGAAAAAACGTTAGAGCGAAAAGAGACACGAATCGACAAAGCTGATAAAATTCTCTACAAACTGATTATTTCGAGTCTGGTTTTTCTTTTTTCACCAGTTAGATCTCTGCCAGTGGGTACATTCGTTGTCATTCTGCGGAAACATGACATTAGTTGGATAGAAAACGATACCGCTGTACTGACTGTGGGGTAAATGATTAGGGTTAGGGTAAGGGTTCGGAAACACAGCACGGGAAATATCCCTGTGCTGAATATCGTCAATGAGAAGCATCCTGCCATTTTTCAGTACGTGAAAATAAATCGCTTCCTGGCCAGATTCACCATTTGGGACAAAACTTTCGACCCTTGCCAGATTCCACGTATATCCGAAAAAGGCACTGTGGCTGCTGATCTAGGAGAGAACTGTTTCCTGGCATGGACACAAGGCGCGTCTGGTCTATTCTGACAAAGGCTAAATTCTACAACTTGATACAAAAACGTTTAACAACATTTACAAAACACTTTTCAGATCCTTACAAAAACAAGTTTTGAGAATTTTGCTAATGTCATAAAATTTATACGGAAGTCACTGTCACTGTCACTGATCCCATAATCCACCAGGGTCGTAGGGGCGCTGCATGACAGAGAGCCTCGTCAGGTGCCTCCACTTTTCACGGTTGTTTGCGAGCGCCTGAGTTTGGGCGAAGGATTTCCCGGTCCACTCCACAATGTTGTCGGTCCACCTCTTCCTTTGCCTTCCTCTTCTTCTCCTCCCCTGCACAGTTCACTGAAGAATGGTCTTGGATAGGCCACACGATCTTGTTACGTGGCCATACCATTTCAGTTTTCTTCGTTTCACAGTAGATAGCAAGTCTTCATAATGACTCATGTGTTGTTTCACTCTACTGCGGACCTCTTCATTTGTAATTCTATTTGTGGACTTTATTGATGAAGCCCTGAATACCAAATATAACTTAAGTACCCAAACAGACATTGAAAGGCACAAAATGGCCGTTATTGTGCCTACCGGCCGTAAACCCAAACTCAAATTCGAACTCAAACTCAGACAACCTTCCCAGAGCGACCCATTTCCATGTCTTTACAAGGATGTGATAATTATGTGAACAGTGTTGCTATAGAGAAGTTTGTCCTCAGATTGACAAAGGAGGTCAGGTCGAGCCAACTGTGTCGGCTCGTGATGTTGCGTTGCGCAAAACGGGATGAGTACTGGAGGGAAAAACAGATTTAAAAAAAAATAATGATAACTTTGTCTATACGAGAGGGAGGATGGAGGAGGTAAAATCGCTCAATATTTCCCGCACAACCTGCAGGTAGACTCTAGAACTGGGCGACACCAGCATTTTTTTTTTCAGTGTCACGATTCCGACACCGGGACTTCTCGTTGCGGTCGATACCGGTCCCGACCCCACTGGACGCCACGACTCGTAGATGACGCTTAGCGCGAAGGGTTCCGACACTTGGGGGGGGGGGGGGGGGTCAACTCTGACCCTGATACTCATCCTAGGAGTGACGCCACGGCCCCCAACACGAATGTCGACCCCGAGTCCGACACTTCGCGAGATGCAAATGAGAAGGGTCAGAAGTCAGTTGGCTTTTTCCTGTTTAGGCGCGGGGTACCGGTACTGCAGTGTAGGGGGGAAAGCAGAAATATTTCTCTAAATATTCAAAATCTGTACCGAGTATGTCTACACATATTACACATTTACTACACATATAAAAACTACTGGATAAAAGGGAACAAAAAGACAGAGCCGCTGCAGTGTAGACACACTGGGTATCGCATTCTCATCGCGAAGTCGCAATGTAAAGGTCAATACCGAAGGAGTCGGTACTGGAGTCGGAACCGTGCCCAGCACTAAATTCGAGACGGTACCAGGTCTCTTGTCTTTTACCATCTAAGGACAAGCAGAATATTGACGGAGAAGACAATCCACACTGTTGGAGCAGTTGACAGCTTCACTCGCGCGTGGGAAGCCTTACCTTACTGCACGTACATTGTTCTTTCAACCATCGCTTCTGGAGAGTTCCTACCTTGTGTCTCAAGAATTTTCATCTGCAGTTTGCCCAATTCTTTACTTTTCCATCAGGTACAAATGGAGTAGTGACGGAACGAATGTCAAAGTGTTTTTATTTTGCCTCTGAATTTTGAGTTTGGACTTTTTTTTTCCCCTTAAGTTTAGGAGTTACACAGAATTTAATTTCAATTGTTCAGTTCAAATTTTCCACTAGGAACAAATGGAGCAGTGGCGGAACGAATACCCCGAAAAAACATGTTCACTGTACCTTTGGGTTTGGTTAACTTTGTTTGTAGAACTTTAGACGTTACAAGGAGTTTAGTTTCAAATGTTTAGTCCAAATTTTTCGTCAGTTACAAAAATTGTCGCGGTGATGGTGGGAATGTCAAAATATTTTCAGTTTGACTTTTGAGTTTGGTCAGTTTTGTTGGAAGTACTGTTTTTTAACTTTAGGAGTTCTAAAGAGTTTGATTTCAAACGTTCAGTCTATTTTTTCCATCGGGTACGAATGGCGCAATGGCGGAGCGAATGCCAAAACACCGAGAATAATATCGTACGTTCTTTACCTCAAGTTCATTTTGTTGTCGAGTTTTGTTCAGCTATGCTGGTCAGTGTGATGTTGTCTGAAGGAGTTGCAAGTGGTTGGTGGACGCTTCTAGTGATATTTCCTTTTGTCCTATCATCCTATTCTGTCGGTTGTCTTGCCTCTTCCAAGCACAGTATGGCCGTTGTCGTGTCTACTTTGCTTTCTCAAACTGGAACGTCATAAGAAGTCATGTACGGAATTTCACTTTGAACGCCGTGTGTCGATTTCTCTCAGGTATGAATTAGAATGCCGATTTGTGACGGGCCAGCGTCGGAACTGTGATAAGAGAAGACTTTGGAAATGCATTGTCACTTTGTCTTTGAGTTTCTTCAGCATTGCCGGATCACTGTCGTGATTTAATTTTAGGAGTTACAAGGCGTTTATTTCCAACCCATTTAAGCCCCAAATAGACGGTCAAGGACTACTAGAATGCGAAACAATCTCTTAAAAATACAAAAAAACAAGTAAATGTATAACTCGAGTTACGGTAGTACAGCATGCGGCCCTCGAAATGCATTGTAACGAAACCGCTGCCGAAAGGAAGAGAGGACTTTGTTTTTTCTTATACTGTATTTTCATTTTGTCTTTCAGTTCTTTCAACTTTGACGGTAGTTGTGTTTTTAAATTAAGGATTTACACGGAGTTCCATTTCAAACGTGTATTTAAAAAAATGCCATCGGGTGTCACTGTTTTCTACTGGTCCAGCCTAAATCTTCTGTGGTATTATCAGAATTAATTTCGTTCTTCGTCTCTCTTCACACATTGCTGCTCCAGAATCCTGCTTTACCATGTCTGTGTATTCTGCAAGGAATTTGTGGTGTAACATTAATAAATTCTATTAATCTTTGCATCCAATCCAAATGCCGACATTGATGTGACCTACATCTAGAGATAGCGCGACTTTAGTCCTTGTTTGTTCCAGCCCCACTTTTTGCACAACTGAGAACTTCGACATTAAACGTTCGCGGCTTTAGGATTTACGATGATAAGTTCGATTAAATGGGAACTGTGGAACAGCTTGATAAGTGCTACAACGCATTTTAAACAAGTGTCAAAGTGTGCATTAGTTATACCCCCTCTACATACTAAAAGATCTCCAGTTTTTCAGACAATGGAGACAGAACAAACAAGAATTAAGATCAAACATTTAGGATTGGTAAAAAGAATTTGCAAGATCTGTCTTGCTCGGGTCGACCCGTTTTGATAAACTTGTGACAGACATCGTTGGTAAATTATAAAAATTATTGACCGTATATTTACGCTGGTTCTGTGAACAAAGATAGGCCTACTTGTCGAATCGTTCTGTGTGGGCGTTTGGCGGGCGGAGAGGAAGTAGGACTTACGAAATCGATTTACAATTGTGAAATAAATATTGTAATCACATTATAGAGAGAATGCTGGGAGTGGCCAAAATGTAGTTCTGGTGTTTTGTCGTGGCTGTAGTGGCAGTGTCAGTAGTGGTAGCTGAAGTTGTTGTTGTATTTTCGAAAGTCTTTGTTGTGGCTTCAATCGGTCAGGGTGATCAAACCTGTGTTCTCTTTCTGTGAGACTCGTCAGATTGTCAGTCTGCATGCTGAAGACAACGTTTGGATTAACCTCTGGAAAGGTTCTAGTGGCTGCATACCAGCATTCAGTAAGCTAGATAGCCCACTAACTCGGGGGAATACATAGGTGCCATTTTTAAAGTTGAATTTCCATCACCAGCGTGTAAACTGATCCGCAGAACGAAATTTCCTGTCATACTTTTTAATTCTACTCGAAGAAAATGGGTCTTTTTTTTTTCCAGCCAACATTTTCTCTTGCTCAACCCAGTTGTGGCTCAAAATCAACAAAAGTATTAAAAATATAGCGAACTTAAGTCTTTTTTTCAAATATGCCCACGTGCACCTTTACGTCTTTCTATGCTCACCATGATATTTTGTAGAATTTAAGGCTCAGCGTTAAAAAGCCATTCAAGATTACACTGGAGGCTTTACTTCCTTTTTAAGGATGATGATGATGAATGTCTTGTTTCCCACACTGGAGCCCGTGCCGTGTCTGAAATACCGGAGAAAACGATAGCAATGCCAACCCTCTTCACTGGACTAATACATCTGAAGACCCTGCAGCTATTCCTCAAGACGAAAGAAAAACAGGATTTTTTTTCCACATGTGAAGTTTAATAGTTTTGCAATTCGGCGTTCACTTGGCCCTTCTTCAGGGATGAATTGTGCCTGATTGATTGATTCATGGCAATAACTCACCGCTGTTCCCTACAACCTGGCGCTGAGTAGTCAATCAACGTACATCCGATTAGTTCATGGATTTTTTCGTACCTGTCACGACATATTATAGTCCGTTCACCGAGGCGTGATCACGGTTTGGTTGGATTTTCTCAGTTATTACGAAATACAGGGGCCTGAATTTTTGCATGCAGTCTTACATTTATCATGACACTACAAATCTGAACTTGAAGTCTCTGCACACCACCGTTCTTTCAAAGCGGCGAATTCCTTTGATCTTTTCTTTGTTTTCAATTGAATAGGCCCCAAACTTATAGATGTTTACAGTACACGTGTGTTCCAACATGATCTGTCTCTCTACTTGAATAATTCGGGGGCAAAAAAATCTGGGTTAGGGTCATCAGAAATCTAAGACTTCACGCCAAATTACATTCAAATATCATCTACGGTTGCAACCCTACGAGCAGTTTTCTGTGGTCATGCCTCGGTGAACGGACTATAGTATTGCCTACAGTGATGAAACAGTGCACTTGTGCTTAATAGATCACTTGTAGTCATTATTATTATTATTTTCATTTTTTAATTCTGATTGTTGCGGTTTCAATAAGGTGGCGTTTGGTACGGGGGGGGGGGGGGCTTGCATTGTGTTTGTCAATGTTTGTGTGGGTGGGTGGGTGGGTATGGCACTCGTTTGTGTGAGAAAGTGGATTGGGGGGAGGGGGAAGCTGGTGAGGAGGTGACGTCATAACGAGATAGCACCAGAGATAAAACATTGGTATCTCTAGATCCTATCTTTGGTTGCTCCTACTTGTTTGTGCATATGTGTGTATGAGAGAGAGAGAGAGGGAGAGAGAGAGAGAAAGAGAGAGAGGGAGAGGGAGAGAGAGAGAGAGAGAAACGGCGAGGGAGGGGGTGATGAGGGGATCGAGGGAGTGCGTCAGACCTACATCAGTTTTTGCATAATATCCCAAACGTGTTAAAAATGACTTATACCACTAGCGTAGAGCAATGACGACTTGTGGATTTGGCGGTATTGGTTGTGCGATTCTGTACCGAGCCTTGTCATTTCGACATCATTTTCTGAACTCTTCTTATCATACAGTACAGTCTGAACCAGAGTTTATTTACAAGCTTGAATTACTTCGTTTCTTTAGAGCAAGGTTTTATCCATATTGTCTCTCAGTACTATGGTAAAGTGAGCTTGCCTACCATGCAGAAAATAATTATATTATTACTGTGTTAAAGGATCAAACTAGACAGGGGTTTGACATTCTTATGGGAAATTGACTGGAACTAAGTCTGGTCACAGTTCCCTAAAACTGTTGTAATCGATTCTGGTTACTTTTCAGCAGAAGCAAAAAACTGTTTTATTTTAGCAATATAGAGGGGTTCTGTAGTTGTAGTTGTAGTCTAGTTGTGATGAATTCTTGAAAGTTTGCTATTCGATTATTTTTCTGCATGGGAGTTCATAACCAAGCTCATTCGATGCTGATTTGAATAAATAATATATGTACAAAAACCAAGTTTTCGCATTTTTGAGGTCCTACACTTTTAGGCAAGGATGACGATATAGCTTATCTCTTGAAGTTTTTCGGGCTTATCTCCACTCTAAAAATAGAAGTGACGAGTATTTGTTCTGTGGTTTGCAGTATATTTTTTGTGGCTGACATGTTTTTGACTATGCTTATCTGAGGTAAAGTTCAGGGCCGTGACTAAACTGGTACTGGTGGTATTTTTGTCTGCGAGTCGTGCCTTAAGAGTTGCATTATCTAACTTTGAGTGTGTGTGTGTCTGTGTGTGTGTGTGATTTCTAAAAGCAATTTCAACAGGCGAATGTGTGTGTGAGTGTGTGTGTGTGTCTGTGTGTGTGTGTGATTTCTAAAAGCAATTTCAACAGGCGAATGTGTGTGTGAGTGTGTGTGTGTGAGTTCTAAAAATAATTTTAACAAGTACACGAAAGCGTGTGTGTGTATGTGTGTGGTTTCCAAAAAAAAGTTGACGGGTGTGTGTGTGTGTGTGTTTGTGTGTGGTTGTCTGAGTGTGCCTATTTGCTAGCCTGTGCTGTATCTGTCAGTGTCTGAGTGTGTCTCTCTGTGTGTATCTATGTGTGTGTTTGCGCATGTCTCTGCGTGTCCCCAATTTCCGTTTTGTGGCTCGTTCTGGTCATTTCTACCCCAGCAATTAAGTAGAACATTCGTCCTGAAATAGACTGATTGGTGTACTCGTCACTTTACGGTTTTCCTTATTTAAAGTGAAACGAGTCGTTATCCGAGTTGGAACGGATGTCACTAACTTGGAAATGTCCGATTCGTTGCAAGTGGAATAAAATAAACCTGCAGAGTGGAGATCGTCTGTTTATTGTTCAGGTTCTGTACCAATTTTTGAAATCTTGTTTTCAAGTAACGAAGATTCTAGGAAACGAGAGCCTTTAGAAATGTATATATTTGCTTTTTAGTTAATTCTATTTTGAATATTTATTTGTTTTTTTATTAATTAATTTATTTATTAATTTACTTGTTATTTATTTATTCATGTATTTATCGCTATAACATGAATAACATGTATGTGCGCTATTAGCTATCAAAATTGTGAAATTCCTGTGTAACAGTTGTCTGAAAAGACGAATCAAATATTGACAGTGTAGCTGGTGAGTTACATCCTGGCTGGATTACAGTGAACCATAATTTTTGTTGTTCAGAATTGAAGAACTGGATTAATTGTGGCCAAAATAAGGATAGTTCAATGTTTCTAATATTGTGAGCTTGATACGAACGTGAGAATTGTGTTACGTGACTTTCAAATATGGAATTCCCTAACATTATAAATTGAATTTGGACATTGGTGTTAGATTTCTTCAGCTTACCTGGCACAGATTTCAAGACAACTCGTCTTGGAGTCAAATGTCAGACTAATTTGTCCAGGTGCTAATTTTGCTTTAGGACTTTACTAAGTTTATCACTTACCTGTGGTCAAGACCCCGTCACTTTGAATGCACGCCGTCAGATCCAGAATGCACTTCGCCCGCAAGTTCCGCGTCCGTCGGCTATCGGATATTCCCGAAAACAAGGTGCGCACCTCTCCTTGTCGACTGATCAGCGCTAGTCCCCTGCCAAGCATGGTGCGTATATCAATGTGTTGTGCAGTCTGTCACTCGCTAGTGAGCTATCAAAACCTCCTATCTGTTATCTGTCTAAGATTTAATTTATACTATTCGAAAGTGACCACATTGTCACTAAACACCAAGATATAATGTTAACATTCATGATTTAATTCAGCGAGAGAGCTTTTAAAAGTATTAGCTGAAAATTCTACCGTATTTTCTAGAATTTCAGTAAAGGTTCAAGTTTTGATAGCTCATTAACGATTACATAGTATTGGTTTTTCTTTAATCAATTAATGTTTGCTACAGTTCTTTTCTGTCATATACATGCACGTGCACATACAATGTTGCATTTTGTGTCCGTATGTATTGAAGAATGTATGCATCTGTATGTGTGTCTTTGTTTGGTTGGTTGCTTGTTTGTTTTTGTATATTATATATAATATGCAATTAGTGGACTGTTTGTTTTCTGATCAATGTATGTTTCCTCAATGTACGAGGAGAGTTCGAAAAGTGAGGTACAAACATGTGCTAATGCAACGTGTTTATTCCAGTACAAATGAAACAATGTGCATTGATTACCAGCACTACTCTGGCTACTTTTCCACGTTTGTCACCACTGTGATTGATGCACTTGTCCCATCAGTGCACCGGCGCCTGAGTAACCTCCTTTAACCCTATTACTGCTACATACAAATTGCCCCCAGTGAGAATGAGCGTTTTAAAGAAATATGGTGGTATAGTAACATGTCTGTAACTCTTTGGAATAAAGTTTTAGGCCTTATTAACTATACATTTTTGGAAAGGAAATTGGACGAGGATTGTGAAAAAATATGAACCACCGTAATTTACTGATAAACTCGGTTAATAGCAGTAATAGGGTTAACAATACGCCGCCAAACGACTGTAGGGGAAAACTATTTACAAAAACATGCTGAGATGCAAGATTATGGACTATGATTCTTGTAATGAATAAATAAATACATAATACATAAATGAATAAGTAAGTCAGTAAAGAAGTGAACAAATCAATAAACCTGGTGTCTGGAGAAGATAGTCTAAAGACACTATTTCCCAACACAATCACAATAAATCATTTTTACTCATCACAGTGGATCTCTTGACATACTTCTAGTTGCCACAGTGGATCTTAGACGTACTTCCAGTTGTCACAGTGGATCTCTTGACGTACTTCTAGTTGCCACAGTGGATCTCTTGACATATTTCTAGTTGCCACAGTGGATCTTTGACATATTTCTTCTAGTTGCCACAGTGGATCTTTGACATAATTTTAGTTGCCACAGTGGATCTTTGACATATTTCTAGTTGCCACAGTGGATCTTTGACATATTTCTAGTTGCCACAGTGGATCTTTGACAGATTTCTAGTTGCCACAGTGGATCTTTGACATATTTCTAGTTGCCACAGTGGATCTTTTGACATACTCATAGTCATGACAGTGGATCTTTTGACATACTCATAGCCATGACAGTGGATATTTTGACATACTTCTATTCATCACAGTGGATCTTTTGACATACGACTAGTCATCGCAGTGGATCTTTCTGGATCTTTTTTCAATTATCATAGTAAATCTTTTGATATCTAGTTTAGTTATCACTTGAGCTCTTATTTCGGTTACCATAATATTATATCTTTTAATAATTAAAAAAAAAAAAACAGAGAGTGGAAGAGACAGACAGACAGAGAAACACAGTGAGAGAGAAAGAGACAGACAGAGAGAGAGAGAGAGAGAGTCAGAGAGACAGAGAAAGAGAGACAGAGAGAGGCAGAGAGATACAGAGAGAGAGGCAGTGTTAGATAGGGAGGCGGTGAGAGAGAGAGAGAGAGCCAGACAGACAGAGGGAGAGGGGGCGGCCAGAGAGACAGACAGACAGAGACTGAGAGAGTGAGAGAGAGAGAGAGAGAGAGAGAGATCTTTTAAGGAATGCAAGGTCTGTGGCGCTATGTCAACCAACAAAGAAGTCACACTGTCTTTGAACCTCGGGCCTGCTCGCCATTCCATTGTCTACAGCTCAAGATTCCAGTCTGGCTGACAGATGCTGCCAGGATCTTGCACTTTTTTGTCAGGTTGACCTTTCTATTGTCTATTCTTGTCCGCACTGACATTCCCTGGTATGTAAGAGCTGCTATTTCTGGCGTAACAGTTCCGGTGCAGGGGAAAGGTCAGATTGGTCGTGGTGATATGCGATAAGGTTATGTAGTGTGGGACTTAAACTTGTGTGTACGTACGTATGTATGTGTGTGTATGCATGTATGTATGTGTGTATGTATGTATGTATGTGTGTGTGTGTGTGTGCGTGCGTGCGTGGGTGTATGTATGTATGTATGTATGTATGTATGTATGTATGTATGTATGTATGTATGTATGTATGTATGTATGTATGTATGTATGTATGTATATATGTATGTATGTATGTATGTATGTATGTGTATGTATGTATATGTATGTACTATGTATACGTGTATGTATGTATGTAGTGTGTATGTATGTATGTATGTATGTATGTATGTATGTATGTATGTATGTATGTATGTATGTATGTATGTATGTGTGTGTGTGTGTGTGTGTGTGTATGTATGTATGTATGTATGTATGTATGTATGTATGTATGTATGTATGTATGTATGCCTTCATTGACAGGTACTATCAGTCGAAATTTAATAAATACTATCCCTTGTGTCTGGAAATTAATTCACTAGGATATCATTGTGGAATAATTCTTTTTGATCTTTGGTTCATTAGGTCACGTCCACAAGAGAGTAAAAAGTGGACTATGTAAACTTGGCCTAAGTAACACCGAAGCGAAATTTATAGCAAAATACTGCAGTGTTAGCAGTGGTATAGGCTCTTTTAATGTATGGAAGCTGAGAGCAAGAAAGTACGACAGAGGTAGTTTAGCATAAAGTGAAATAATATTGTATCAACTCTAATATTTTACCAGAGAAGAAGGTTTGGAGGGCAAGAATGAAAGGGACCATAGCATGTATTTCCGCTTCTGTACAATGTGAAGTTTTGTTTTTCCAATAAGATATTGTACGGGTACATTTGACATGTATTTAATGGAAATAAACAAATTTGATATGTATGTATGTATGTTTGTATGTATGTGTGTGTATATGTATTATGTATGTATGTATGTGTGTGTGTATGTCTGTCTATCTATCTATCTATCTATCTATCTATCTATCTATCTATCTATCTATCTATCTATCTATCTATCTATCTATCTATCTATCTATCTATCTATCTATCTATCTGTCTGTCTGTCTATCTATCTATCTATCTATCTATTTATCTATCTATCTATTTTCTATCTATCTATCTATCTATCTATCTATCTATCTATCTATCTATCTATCTATCTATCTATCTATCTATCTATCTATCTATCTATCTATCTATCTATCTATCTATCTATCTATATATCTATCTATCTATCTATCTATCATCCCAGTGCCTGTCAATATACAATACGCCTAGTTGCGTGGAACAACCAATTACTACTACCAGATTAAGTCCCCCCCCCCCTCACCCCCCCCCCCCCCCCGCCCCAACCACAATTCATCATTCCTATATCCTCCAGACTTTCCTCCGAAATTGTCAGTGCCATCTATAAACACTAGTCTTCACTCTTCCATCATACTTGCACAATTCCAGATTAGCCGGTACTAATCTAACAGACTGGTCTGTTCTCAAACTTCGATGCACACGTGACTACCAGCCAATGAAAAGGCGAGAGCTAATTAATGGATTCTTTGCGTGTCTGACCTGTTAGATGTATCGACTTTCTGACCTAAATGGAACACGAGCACTACATAGTTTGTCGTTTTATAGTACAGTATTCATATTGACAATGTCATGTCTCACAAAGGAATTGCTTTGGATAAAACAGTTTCCTAGTGAAGTCGAATAGGGAAAATATTGCTGAATACAGTCGAAGAGAACACACTTGCTGTTCAGTTCCATTAGAATGTAACCCTTGCTAAACATTTCTTGGTTTCCACGCATTCAAAATCATGTGGAGTGAAATCAGTATTTTCGATCAACCTTTTTCGGGTAGGCTGTTGTTAAGTGACAGCTCGTGGTTCGTCCGTCGGAATCGACGAGGACCATCTAGTCATCCTGGGGGGAGGGGGGGGGGTAGGTGGATAAGGTTCTGTGGGTGCACAGATGACTGATCAGACCAATTCGTGCCTGGAACGTTCTGACGCAGTGTGGGCATGGGATGGTGACGGATGTCGGGGACTTTCTGGCACATTTCCTGGCCTGTCTGCGTTGTTCTGCTGCAACGGTTCTGTTGGCCTCACAGAATTTGGCGCCTTTGTGGACAGCTGGAGGCCATTTTTGGTCTGTCCATGGCAGTGAGCTCCCACGTGTCGTGACAGTAGCCTAATTACAAAGGCAAATGGAGAGAATACTAATTTGTCTTCACTGGTTAGTTATAGCTTACTAACCGTGAAGGTTGAACGCGCACGACGTCACATGCCCGCTTTGTTTACTTCCGCCCGCCATTGCACTGGTAAATGCTCTGGAAAATGCCTACCATTTGTACTAGTTTTGGTTGCCCATATCGAACGACGGACGAAAGCAAAAGCTTGTTTTCTTTCTACACCAGGGATTCGTACACGAGATGGGAAGGTAGCAGAGGAGCTGAGTGAGAGAAGATGACCTTTTGTGGATCAAGGTCATAAATAGGAAAGGCATTTCCAGCTTCATAGTTCGGAAAAATCCACTAACTTTGAACTGGTCATATTATATAGGCAATGCATCCGGCACTACAGAATGAAAAAGGTTAGGATGTATGATGTTCGGCAGTTCAGTCGATTGTTTGCCGGCCATCGGTCATCTAACAGCTTGTACAGATCAACGCCTTCTATGTTTTGTAATGTTTGATTCTGTCGTTTTTTCCTTCTTTTTTTCTCTCTCTCTCTCTCTCTCTCTCTCTCTCTCTCTCTCTCTCTCTCAGCGGGATCTAGCGAGTCTCCACTATAGGACGCCATGTTCGTTGATCTTAGAGTACGTGTAAAAATGGCTTCCGGGCCGAAGTTCAGTTCTAAATGCGTTTGTCACAAATCCCGGACTGGGAGATGTAATAAGTATGACAGGACAACAATCACGAACAAACAAGTTTAACACTTAACAGAACAACCCATCAGACTCACACATTTATTAAACATAATTATACATATAATAGCGCAATTACATACATTATATTATTGAACTGCACTGCCGTACAACGGCCTTATTCTCACACACACTCTCCCTCGGATCCACAATCCGGTAGTTACTCCTAAAGGCACTTCGGCCTCAGCCTCTCCCCTCAGGGTCTTAATAGCACATTAATAATTTACTGGCACCGCAGTCTCTCAATATCACCTTCCTATTGTCATACACCTTAGCATTCCCCTCGCACCTCAGCAGGGCAATAACACATTATTATTTCCATAGCCATCAACATGGCAACAACATAGTATCAGTTCACTAGCCTATCAACATGGCAACAATATAGTATCTCATTCACTCTCATATCTACGTCCCTGTCCGTGGCCTGACTGCCACGACTTTATGTGCCTCTACTGTCCTGCACTGACAGCCTCACTTCTGGCCTATGTGTGGCCTCCGGCCCTATGCTGGCCTATCCCTTGTGCTCATCGAGGTGGCTCTTCGGCCCGTCCCCGACACCTACAAGAATAACATTACATTGGTATAATACCCTACCATTTCTATTCACTCCACCTCTCCTTACAATCCATGAAGCGTACACACACTAGTTCACCTTTCACTCACCACACATCTTACGGTAACACACTTCCATCGGAGTACACACTACTCACTCGCGCTACAAATCCATGAACTCACTTTCATGTATCGCTCATGGCGCACATTGCTATATTCAATATCAAGGACTTCCACATTCCTCACATATACTTATTTACATCATGGTAATAGACGAATATAATATAATACATCAATCATAATAATCAATCAACATTCTACATACCAGTCATTACTGGAAAGACTGTCTCACTAGTCTTCTCGACTGCTTCCCTTATGTCCGCCCGATGGGCTCTTATTCACAGGTCCGCTCCGTCGGACCTTCTAACTTGCAGTGCTAGTAATACGGCGCTTTCGCCTCATTCAGACCCCCCCACTACTCACAACAGCACGCTTAACTTGCTGTCTACTGTGAGCCCTTCTTACTCTACACTCGCTCTGTAGCAATCCCCTTAATTGCACTCACTCCACTCGTGACATCATCCCCCACCCCAAAAAAATTAATGCAATTAATTTCAAATCGCATCAAGATGACTGTCAACGAGTGAGCGTGAGCAATACCTACACTAAAAAAAATGACCTAGCAGTTCCCCTAGTATATAGAATGCCGAAATCAGGGAAAAATATGGGGATCAATATGGCCTGCAATATGCATATATGTGTCACATCATGAACAGCTAACTAATCACAATACTTAATACAGAATCAACACCCATTCAACCTATCAACCATTCTTCATATCATATTTATAATGTCAATATTTTAAAGTCGACTCATTCACACAGATCCTGTCAATGTTCCTGTCCTCCGATGTATAAGCTGCTGAACTCTTCCCCTAGGCTCGACTAAGGTAGTCGGCGATATGATTGCTGGTTCCTGGAATTGGTTGAATAACGAAGGTATACGGCTGCAAAGCCAATGCCCATCTAGACAAGCGTGGGCTGGACGAACGATTCTTCGACAAAAATGTCAGTGGCTTGTGGTCTGTCTGGATACAAAATTCTCGTCCCATGAGATAACGTCCTAGTTTCTGGACGGACCAGACAATGGCAAGACACTCACGCTCTATCACAGAATACTTTCTTTCTCTCTGCAATAACTTCCTACTGACATAACATACAGGATGGAGACATTCGTTCTTCTCCTGTAGAAGACAAGCGCCGACACCAGAGTCCGACGCATCCGTTCTGAGGATAAAATTAGATCGAAAATCGGGTAATATCAGAATGGGTGACGATGATAATGCTGTCACCAAATTATCAAATGATGTCTGACATTCAGACGTCCACTGGACCTTATCGGGTTGTCCCTTCTTAGTAAGGTCAGTAAGAGAAGATGACAAGGAGGAAAAATTTGGAATGAACTTTCTGTAATAATTTAAAATTCCCACTAAGCTTCTGACTTGTTTCTTTGTTTTTGGGATTTGCAACCCTACTAACTTGTCAATTTTTGTTTCTTCAGGTCTCTGAACACCTCTACCCACAATATGTCCTAAGAATACTATCTCTGGACCTGCCAAATCCATCTTTGCGGGTTTAGCAGTTAACCCAAAATGACGTAATCGTTGAAAAATTACTGTTAGTGTCTGAATATGATCAGACCATGTCGACGTATGGCATGCTATATCGTCAAAGAATGACACGACATTAGGTATGTCCTTCAACACCAATCTCATTAATCGTGCAAACGTCGCTGGCGCGTTTACCAACCCAAATGGCATGACCTTAAATTGGAATAATCCAATGGGCGTTTGGAACGCCGTGTATTGTTTAGACTCCTCAGTAAGCGGGATCTCCCAATAATCTTTCGTTAAATCTATCTTGGAAAACCACGTGGACCCGGCCAATGAAGCTATTAATTCCTCCTGAAACGGGATAGGCTCCCTATCGCCTACCGTAATAGTGTTCAGTCTTCGAAAATCAATACAGAACCGCACCGATCCATCAAGTTTTTTCACAAGGACGATGGGTGATGAATACGGCGATGTTGATGGTTCTATCACATCTAACTTCAACATCGACTCAACTTCCTTTATGACTCTATCTCTCGAAGAAAAAGGCAGCGGATACGGTCTAAGAAATACTGGCTTATCCGAAGTCAACTTTATTTGGTGCTGGATCACCGTAGTGCGACCCGGCAAATCCGTAACAACGTCCGGGAATGACGTTAACAGGGTCTCAAGTTCCCTACTCCTTGAACTCGTAAGGTCAGGGTTAATTTTTACGTCCCTGTAGCCTTGTGTCGCAGTTAACTCCGGCAATTGAATTTGTAACTCTTCCTGCGCCTCGGTGTCGCTTACGTCACAGTCCAACTGGTCTACGACCCCCGTACAAGCAGTAGAGAAGACAGTCTCCTCTGGTCTTGTCTGTGCACACAGATACTGCGGTCTCTCATAAAACCTCTGTAGCATATTAACATGGTAAACCTTACTCGTTCCATCAATGTGGATAGCGTAATCTACCTTTGAAACAACTCGCTCAATAACATAGGGGCCTTTCCATGTCATCAATAACTTATTATGGTCCGTAGGTAACAACAATAGGACCTTGTCTCCTGGCTTAAAAATTCTCAGTTTGGAACCTCTATCTTTATAGTCTTTTGCTCTTTTCGAAGCGATACCAGAAGCTTCTTCTGCTATAGTGCGCGCTGAAGATAGTCTTTCTCTTAAATCAACAAGGTACTGAAACACCGAAATCTGCTCATCGTCTCCCGATGATGGCGACGTCATCATGTCCCGAAGAACATCAGTTGGGCCCCTAGGACTACGACCGTACATCATTTCGAACGGCGAGAATCCCGTTGACTCCTGCCGTACCTCTCTGTACGCGAATAACACTGCAGGGATATATCTATCCCAATCTTTAGGGCGATCAGCAGCTACCTTACGCAGCATCGACTTTAACGTCGAGTTCAATCTCTCGCACATGCCATTAGGCTGCGGATGATAAGGGGTGGTAGTGATGGGTTGTATGCTGAATAAGCGGAACAATTCCTTCATCATCTGCGACGTAAATTGCGCGCCCCTATCAGACAGAATTTGCTCTGGTATTCCTACCCTAGCGAAAATTGCAAACAACGCTTCCGCGACTGCCTCAGACGTTATGGTCCGCAGAGGAACCGCCTCTGGCCATCTCGTAGCATTACATATGACCGTTAAGAAAAATCGATTCCCCCTATCGGTCGCTGGGTGAATGGGGCCAACAAGGTCTATCGAGACCTTTTTAAACGGTTCCGAGACCGTGGGGATCTTCTGAAGAGGAGCCTGGGGTGTACGACCCTTATGCGTCGTCTTTTGGCACGCACTGCACGTCTTACAATAGACCTGCACATCTCTGTGGATCGATGGCCAGTAAAAATTTTTAAGAACCCTTTCTTTGGTTCTAGCTATCCCCATATGACCCGCTAATGGGACATCATGTGCCAAATGCAATACTGTTGCGATCAGCAACGCTGGCACAACGACCTGCTTTAAAATGGAGGACACCGTTACATACTTACGGAACAGAATGCCCGCCTGAACAATAAAGGAGGACGACCCGTTCTTATATCTCCTCGTTTTCTCGGTTCGCGCTTCCCCAAAACATGGGTTTAATGATGGGTCCTCCCTTTGTAATCTCGCCAAGCACTCTGGCGTGATATCTAGGTTGACCGCTGGCGTAGCCAAAGGTCTAATCTTATCTTTATCAGCTACCCGTCGACGTGTTTCGACCGCGGCGCAAAAGTCAATACCTTTTGATTGCGACCATGCTTGCACGTTCTCATCGGAAGGGGAAACTACCCGTGATACATTCCCAATGATGAGCTGGGCGCCTGGAAAACAACCAACGACTGCTTCGACTTCCCCGCTAAGGAAAGGTGTATCTATCATTATTTTTGCCATGGGTAATTTCTCAATGGCCCCCGAAAATTGGATGCACGGGACAGTCTCACCTGTAAGCTGTGAATCCCGAATGCAGTCTCTATGCACTCCCATAACGGTAGACCCTGTATCTCGTAAAACCGAGACCGGTTCGTCCCCAACAAACCCCGGATAAACCCTAAGACCACCTCCTGTATGACATGAATTTATAACGGGGATCTTTCTCCCACAAGGTAAAACACCGGAAGATAATAACTTCTCACAACTGGGACACTTAGAATACTGTCCGCCTCCGTTGTCCGATGTAACACACGCAGCCGCATGATGAAATTTATTTGGGGAACATGGACTGGAGCTACTGTCCACGTTCGCCGCTATCCTACCTGCAGGGCAGTTCACGCTGATGTGATCTGCTCTTCCGCAGTTCCAACACTTCGTGGCCCTACACTCGCGCGAAAAGTGACCCACGCGTCCGCAAGTCCAACACTCCGCTCCCTGTGCTGCCCTAGGCCTGGGTCCCCGTGACCCTTCGCGACCGGAACTAGAGTCCCTATGCCGTCGGTCCTCGGCAAAGGTCACAACTCGCCCCCGGCCATTACCGCGACCTAGCCCTCCTGCTCGGTCAAACTTACCGGATCCATATGCCGGTGATTGGTGATAGCCCCTATGCTGCCCCTGGGCTTGCCCACTATAGGCACCACGCTGACGCGACCTGTCCCTAAGTCCTGCCGGCGACCCCTCGACAACGGCGACGTACCCAGCATCTTGGACGTACGCCCTGGCGACTGGTTTGGACGGGTGCGCCGTACGGTATGCCTCCGCCAACTTAGACGCCTCCTGCACCGTCGCGGGTTCGTTCTCTTTCAGGAAAGCCACCAGATCTTTGTGGCACGACGCGTACAGCTGGTCACGGATCATTAGGTCTTTCAGTTTAGCGAAATCCGTGCCCACATGCGCCAAGTCTACCCAGTTCGCGAAATACTCCGTTAGTCTCGCGACGAAGGCAGCAAAGTCCTCCCTGGTATCTGCACGTGCTCGCCTAAACTGCTCCCGGAAATATTCCTCGGTACGCGCAAATCGGCGAAGCAGCAAAGCCTTCAGCTTATCGTAATCTTGCACGTCTTCGCGCTGTAGCTCTTTAAAGTAGGTTAACGCTCGCCCCTGCAATAGAGACGCCAGGTACGTGGCCCATAATTCCTTATTTTCCCCCCATTGCAATTGTGCGTTCAGTTCGAACCTGTAAAGGAAGGCGTCTATGTCGTCCTTCCGGTCGTCGAACGTAGGGAGCTTAATCCTAACGCCACCCTTATTGTGTACCTGCCGCTCAACTGTTTCCGTTGGCGTATTCTTTTTGCTTTCTAATTCTGCAATTCTTACTCGCGCGTCTGTCTCCCGCTCTTGAGCTTCTATCTCCTTTAACTTCAACTCCCTCTCCTGCTCCTCTCGCTCTCTATCCTTAGCACGCTCATCGCGCATTTCTGCCTGCTGTTCTTTAATCCAGCCGCGTAGCTCCTCTCCCTCCAGGCCAAGTTCTTTACCCAACTTCATTAGTTGTTGGAGTTCCGCCATTTCACAGATTTATGGTTATGGTATCTATTATACGACGACCAACCTGTCGGTATGATCACTAACGATACGACCAGAGACCTGAGATCACACCAGATATAACAATACCCAGTTCAGAATATAATTCAGAAATTTACCTTTACAGCAAAACTAATTCTATATCTATAAAATGTATGCACTATTAATTATAAAAGAAAATAGAAACGACAAGAATGAAGAAATATAGTAGAAGGACCACAAGTACGTCAAGGACAACGAACCAGACTAGGACAAAGACGTAAAAAAGAAAATATAATGGAAAAAAAAATGCAACCTAACTACGCCGATTACACAACAAGGTACGAACAAGAACAGAGTCTGAAAAAAAAGAACGTATCTATAGATAGATAGAAAGAGGGACAAGAGAATACGTCTTCCTGCGGAACAGAGAAGATATCGACGCTACAACTAAACAATATTACAGGTCCCTACAGAACTGGTCACTGTGATGAACGAAGTTCCAAAGTTTACCACACCTTTTTAAAAGGATAAACTAAGTTCAACACAGCAAACCCGCGCCACCGCCCGTATAATCAATAACGACAACAAAAACAGCAAAAACAGGGGAAAAGACAGATCAAAGGGACAGCCCACAATCCAGGGCACAAAATTTCAGCTTCACTTAACTTTTGAAATTTTGAGTAAAACTTCTCCCTTTAATCGGAGCTCTGGCTGCTCGTCTCCTCAGGCTGCACGCACACACTCTGGAAAGTTTAAATACACATTAATACCTATTCCTAGCAATACATGCATCAATACATATTATTATTCATAAACATACATAAATCATACCATCATGAAATTTCCATTCATCCCACGAACAAAGACAACAGCATGAATTCCTAGCACAACAGAAAAACAACTAGATATAACGAATACACAATGTCAAAATGACCACAGGTAACAGGACGAGCCCCCAATGTCACAAATCCCGGACTGGGAGATGTAATAAGTATGACAGGACAACAATCACGAACAAACAAGTTTAACACTTAACAGAACAACCCATCAGACTCACACATTTATTAAACATAATTATACATATAATAGCGCAATTACATACATTATATTATTGAACTGCACTGCCGTACAACGGCCTTATTCTCACACACACTCTCCCTCGGATCCACAATCCGGTAGTTACTCCTAAAGGCACTTCGGCCTCAGCCTCTCCCCTCAGGGTCTTAATAGCACATTAATAATTTACTGGCACCGCAGTCTCTCAATATCACCTTCCTATTGTCATACACCTTAGCATTCCCCTCGCACCTCAGCAGGGCAATAACACATTATTATTTCCATAGCCATCAACATGGCAACAACATAGTATCAGTTCACTAGCCTATCAACATGGCAACAATATAGTATCTCATTCACTCTCATATCTACGTCCCTGTCCGTGGCCTGACTGCCACGACTTTATGTGCCTCTACTGTCCTGCACTGACAGCCTCACTTCTGGCCTATGTGTGGCCTCCGGCCCTATGCTGGCCTATCCCTTGTGCTCATCGAGGTGGCTCTTCGGCCCGTCCCCGACACCTACAAGAATAACATTACATTGGTATAATACCCTACCATTTCTATTCACTCCACCTCTCCTTACAATCCATGAAGCGTACACACACTAGTTCACCTTTCACTCACCACACATCTTACGGTAACACACTTCCATCGGAGTACACACTACTCACTCGCGCTACAAATCCATGAACTCACTTTCATGTATCGCTCATGGCGCACATTGCTATATTCAATATCAAGGACTTCCACATTCCTCACATATACTTATTTACATCATGGTAATAGACGAATATAATATAATACATCAATCATAATAATCAATCAACATTCTACATACCAGTCATTACTGGAAAGACTGTCTCACTAGTCTTCTCGACTGCTTCCCTTATGTCCGCCCGATGGGCTCTTATTCACAGGTCCGCTCCGTCGGACCTTCTAACTTGCAGTGCTAGTAATACGGCGCTTTCGCCTCATTCAGACCCCCCCACTACTCACAACAGCACGCTTAACTTGCTGTCTACTGTGAGCCCTTCTTACTCTACACTCGCTCTGTAGCAATCCCCTTAATTGCACTCACTCCACTCGTGACATCATCCCCCACCCCAAAAAAATTAATGCAATTAATTTCAAATCGCATCAAGATGACTGTCAACGAGTGAGCGTGAGCAATACCTACACTAAAAAAAATGACCTAGCAGTTCCCCTAGTATATAGAATGCCGAAATCAGGGAAAAATATGGGGATCAATATGGCCTGCAATATGCATATATGTGTCACATCATGAACAGCTAACTAATCACAATACTTAATACAGAATCAACACCCATTCAACCTATCAACCATTCTTCATATCATATTTATAATGTCAATATTTTAAAGTCGACTCATTCACACAGATCCTGTCAATGTTCCTGTCCTCCGATGTATAAGCTGCTGAACTCTTCCCCTAGGCTCGACTAAGGTAGTCGGCGATATGATTGCTGGTTCCTGGAATTGGTTGAATAACGAAGGTATACGGCTGCAAAGCCAATGCCCATCTAGACAAGCGTGGGCTGGACGAACGATTCTTCGACAAAAATGTCAGTGGCTTGTGGTCTGTCTGGATACAAAATTCTCGTCCCATGAGATAACGTCCTAGTTTCTGGACGGACCAGACAATGGCAAGACACTCACGCTCTATCACAGAATACTTTCTTTCTCTCTGCAATAACTTCCTACTGACATAACATACAGGATGGAGACATTCGTTCTTCTCCTGTAGAAGACAAGCGCCGACACCAGAGTCCGACGCATCCGTTCTGAGGATAAAATTAGATCGAAAATCGGGTAATATCAGAATGGGTGACGATGATAATGCTGTCACCAAATTATCAAATGATGTCTGACATTCAGACGTCCACTGGACCTTATCGGGTTGTCCCTTCTTAGTAAGGTCAGTAAGAGAAGATGACAAGGAGGAAAAATTTGGAATGAACTTTCTGTAATAATTTAAAATTCCCACTAAGCTTCTGACTTGTTTCTTTGTTTTTGGGATTTGCAACCCTACTAACTTGTCAATTTTTGTTTCTTCAGGTCTCTGAACACCTCTACCCACAATATGTCCTAAGAATACTATCTCTGGACCTGCCAAATCCATCTTTGCGGGTTTAGCAGTTAACCCAAAATGACGTAATCGTTGAAAAATTACTGTTAGTGTCTGAATATGATCAGACCATGTCGACGTATGGCATGCTATATCGTCAAAGAATGACACGACATTAGGTATGTCCTTCAACACCAATCTCATTAATCGTGCAAACGTCGCTGGCGCGTTTACCAACCCAAATGGCATGACCTTAAATTGGAATAATCCAATGGGCGTTTGGAACGCCGTGTATTGTTTAGACTCCTCAGTAAGCGGGATCTCCCAATAATCTTTCGTTAAATCTATCTTGGAAAACCACGTGGACCCGGCCAATGAAGCTATTAATTCCTCCTGAAACGGGATAGGCTCCCTATCGCCTACCGTAATAGTGTTCAGTCTTCGAAAATCAATACAGAACCGCACCGATCCATCAAGTTTTTTCACAAGGACGATGGGTGATGAATACGGCGATGTTGATGGTTCTATCACATCTAACTTCAACATCGACTCAACTTCCTTTATGACTCTATCTCTCGAAGAAAAAGGCAGCGGATACGGTCTAAGAAATACTGGCTTATCCGAAGTCAACTTTATTTGGTGCTGGATCACCGTAGTGCGACCCGGCAAATCCGTAACAACGTCCGGGAATGACGTTAACAGGGTCTCAAGTTCCCTACTCCTTGAACTCGTAAGGTCAGGGTTAATTTTTACGTCCCTGTAGCCTTGTGTCGCAGTTAACTCCGGCAATTGAATTTGTAACTCTTCCTGCGCCTCGGTGTCGCTTACGTCACAGTCCAACTGGTCTACGACCCCCGTACAAGCAGTAGAGAAGACAGTCTCCTCTGGTCTTGTCTGTGCACACAGATACTGCGGTCTCTCATAAAACCTCTGTAGCATATTAACATGGTAAACCTTACTCGTTCCATCAATGTGGATAGCGTAATCTACCTTTGAAACAACTCGCTCAATAACATAGGGGCCTTTCCATGTCATCAATAACTTATTATGGTCCGTAGGTAACAACAATAGGACCTTGTCTCCTGGCTTAAAAATTCTCAGTTTGGAACCTCTATCTTTATAGTCTTTTGCTCTTTTCGAAGCGATACCAGAAGCTTCTTCTGCTATAGTGCGCGCTGAAGATAGTCTTTCTCTTAAATCAACAAGGTACTGAAACACCGAAATCTGCTCATCGTCTCCCGATGATGGCGACGTCATCATGTCCCGAAGAACATCAGTTGGGCCCCTAGGACTACGACCGTACATCATTTCGAACGGCGAGAATCCCGTTGACTCCTGCCGTACCTCTCTGTACGCGAATAACACTGCAGGGATATATCTATCCCAATCTTTAGGGCGATCAGCAGCTACCTTACGCAGCATCGACTTTAACGTCGAGTTCAATCTCTCGCACATGCCATTAGGCTGCGGATGATAAGGGGTGGTAGTGATGGGTTGTATGCTGAATAAGCGGAACAATTCCTTCATCATCTGCGACGTAAATTGCGCGCCCCTATCAGACAGAATTTGCTCTGGTATTCCTACCCTAGCGAAAATTGCAAACAACGCTTCCGCGACTGCCTCAGACGTTATGGTCCGCAGAGGAACCGCCTCTGGCCATCTCGTAGCATTACATATGACCGTTAAGAAAAATCGATTCCCCCTATCGGTCGCTGGGTGAATGGGGCCAACAAGGTCTATCGAGACCTTTTTAAACGGTTCCGAGACCGTGGGGATCTTCTGAAGAGGAGCCTGGGGTGTACGACCCTTATGCGTCGTCTTTTGGCACGCACTGCACGTCTTACAATAGACCTGCACATCTCTGTGGATCGATGGCCAGTAAAAATTTTTAAGAACCCTTTCTTTGGTTCTAGCTATCCCCATATGACCCGCTAATGGGACATCATGTGCCAAATGCAATACTGTTGCGATCAGCAACGCTGGCACAACGACCTGCTTTAAAATGGAGGACACCGTTACATACTTACGGAACAGAATGCCCGCCTGAACAATAAAGGAGGACGACCCGTTCTTATATCTCCTCGTTTTCTCGGTTCGCGCTTCCCCAAAACATGGGTTTAATGATGGGTCCTCCCTTTGTAATCTCGCCAAGCACTCTGGCGTGATATCTAGGTTGACCGCTGGCGTAGCCAAAGGTCTAATCTTATCTTTATCAGCTACCCGTCGACGTGTTTCGACCGCGGCGCAAAAGTCAATACCTTTTGATTGCGACCATGCTTGCACGTTCTCATCGGAAGGGGAAACTACCCGTGATACATTCCCAATGATGAGCTGGGCGCCTGGAAAACAACCAACGACTGCTTCGACTTCCCCGCTAAGGAAAGGTGTATCTATCATTATTTTTGCCATGGGTAATTTCTCAATGGCCCCCGAAAATTGGATGCACGGGACAGTCTCACCTGTAAGCTGTGAATCCCGAATGCAGTCTCTATGCACTCCCATAACGGTAGACCCTGTATCTCGTAAAACCGAGACCGGTTCGTCCCCAACAAACCCCGGATAAACCCTAAGACCACCTCCTGTATGACATGAATTTATAACGGGGATCTTTCTCCCACAAGGTAAAACACCGGAAGATAATAACTTCTCACAACTGGGACACTTAGAATACTGTCCGCCTCCGTTGTCCGATGTAACACACGCAGCCGCATGATGAAATTTATTTGGGGAACATGGACTGGAGCTACTGTCCACGTTCGCCGCTATCCTACCTGCAGGGCAGTTCACGCTGATGTGATCTGCTCTTCCGCAGTTCCAACACTTCGTGGCCCTACACTCGCGCGAAAAGTGACCCACGCGTCCGCAAGTCCAACACTCCGCTCCCTGTGCTGCCCTAGGCCTGGGTCCCCGTGACCCTTCGCGACCGGAACTAGAGTCCCTATGCCGTCGGTCCTCGGCAAAGGTCACAACTCGCCCCCGGCCATTACCGCGACCTAGCCCTCCTGCTCGGTCAAACTTACCGGATCCATATGCCGGTGATTGGTGATAGCCCCTATGCTGCCCCTGGGCTTGCCCACTATAGGCACCACGCTGACGCGACCTGTCCCTAAGTCCTGCCGGCGACCCCTCGACAACGGCGACGTACCCAGCATCTTGGACGTACGCCCTGGCGACTGGTTTGGACGGGTGCGCCGTACGGTATGCCTCCGCCAACTTAGACGCCTCCTGCACCGTCGCGGGTTCGTTCTCTTTCAGGAAAGCCACCAGATCTTTGTGGCACGACGCGTACAGCTGGTCACGGATCATTAGGTCTTTCAGTTTAGCGAAATCCGTGCCCACATGCGCCAAGTCTACCCAGTTCGCGAAATACTCCGTTAGTCTCGCGACGAAGGCAGCAAAGTCCTCCCTGGTATCTGCACGTGCTCGCCTAAACTGCTCCCGGAAATATTCCTCGGTACGCGCAAATCGGCGAAGCAGCAAAGCCTTCAGCTTATCGTAATCTTGCACGTCTTCGCGCTGTAGCTCTTTAAAGTAGGTTAACGCTCGCCCCTGCAATAGAGACGCCAGGTACGTGGCCCATAATTCCTTATTTTCCCCCCATTGCAATTGTGCGTTCAGTTCGAACCTGTAAAGGAAGGCGTCTATGTCGTCCTTCCGGTCGTCGAACGTAGGGAGCTTAATCCTAACGCCACCCTTATTGTGTACCTGCCGCTCAACTGTTTCCGTTGGCGTATTCTTTTTGCTTTCTAATTCTGCAATTCTTACTCGCGCGTCTGTCTCCCGCTCTTGAGCTTCTATCTCCTTTAACTTCAACTCCCTCTCCTGCTCCTCTCGCTCTCTATCCTTAGCACGCTCATCGCGCATTTCTGCCTGCTGTTCTTTAATCCAGCCGCGTAGCTCCTCTCCCTCCAGGCCAAGTTCTTTACCCAACTTCATTAGTTGTTGGAGTTCCGCCATTTCACAGATTTATGGTTATGGTATCTATTATACGACGACCAACCTGTCGGTATGATCACTAACGATACGACCAGAGACCTGAGATCACACCAGATATAACAATACCCAGTTCAGAATATAATTCAGAAATTTACCTTTACAGCAAAACTAATTCTATATCTATAAAATGTATGCACTATTAATTATAAAAGAAAATAGAAACGACAAGAATGAAGAAATATAGTAGAAGGACCACAAGTACGTCAAGGACAACGAACCAGACTAGGACAAAGACGTAAAAAAGAAAATATAATGGAAAAAAAAATGCAACCTAACTACGCCGATTACACAACAAGGTACGAACAAGAACAGAGTCTGAAAAAAAAGAACGTATCTATAGATAGATAGAAAGAGGGACAAGAGAATACGTCTTCCTGCGGAACAGAGAAGATATCGACGCTACAACTAAACAATATTACAGGTCCCTACAGAACTGGTCACTGTGATGAACGAAGTTCCAAAGTTTACCACACCTTTTTAAAAGGATAAACTAAGTTCAACACAGCAAACCCGCGCCACCGCCCGTATAATCAATAACGACAACAAAAACAGCAAAAACAGGGGAAAAGACAGATCAAAGGGACAGCCCACAATCCAGGGCACAAAATTTCAGCTTCACTTAACTTTTGAAATTTTGAGTAAAACTTCTCCCTTTAATCGGAGCTCTGGCTGCTCGTCTCCTCAGGCTGCACGCACACACTCTGGAAAGTTTAAATACACATTAATACCTATTCCTAGCAATACATGCATCAATACATATTATTATTCATAAACATACATAAATCATACCATCATGAAATTTCCATTCATCCCACGAACAAAGACAACAGCATGAATTCCTAGCACAACAGAAAAACAACTAGATATAACGAATACACAATGTCAAAATGACCACAGGTAACAGGACGAGCCCCCAATGTCACAAATCCCGGACTGGGAGATGTAATAAGTATGACAGGACAACAATCACGAACAAACAAGTTTAACACTTAACAGAACAACCCATCAGACTCACACATTTATTAAACATAATTATACATATAATAGCGCAATTACATACATTATATTATTGAACTGCACTGCCGTACAACGGCCTTATTCTCACACACACTCTCCCTCGGATCCACAATCCGGTAGTTACTCCTAAAGGCACTTCGGCCTCAGCCTCTCCCCTCAGGGTCTTAATAGCACATTAATAATTTACTGGCACCGCAGTCTCTCAATATCACCTTCCTATTGTCATACACCTTAGCATTCCCCTCGCACCTCAGCAGGGCAATAACACATTATTATTTCCATAGCCATCAACATGGCAACAACATAGTATCAGTTCACTAGCCTATCAACATGGCAACAATATAGTATCTCATTCACTCTCATATCTACGTCCCTGTCCGTGGCCTGACTGCCACGACTTTATGTGCCTCTACTGTCCTGCACTGACAGCCTCACTTCTGGCCTATGTGTGGCCTCCGGCCCTATGCTGGCCTATCCCTTGTGCTCATCGAGGTGGCTCTTCGGCCCGTCCCCGACACCTACAAGAATAACATTACATTGGTATAATACCCTACCATTTCTATTCACTCCACCTCTCCTTACAATCCATGAAGCGTACACACACTAGTTCACCTTTCACTCACCACACATCTTACGGTAACACACTTCCATCGGAGTACACACTACTCACTCGCGCTACAAATCCATGAACTCACTTTCATGTATCGCTCATGGCGCACATTGCTATATTCAATATCAAGGACTTCCACATTCCTCACATATACTTATTTACATCATGGTAATAGACGAATATAATATAATACATCAATCATAATAATCAATCAACATTCTACATACCAGTCATTACTGGAAAGACTGTCTCACTAGTCTTCTCGACTGCTTCCCTTATGTCCGCCCGATGGGCTCTTATTCACAGGTCCGCTCCGTCGGACCTTCTAACTTGCAGTGCTAGTAATACGGCGCTTTCGCCTCATTCAGACCCCCCCACTACTCACAACAGCACGCTTAACTTGCTGTCTACTGTGAGCCCTTCTTACTCTACACCCGCTCTGTAGCAATCCCCTTAATTGCACTCACTCCACTCGTGACAGCGTTCAACTTGTAAAACAGCCTTGACCTTTACCATTTGCAGAGCAGGGCAGCTACCAACAGCCTGTACAAATGTATTTCTTTCTGACCTAAATGAGTGCCAAACCCTTGGTGAGCCAGCAGCTGTCATGATAAATGTACTTTTTTTTCCCCCTACCAATCACAGCACCCAACACGTGCCAAGCTGGATGGTGATAGTGACCAATCTGAGGGTATTACTCCCCGAATCGGATTGTGGGTGAACTTGTCTGGTAAAGATGATAAATGTGATGATAGCCCCAGGGGAAGGAGGCTGTTGCGACATGCGACTTTCGGTTACTGACCAACATTACACCAAGCACCCCCCCCCCCCACCCATTCGTCTTTTTTCTCCCGCAATTTCAGTTTCGCTCTCATGTCTTGGTCAGAAATATGAGTGCATCTGGCGAAATCGCGCTTAAGGTAAAAGACAAAATTCCTCAGAAAATCGCTCCAAACGGGGAGCAAAAAATTCTATGAAAATTTAGCCATTTTCCTGCATTCAGTAAAAACATGTTGCTTGAAATCGTCTTAGAAATATTTTATTCTGATTTTTTAGAGAGGTATGAAAATTTCACCTAAAGCCCGATGTCGTCAGATCCGCTGACTTGATGTGAAGCTGTCGGCAATGGGACGCTCCATGTTTCGTAACGTTTCCGATTCTAATCCTACAAATTTGCATTATAAACTAGCCAAACTTTGACAAAAAACCGGAACCAGAAACTTTCTCTTGTTTTTAATAAATACTGACCGGAAAAAAGTAAGAATGTTAGACAGAAAGCACTTCGGGGAAAAGATGTGCCCTTCAGGTACGCTTTTTCATACGCTTGGCTTCAACCCTTTCTCCAATACAATGATCATTGTCCATGATAAAACACTGATGTTTGAAACTCTTCAGTGACATTTTGGCAGGAACTTTTAGACTGTTTCATTAAGGAATCTGATTTTTAACATTTAAAAAAAAGCCAACAATTTATTTTTTATAAAGTAAAAAAAAAAAGGAAAGTAATTAAAATAGCGTTCTTCGAAAGATTATTACAACTGAAATAGCATACGTACGGTTCCGTAACCCCAACCCCTCAACCCCTCTTTTCCTCCCAGGTCGATGTTTAGTTCTCTCTCTCTCTCTCTCTCTCTCTCTCTCTTTCTTTCTTTCTCTCTCTCGCTCTTTCTCTATCTCATTCTTTCTCTCTCTCTCTTTCCGAACGCACATACTTTAATGGATGGCCCCTGAGGGAAAGTGAAGGTCAGCACGCGAGCAAATTTGCCACACCCACTCACCTGGGCACCCAACATTCCCAAGCCATGCACGTGACAATGTCTCCAGTGATCTGGCGCGAGGTGATCTGACTTTACATTTCAAAGACATTCTTATCTTTGATGTCCTCTATCCATCTATCTATCTATCTATCTATCTATCTATCTATCTATCTATCTATCTATCTATCTATCCATCCATCCATTCATCCATCCATCTATCCATCTATCTATCTGTCTATCTATCTATCTATCTATCTATCTATCTATCTATCTATCTATCTGTCTATTTATCCATCCATCCATCCATCCATTCATCTATCCATCTATCTATCTATCTATCTATCAATCCTGAAGAAAACAAAAAGATGTTTTCATGATCTAAACAAATGAAGTCCTACTGAAAATCTGAAGTTTAACACCAAAAAAAAAACACAGCAAAACTACTGTGAACTTAAGTAGGTGTATGTTGTCACATTAGTTAGTTATTGATGTTGATATTCAATCCCCTTTCTCCAGACCTACTGACTTTGCCCTCGGGTGTAAACACGCGCGTGCCCGGGCTATGACGTCAGTGCTAATGGCGGCGTGAGCGAAGTCCTTTGTTGCTGGGACATAAATATTGACTTAGGGCTAATTCGCTGTGACAGAGGTTTGATACTCCAGTTGATGTACATCACGGTGCGCGTCCGCTCACCTCTCCTATGGGCCAGGACATTCACCCCGGCTTTGTCAGCCACTGGAGAGAGATTGGAAAAAGTAGAAAAAGTAGAAACCTGAAAGGGTGGGGGGTGGGGGAGGGGGGGGTGGGGGAACTGACAATTTCACTATTGCAATTGCGAAGTTTTGACCGACAAACTCTGGAAATGACAGGTGGCTGAGATGAGATGAGATGAGAGGGGAGGGAGAGGGAAGAGGTGAGTACTTGATGACATTTTGGATTGGCAAATCGAGGGCGGCAAAATGTAAACTATCGTAACTCTACTTTTTTCTTTTTTTTTTTTTAATTGAGATGTTTTGCATACTTGCAGTAGTCCTTGACAGCCACGCAAGTTGGGTTGTAAGCGGATGGGAGGATGAGGGGCGGTTGGTTAAATTCTGAAAACTAAGAGGAAGAATACATAGGAGTGGAGAAGCCATTCGAGTATGCGTAGTTGTAATTGTATATGAGGAAAGGGAAGGAGAGATCGAGCGGGAGAGAGAGAGAGAGGGAGAAAAAGGGGGGAAGGAGGGGAAGTATAGATATGGAGATGAGAGAGAGTGAGGCTGAGAAACACGGAAAACAGGAACGAGAGGCAGGAGAGAGAGAGAAGAGAAGAGAAGAACGAGAATGAGACTGAATGTATGAAAGAAGGATGATTGTAGAGAGAAAGAATCCTGTAGGGTTGGTAGAATTACCATAGGGTTGGTAGGATCACCGCAGGTTGGTAGTATTACCGTCGGGTTGGTAAGATTACTGCAGGTTGGTAGAATTGCCGTCGGGTTGGTAAGATTACTGCAGGTTGGTAGGATTGCCGTCGGGTTGGTAAGATTACCGCAGGTTGGTAGGATTACCGTCGGGTTGGTAAGATTACCGCAGGTTGATAGGATTTGCCGTCGGGTAGGGTTCCCTGCATCAAACCGATGTCGGTCGGTGAGATGTTGGAACCAGTGGATTTACATAGGAACGATGTCATTCCTATAGACCCTTTTCACTTCCGCGTTACGGTTGTTTGCGGGGAGCCGCACGGCTTCGAAAAGCACCGCGTCAGGCAAAAACCTCCACTTGCCTTATTGATGACATCTGAATATGTGCGCAGTCTAAGCAAAGATGCATTTTTATGCCAGAACCAGCACGTAACGGGTTTGTACATTTGGGTGCCCAACAAGAGGATGGCATCGTTCGACTGTTGTCCACCGCTTTCTGCCCCACAAGTGGGGCACGCCGCCATTTTGTTTGCAAATCACGTGATAAGGAGGATGGTAAATGAAAAGGGTCTATAGGCAAACTTAGACCTCAGTCCCAGGCGTTGGATTTCCATAGATTTGCTGGTAAGGGTAAATCATCACTCCAATGGCCGTATGTTCGTAGAAGGTTGTTTAGGGGGGTGGGTACTCGGAGGGCGGGGTCTCAGCCACCGACCTTACAGAAATCCAACGTGTAGGATTGACGTCAAGTTTGCACATAGGAATGACTTCGTTCCTACGCTAGATCCACAGGTTAGGACATTGCCCCGAAGCTGGTTCGATGTAAGGAATCCGCCTTTATGGTATAACTCTGCCAGTCCTACGGAAATGTACATCGGACTGACGTAGTGACCGCTGGCAAGGATTGTGGTCAAAGCGCACGGGGGTGGTTGGTGGGGGGGGGGGTGGGGGACTGGGGTCAGAATGGCCCCTACGATAATCCTACCAATCCTAATCAAATCTACTTGGGGCTGACGTAGTGATCCTGGCAGGGGTCAAGCCAAACCCAAACCCCACAGTGGGGAGGGGGTGTCAAAATCGCCAGCACGAACCACAGACTAATAAAATAGCCAGACTGGATGAGCCCATTGTGTGACGTCACAAAACAGCGAAAGGTCCGCCATTGTAGGTTTACGGTTGCGACCGACGCTTCAGCATAGCTACAATGCACAGGTCGCTAAAAGTCCATACGGTCATCATTTATAATAATAAAAAAAAAAGGCAGATATAGACAATAAAATGAAAGGATAGGCAAGTTAGTGCATTATTAATACATGTACAACCAATCTTCACAAATAAAAAGAACTTTCTACAGCAGATAGAACTAGAATCGGAATTTCCCGAGCGGCGGCCATGTTGGTTATACGGCCGCATCTCATTAACTTCCGTAAAAAAAACGACACAGCCCGAAGCTTGTGTTTCCAGTCTGGTTAATGTATTAGTCTGTGGCACGAACATACATGCAAAGTGAGTGTGTGCGTGGAAAGACTGAAAGGGGCGGGGAGCATTAAAATGAGAATCTGACAAAGTCAGTGACCTACCAGCCATCAGACCTTGACCTAGAGAAAGGAGTTACGATATGTTCTCCCCCCCCCCCGGCCCTTGCCCCTCACGCCCCCCCCCCCGCACACACACACACTGTACCCAGGGAGACCCACGGGTCAGTCAACCAATGTAAGCTACGTGATGGACATCTCTGATCTACCAATTTGCCCAGACCGCCCCCCTCCCCCCCCCCCCGCACACACACACACTGTACCCAGGGAGACCCACGGGTCAGTCAACCAATGTAAGCTACGTGATGGACATCTCTGATCTACCAATTTGCCCAGACCGCCCCCCCCCCCCGAGACTGTCACGCCAGCAAGTCACAGCAAACTCCCAGGCATGTTTTTTGTTTTGTTTTATGTTTGAGATTTTTAGTGCATTTTCGCCTCTTAACACCTTACTTCCCTCTCTCTCTCTCTCTCTTTCTCTCTCTCTCTCTCTCTCTCTCTCTCTCTCTCTCTCTCTTATTTTGTCTCTCCCTTTTTCTCTTTCTCTCTCTCTCTCTCTCTCATTTTCTCTCTCCCTCTTTCTTTTTCTATCTCTCTCTCTCTCTCATTTTCTCTCTCCCTCTTTCTCTCTCTCTCTCTCTCTCTTTCTCTTTCTCTCTCTTTTGTTCCCCCTCTCTCTCCTTCTCCCCCCCCCCCCCATGATCCTCTCTGTTCCTCTCTCCTCTTTATCTGTCCCTCTTTCTTTGTTTCTCCCTTCTCTCTCTTTTTCTCTCTCTCCCTCTCTCTTTATCTTTTTCTCTCTCTCCCTCTCTCTTTATCTTTTTCTCTCTGCATATCCACATCTTTCTTTTAATACACCCATTGTCTTTCTCCCCTCCTCTCTCTCTCCGACTTCTCTCCCCTTCTTCGTTCCTCTCTTTCGTCTTTCTCAGCCTCACCCTCTCTCTTTACGTTTCCCCTCCGTCACCTCCTGTTCAACCCTCTGTGTGTGTGTGTGTCCTTCCTTGTCCTCGTATAAGAGATAAGATAAGACAGATAAGATAAGATAAATTTTATTCGTACTTGTCCAAGGAAATTTGTTTTCATCATTGAATACATAACACTACAGTTACAGTGCGCACACGCACACACACACACACTCACACACACACACACACACACACACCTTTACACACACTAATAAATAAACAAATTAACAGTGCATACACAATAAAACACATGTGCATTAACTACATTTCTTTAATCTCTCTCTCTCTCTCTCTCTCTCTCTCTTCTCTCTCTCTCTCTCTCTCTCCGTTTCTCCTGCCCCCCCCCTCCCTTTTTTTTTACAGTATTACAACCCCCCCCCCCCACCCCATATTTCAAAAGTGACATTCACACCCCACCATCGTCCGTAAAAACCCCATAGCAGCCTCACTGTAACATGACATCGATTGCCTGTTAAGTCTGTCAGTGACCTCAGAAGTTCATTGGACCAAGACAAGGGCGGTAAATTTTGATAGATCAGCAAGTTGGACAATTCCCATTGGGAATGAAAATCATTACCATTCCAACGCTCGGGACAAGGCCGAAGACAAGCTATCTCCCCATTACCCTGAGAACAATTTTATTCTCTCGAGCAATGCGAGCGAGTCTATCATGTCAGCTCATGGGGGTCACAGTCATGTCCTCGCAAATTGATGGTCATTAAGGGGTGACCGGATGAAACCAAGTCAATGTTCCGGTGGCCAATCTACTGGGCAGTTAGTGTGGTTATCCTCCTCTTTGGATGGTGCTGTAACGTCCAGCTCTGACCACCGACATTACAGTTGGACGTTTGACCACTGAGTGACCATGATGGTGAATGACCGCAAGATTTTTCGTCGTGTGTGTGTGTGTGTGTGTGTGTTTGTGTTTTAACTCGAAACGTTCGCACTTCTTCCTTTATTTGTATTTGTATTTGTAAACTTCTTTAATCCCGTTTGGGAAATTTGCCTTTGTGCCATTGCAACCCACTTACAACTGGAGCAGGCACGTCGTCGCCACAGTGCAGAGCCGGTCGGGGGTTATTTTTTTGGGGGGGGGGGGAGATGAGGGAGGGGGAGGAATGGTAGGGATGAATTTTTATTTAATTTTGCCCGGGCAGCGACCTGTTCGGCCTGCTCTTTGCGATTTCCAACTGCCAAGGTATCTTTAACGTGCACACGGGCCCTCCGAATTTTTTCGTCCTCATCCGAGAAGACTAGGTACTCGATCCTACCCCCGAATAGGATCAGGGACACGAACATACGAGAAAACTCCCAAACTTCCAACATGCCTGCACCGGCCGGGTTTTGAACCCGGGGCCCTTGGCATGAGAGGCGAGCACCTTGTCCCTTAGACGTAAATGCAAGAGACCCACTTTGTCACCAATAGGCTCTGAAGTTACGGAACGGATCTCTGAAATTTGGCACTGAGAAGTGAAATCAAAGATATTAGACACGATAACATGAGACACTCCCTTCTTCACGTCTCTCAAGAAAGCGTGCACAGCGACTGAAGTTAAAATTACAAAACCAGTGATTTCAATCAAGGCTTACAACTTTGTGCTGCCTCTACTTAGGCCAGGCCTGCATTCGCCCATTTTGGTCATCCGACTAGTTGGATGTGACGTCACGACCATGAGTTCAAATGAGACCAATCGGATCAAAGGCATGAGAAACGATACGATGAGACACTCCCTTCTTCGTACCTCTTTAAAAAAAATCGTGCACGCAGTTTATGCGCTGATCGGGGGCGGGGCCCATGGCGCAAAGTATGAAAAGAATGCTTGATATAATGGTAAATTTCTGATGCAAAATTGTGACAGTGCTACAGTGAATAAAAAGAAAAAAAATAAGAATTTTCCCACAGCGGTTGAGGTTATAGTTCCACAATAAGTGACGCCAATCAAAGCCTGCAGCAATAGCTGAACAGTGAACAAAATTCAATATTTTCCCTATTTGGTTTTGTAAAATACGCCACTTTTCATGAGTTCCGCGCGTTTGCTGATAGGTGGCGGTGCGAAATCTGTGCAGGCTAAACGCTCTAGCTGTCTCATCTTATTGTGTTTAGTACCGTTGATCGGACCAGCCAGCCCACAGGAGCTCATTGGAACTCAGGTTTCTGTCGTCACCATTCGACCAATCGGGCGAGGAAAATCGCGTAGGCTTAATGTGCTCCTGTATTTGCTGGTACAAGATCCAATGGCCTATCACAGATCATCCTACAAGGAACCGCTAGGGGAAGCAGAAAGAGAGGCAGACAGAAGAATAAATGAGCGGATAACATCTCAGAGTGGACAGGCAAGCCCTTTGCAGAGACCCAGACCTTCACCCACGACAGAGAGAAATGGAGGAAGGAGGTGTACAGTGCATCAAGGCGGCGCCCCGACGACACCGCAAGGAGTTAAGGGCGACGACGACGTCGACGACGTATTACTGGTACGATTAATTTCATTGTGTAACACGCCTTGTTGACCTTAAAATTTAGAGCACAATCACGTGGCCGGGGGTTGGGGGGGGGGGGGGGGGGGGGAGGTCCTGTGACCTTGAACTCCGGTCAGAGGTCAAGTGGGTGCAGGAAGGCCAGTAAGATACCCCCCCCCCCCCGCAGGGTGTGGAGGGGGGGGGGCGGGGATGAGGATGTGTCAGGAAGACAAGGGACATCATCAATCAAGGGGAGATCACGCACCGAGTTGCCTCAGGGAATTGACGACCAAATCGACACGAATGCTCTGAAGAGTGTGTAGCTTCGCCCCTCGGCCCTTCAGGGGGTAGATGGGAGTCTGGTTTGGTGGGGGGGGGGGGGGAGGAGGAAAATGAGCTGCAAGTCGGGCATATTTCATTTCCTACACCTACCTTGACCCCTGTTGCCATCCTTTTCTTTCCCGAATTTCAGTCTTACAGTTGAGACCTTTTATTTTCTTCTGACATACATTTAGAACTGGTAGCTACATTTCAGAACAACTATATTTATTATTATTATTATTACTATTGCTATATTATTATTATCGTAATTATTATTGTGATTGTGATTATTAATTTTATCATTATTACTATTATTACTGGTTGGCCCGTTGACTCGGGGAATACACATATTTTTACAGATGAGTTTCGATCACCGATGTGTAAACTGAGACGTAGAACGAAATTTCCTGTCATACTTTTTAATTCTACCAAGATGTGGGAACACTTTCTTCTGGTCAACTCAGTTTTTGCTCAAAATCAACGAAATTATTAAAAATTTAGGGAACTTCAAGATCCTTTAAAATATCCCCACGTACACCTTTACGTCTTTCTGTGCGTAATATGATATTTTGTAGAATTTAAGGCCCAGCGTTAAAAAGCCTTTCATGATTACACTAGAGGCCTTTACTTCCTTCAGAAGATGATTTTTATTATTATTATTTTGTATGTCGCACAATTTTTAGACAACTTCCCCGCATTTCTTTGGGTCGAAAGCTCACATGAGATGCTGCACGAAAGACAACTTACTCCTCATCCTGAAAAGAAGACGTGTAAAAATCTGAGATGACGTAAGCAAATTCGTGACGTTTATGATTACTGCTGTACACTGACACACATGTGAGCATGCCAGCAACCCATCCATTAGATCATACAAAGTCTCGCATAATCGCATACTTTTTTTTCTTTTTCTTCTAACACCTTCGCTTGTTCTTGTCTCAACGTCCCATTTCTGGATGTCAGGTTGTTTCACTTGTCTTTGTCGCAGTGTTGAAAATAATGACGCCAGTTCAGGTTTCACACTGAGCGCGGTTCTCGCCAGGATAGACAACAAGGGGGGGGGGGAGGTGGGATGGGAAGGGTTTCGACATTGGAGAGAGCACGTCGACACGCTCACGAGTCACATTGTGCTAGGAAGAAAGGAAGAAGCGAGAAGGAAGACAGAATATAGCAGAATGATAGGATAGAAGGACATTCTACCAGAAGCGTCCACCAATCATCCGGGAAGGGGGTTGTGGGTGGGGGGGGGGGAGTGGAGGGATAGGGCTGTTTGAATTAAGTTAATGATCCCTAGAAATTTGCATTGTGGTTGGGGGGGGGGTCGTCAATAAGGTCACCGAATCAGCTGATGTATTGGTATGGGTTCGAAAAGTCGTAGGTCATTGGACTCAGTAACGATAATTATCATGGTGTAGTTACTTCACTACGTTTTTATCCTTTTCACGAACACCAGCATTTTAGTTTCATCATCGTTTTGTGAAATGGTCGTAAACCGCATTTTCGCTTTTACATACATTTTTTTAGCTTTTTCACATTTTTCGCTGTTTCCTTACATTTATTTTGAAGTAGTATTTATATAATTATTGTAATGCTTTCAGTGTGAACAGACATAGACAGATATATAGATAGGTAGATAGATAGATAGATAGATAGATAGATAGATAGATAGATAGATAGATAGATAGATAGATAGATAGATAGATAGATAGATAGATAGATAAGATAGATAAACGGACGGACGGACGGGTGGTCGGACGGACAGGTGGATAGACAGAGACAGACAGACAGACAGACGGAGATGCTCAGATCTGATGGATATATTTTTGGTCTCTCCGTGTCAATGCCAGAAAAATCTGGCCGGCAGCAAATTCCTGTAACGCTAAAAGCAGATCGATCTGGCCCATGTTGCGCTTGTATTGTCAACAAAATGTTCTATCGCAATAACACTTTGAATAATAGAACAGTTTGGCACCTCGACGCCTGCGCTCTTGCGCCATGGGGCGTATTCGATCCTCACCTTTGATGATGTGACATTTCTCTCAGTGCAAGAGAATGGGGACATTGACCCTGTCCATTGGGCGATTAATTTCAGAATGACGTTGCGTGCCAGAGGAGGCTATCTGGCAGTAGGTGGCAAGTTGGACATAATGCTAATGGGAAGGGGGGGGGGGGTGTTAGCTATGAAGTGTGGACACTCGCAGAGGGAACCCCGCCAGCAGTCTTACGTCAATCCGACGTAGATTTCCGTCGGATTGGTAGGATTGCCATAAGAGTGGGTTCCCGACATGAGAACGATGTTGATCGATGCGGTGCCGTAACCAGCGGATCTACGTAGGAACGATGTCATTCATATGTGCGAGCCTGGCGCCAGTACTATGCATTATATTTCCCTAGGGTTACTGCCTGGCGAGTGAGTGCTCCCAGCATATGAAAAACGTGCATGGTGGAGGAAGGTACTTACGCTTTTTAATCAATTACATGCACGTATTTAATATTAGTGAGTGAAGTCGTAAAAAGCCTTAATCAGGTAATCTCCCGATTGCATGGGGACACGTCGGTTTAGCTACAGGCAAGGCGTTCGCCTCTCATGCCGACGGTACCCAGTTCGATCCGCCGTCGTCGCAGGCATGTTGGGAAATGTAGGGGGAGGAATTACGTGTCCCTGATCCTATGGTAGGCAAGTTCAAGCACCTAGGTTCTCTCGGTTAAGGACGGAAAAACTCGGATGGCGCGTGAGCACGTTGCGCACGCCAAAGATATCCTGGCAGTTGGAAGCTGAGAAGAGCAGGGCTAACAAGACCGCTGCCAGGGTAAAATTTTATTCAAAATCCCCTACCACGTCTCCCCCCCCCCCCCCCCAAAATCGGATCAAACAAATATATAAATACAAATACAACGATAGCAAAAACAAGAGCATGAAAAGGATCGAAGATGCAAATGCCAATAGCAGAGATCCCCAGAAAACACAAAGACCTCAACACAATAATGTCATCTCCAGAACCGCCCTATCAAAACACATCAAATTTGGCTCTACACGGTCTGCTTAACCGCTTCACTTGTGATTAGACTTTGGTTGGCAAACGGTGATAATTTGGAGTCAAAGACATTTTTAGTTCATGAACGCATGTCGTGACGTGAATTTGAAACAATTTTGCAAAACCATAAATTTATTTTCGACAGTAAGATTACGGAGAGAGAGACGGAGACAGAGACAGAGAGGGAGAGAGAGAGAGAAGGATGGAAGGAGGTTTATCCCGGACAAAGCCGCGGGTACTCGGATGGGGGGGGGGGGAGGGGGTTAAAAATCGCAAAAACCAGCGGAGATGTTTTACGAATGGCGCACTGGGTATTTTGGCCGCCCAATCCTGAAAATCCGGTAAAGACCAGCACTGATGATATTCTGGTGACCAAAACAAACAAACAACAACAACAACAAGACATTCAACCGATGCCGGTCAGACAATCTGGCATACAGCTAGTGTAGGCTGGCTGGCAACTGGCCAATTAGGACATCGATGTCAGTGTGACTGCAGTTTATAAATCATTCCATATGGAATCAAGTATCATACACTATTCGTTCCCTGTAGAGTTGACTGGCCGTTGATCCCAATTTGTTTTGTTGCAAGTTGTTGCTGTTGTTGTTGTTTACTAACTCTCTGTAATATTAAAAAAGATCGCAACTACAATAATAAAAATGAACGAAAACAATCAAGACACGTTCATCTGCAGAGAAAAGAGCCCTCCTAGGGTAGCCCTTTTTAGGGCTGTGACAAAACTGACAGATAGACAGACAGACAGACAGACAGACAGACAGACAGATAGCTAGATAGATAGATAGATAGATAGATAGATAGATAGATAGATAGATAGATAGATAGATAGATAGATAGATAGATAAGATAGATAGATAGATAGATAGATAGATAGATAGATAGATAGATAGATAGATAGATGGATAGGTAGATAGATAGATAGATAGATAGATAGATAGATAGATAGATAGATAGATAGATAGATAGATAGATAGATAGATAGATAGATAGAGACAGATAGATAGATTTGTGATAGTTTGGGCTCCAGATGGTTAAGCAGAGCTAAAAATGACATTGGATTATTCGCGGATTATAATTATTTCATGCGTTTTTGCACTCACTGCCATGCGATATATCTGGTTCTGCCCTAAAGATGAGATTATATCAGTTGATGTTTGTGTGACCTCGAACTTCGCACTGCACGCGCAGTGAGTGCACTTTCTCCTCGCACTTTCGCTGCCACAGGTGTTTCCGGTTGTTGTTTTTTTATTGTTTGTTTGTTTCGTTATGTTATTATTGGATGGGTTGGAGTGTTTTGTAGTTGCTGTTGTTTTTTTCCATTAATATTCTTATCGTCATTATCTTAAGCATTTTCATTATTTTCATTTTTATTTATTAACTCTTTTTTTCTTCTTCCTGGTTTATTCCATATTATTTATCCTGTTTGTTGCCATCTGAAGTGGTCTCTGCTATCTAGCTTGGAATTATGTGAAAATTACCCATATCTTATTCCAATGGCGAGGAAATTTGTTTTTACTATTATCGTTTCTGTTTCTTACCCATTAATTTTATCACTCGTAATTATGTTTCTCATCATATTTTTGTCATTGTTTCTTATCTTTCATATTTTCTCTTTGTCCTTGTTGTATCGAGACTGGGATTGCTTTTTGTGCTATTAATAAGCCGGCATGAATTAATAGTAGCTACAGGTCAAATCCGAGAAACAGAATAACTGAGACGAACCTTTCCTTCTTCCACTATTATGTCCACAAAATTGCGCGCGTACAAATACGATGAGACCTCTACTTTTTCGTTCAATTATGAAGGGGGGTGTGGTGCGAATTGTTGCATTGTTGTCATCGACGATACGCTCGCAAGTCGACGGACTGATTATGACGAATTAATTCGTCGCGATATCATGTCTCTCGGGTCAAATGTGAAGTAAAACTCTCTAGAACCAAACGGTTAATTAAAGGGACGGCCTAGAGACATCACCATTTGCAATCAAACACGGGCCGGTGCGTCAGTCAGACTTTGATTGGCCAAACATTTGCTGCGTCTGGGTTCGGGCGCTTGACATATTATTATCTTGACTGGGTGCCAAGCAAACACTCTGAAATATATATAGAATTTACAACATCCTTAATAACATTCATCAGTATTGCAATGCCGGCTTAAAAGGCAAAGGGGAAACGGAAGAGTAATCAAGGTTTCGATCAATTGATCTTCATCAGGAATACAAAAACTATAGCAGGCCGGAAAAATTGACCCAGGAAAAGAATTGAACAGATAAAAAAAAATCTAGCATGTTAAATCAATAATCAAGTACTTAGCTGCGAGTCCAATTTCGGTTTCTCAGAGCTCAGAACGTCCATCAATGTATGGAGGGTCGAAGATTTGCTGCAATCCGTGCAGATTTTCTGCACTTTTTGTAGTATAGAATTGGAAGTACAACTAGGTTACAGAACAAGCGACATTTTTTAATACTAATTGGCCGGGAGACTTTGAAATTATGAAATTACAGGCGGAAACGTTTTGCCACAAACTCGTCTATTGACCCTTTTCACTTCCGCGTTACGGTTGTTTGCGGGGAGCCGCACGGCTTCGAAAAGCACCGTGTAGGGCAAAAACCTCAACTTGCCTTAGTGATGGCATCTGAATATGTGCACAGTCTAAGCAAAGATGCATTTTTATGCCAGAACCAGCACATAACGGGTTTGTACAGTTGGGTGCCCTACAAGAGGATGGCATCGTTCAACCGTTGTCCACCGCTTCCGCCCTACAAGTGGGACACGCCGCCATTTTGTTTGCAAATCAAGTGATATGGAGGATGGTAAATGAAAAGGGTCCATACATATCTGGTTGTAACCCAGAAAGGAAGAAAGAAAGAGCACATTTCATTGTGGAAAAATGCTGACAAAAAGTTAGATTTACCTAGATTATTGGATGCGGTATTTTTCTGTAGCATGGCACTTTTTTTTTTTTTTTTTTGGCTGATGTGTGTAAGCTTTTGCCGCGCTGTAATATTGCATATCGTGACAGTGTGTCCAGGCGGAAAGCAAACATTTAATAAACCTGTTAATAAGAAACTTTTAATAAACCCAGCACCCTCCCTCACTCTACCCTTTTTTTTTTTTTTGGCTTTATTTGTGACATCGTCATTCACCTCACAAAGTGGCGTATCAACAATTTTCTCCATTTTTACCGAAGAGCTGTGTAATGTTTTCTGAGAGTGTGATTTCTTTTTAGCACAGACAAGCATGTGCCAAAAGCGTTTTTCCTTATAATTTCAAAACTATTAAAAAATATAGATACGCCACTCTGTGAGAATACAGACCTCACCATGACCAATGCTTGGGTAGCCGTATCTCAGAACGACCAAAATCATCGACACGCCAGTAGGTAACACGAACGACGTCGTGTCACAAACAAGACGGGATATTATTAAATTCCTCCATAAGGTGGCTTATAAATCTGATTTAAACACCGGGACAGAAACTGTTCTTCCGTCTCTCACGTTCTCCTCCTCCTCCTTCTCCTCCCTCTCTGGTCCCTCCTTCACTCCTTCCCTCCCTGCACTTGAGACATCAACGGTTCTCAGTTCATGTACAACACTGTCCTCGCCACGTCCGCCCTGTTCAGTTTTGCGGACGATCTCCACCTCCTTGTTGTAGTTGTTGTTGTTTATGCCAAGCCAACCAAACTACCCATCTCGCTTTCTTTGATACTACAGCCCCCCCCCTCCCCCCCCCCCCACCCCAAAAATGCACGAAAATACCTTTCTTTCTTTCTTTCTTTCTTTCTTTCTTCCTGGCTGTCTTCCTTTCTATTCTTCTTTCTCTCTGTCTGTATCTCTTTTCCCATCACACTGTCTTTCGTTTTTTCTTTCTTTCTGTTGTGTGTCATTTTTTCTGTCTTTCTATCTTTCTTTCTTCCTGTCTGTCTGTCTGTTTGTCCGTTTGTCTGTCTGTCTGTCTTTCTTTCTTTCTCTCTTTCTTCTTCTTTTTCATGTTCTTATTATTTTTATTATTATAACTATGTTATATTATTATTATCATTTTTACTACTATTATTATCACTGTAATACACGCTTTTTTGTCAAGCCAAAGTTGGGCAACCCAGCGCCTGACGTGAGGGGCCTTTGTTCTGGCTTGGGCACCACTGGATGTGTGCCCTCTCCTTCTCTCTCTGCATTATCTGCCAAAACGTCCCCTGATCTAATGAAAGGAAACCGTCACATCCAATCTGATCTCCCGAGTGTTGTGAAACTTGAAAAATGCATCTGCCGGGCTTGCCCTTCTTGCACTGACCAGCTGATTGCATCATCCACTCATCCGAGGTGTTGTTTCCCTGATCTCGCATGTGTTGACGAAATCGTCACCATTTTTTACGGCTTTCCATTTCGAGGCCAAATCTCGTTATTGCCATGCCCAATTTTCTCCACAATCTTTATTAACGCTCCTAGTATGATCTTCCTCTTAGAATGACGAGGTTCTAAGTCCCTTCAGCTTTTGAAATAATATTATCGATAATTGAAGTTTCATATGCTCATAACATTTAGAGATACGACATTAAATTTTGTTTCTTTTTAGTCATACTTACAAATTACTCACAGAATCCACTTGATACTTTGACACTCATTGGAGAAGGCCTATAGAAGTAGTGTATATAGTGTATAACTCAGTTCAACCAGAGAGTATAGATGTATAGAGAGGCTTTACTTCCGCCAAATCGCGAAATTAGGTCGCTGGGGTAAACAAGAAATTGAAGAATTGAAAGAGACCATCTTCACCAAAGATAGTGTGCATATCTGTTTACTGTGGTTTGTTCATATGTTTGGGCTGATTGAAACTATTTACAATCGTTTGTAAGCCCCGTGGAAATGCACAAACGGATATTGTTTACCGCAGCGACCTACTTTCCACTCCATGCTAACAGTGGTTTCGCAGAGCCTCCCGTGTCTCGCAGTGCAAATCGACCAATAGTGAACCCTCTCTCTATATTATTATATAACTCTTTGATTTAACTAAAAAGTGAAGATCGAACCTTGTCATTTTAAGAGGACGCAGTGTCGTATTTTTTAACTGTTTCGCACCGTCGTCCACGTCGGGCACTGGCGTATTGATGATTCTGACGGTTTTGAGTTTATGGCTGCCTTGTCTTTGCCCGTGGTGAGAGATTTATAGTCTCTCGAAAAGTGACGGATCGATATCTTTGAGAGTCTGGATATTATATCAGAGAGGATGTATGTATAGAGAGGTTTCACTATTGGTCGATTTGCACTGCGAGACACGGGAGGCTCTGCGAAACCATTGTTAGCATGGAGCGGAAAGTAGATCGCTGCGGTAAACAATACCCGTTTGTTCATTTTTAAGCGGCGTAAGGACTTATAGACGGTTCTAAATAGTTTCAATCAGCCCCAAGATATGCGCAAACCACAGTAAACAGACGTGCACACTATCCTTGGTGAAGGTGGTCTCTTTCAATTCTTGTTTACCGCATCGACCTAGTTTCGCAATTTAGCGGAAGTGAAATCTCTCTGTAAATACATACTCTCTGTTTTTATATTTTATATCTAAAAATAGGAAAAATTACAAAAACCTTGAACAGCTCTCTTGTAAAATGAGAAAAAATGTTCATACACCATTACGGATGATGGACGTCAAATATTACTTATTTATTAATATATTTTATTGGTTTAATGGCCGTTATGAGGAGAGAGTGGTACTTTACAATACAGGTAGAATGCGCATGTCCACTATCTTTAGTGTCCGGACCCGCCCACCACCATGGAGATTGTGGCATTGATTTTGATTCGTTAGCTGATTTGCACTGCGAGGCACGGGGAGACGCCACGAACCAACCGGCGGCGAGCTAAAAGTAGGTCGCTACAGTAAACAATGGCACGTGTGTACATGTTCAGTGGGAGACGTTCTGTCAATTCTTTCACTTCCTTTCCCCTGTTTACACGGATGGTAGGGAATCTGACCAACTTGGATCCATCCTCTCCACCCCTGTCGTAGCAATCAACTACAATGCAACTAGCAGGCATTTTAATCGCTTTGACATATCTCGAAGTTACACTAATCAGCTGATCCACCGGCCATCTTTAGTGGTGGAAGACCAAAACAAAAACACTCTGTGACGTCATGCGCATTCTGCCTATAGCTGAGCAATGAAGACAACTCTACATTTTCTCTATTTGATTTTGTAATAAGACTTCTGTCCTCTAACAACTGTCGCTTTATTAAATTTGGTACATCCAATTTATCAACTAAATACTTGTTTGCGACAAACTTTGTGTATTTTTGCATTCATTTCATCATTTTAAATCAGTTTTGCAAAATTCAGATTTTTTTTTTCCCACCAAAGAGAATCTCTGTCTGGACACAAGAGGGTTAACCCTGGATGTTTTTGTTTTTCAGCCATAATTTGGCCAGCGTGTTTATTGTGAATACAAGCATTCTTTCAGCAAAGTTCGTCCCTGACAGAGAGATTCATTGTGTGTCTCATTATAAGCATAAAAATATATATATGTCTATTTACACACACTATCTTTCACAAAATTCTCTTCTAAGCAATGGCGTAGTATTGGCCACAGGGGCGGTTGCCATTAGGTGCAAAACAATTTGGGCCGCAAAATTTGAAATAATAATAATAATAACACTAATAATATAATAATATTTATTATTATTATAAAGTAGTAATAATTAATTTTAAAGAATAGCTCGCCTTTTTAGTAACTTTGAGTATGCTGTGGCTAGCATTAAATGCATTTTACTTTCATTACACGAGTATTTTATTAAAATACAATACAAAATAATGCTTAAGGGTAAGAGGTTTAATACTTGACTGGTGAAGGGACTCAGGGAGCGCTAAGGGTCAAGGGTCAGGGGGCGCGATGCTTACCTTGCCCGGGGCGTGTGATTTTCTTCCGTACGAGGTTTAGCAAATTCAGGAGCGGGGCAGCAACAGACCCCCAGACACAGGTCATAAGGGATTTCTCGTCCTATCGAACACTCTCATGGATGCTGCAATCTCTGGACTGTGCCTGATATGACTCTGAACGTCACCGAAAATCCCTGGGATGTGCTGGAGCTGTCCTGTGTTTGGGGGTCTGTTGCTGCCCCGCTCCTGAATTTATAAAAGCTCGTACGGCAAAAATCACTCGCCCCGGGCGTTGGCAACCCACGCTACGTCCCTGGTTCCATGATAGACCGAAATGTTTATCCGACAATCAAAACATAGCGGATTTGAATTTCATCCGGGATTTTTTGCGCATTAAAAAACTCAACAATGGCTGAAATTCACGTTGCATTTCTACCCTATTCGCCCTCCTTTGGATGAGGGAAAGGGTCTTAAGTGTTTGTTTTGGGAGGTTCGTTGCTTTTGGCATTTACACTACACTTTTCTTTTTTCTTTCTTTCCTTGCCTATCATACCGAAGGTTCGGGGTTCGATTCCCGGTCGATGCAGGCATGTTGGAATTTGGGGGGGGAAATTCCTGCCCCTGATTTTGAGCCCATGTTAGGTAGGATCGAGCACCTAGTCTTCTCGGATAAGGACGAAAAATTCGAGAAGAGCAAGGCCGGCTGCCCTGGCAAAATTAAAAAAGAAAAAAACAACTAATCTCTACCACAAAAATCAAGAACAAGAAACATAAAAGTCAAGAAACAGAGAGGTGAAAATGTCAAGTGCAGAAATCCTCAGAAAACAAAAGACCTTGCAACAAAGAGAGAGAAAGAGAGAGAGAGTGAGAGAGTGGTATAGATAAGCAGAGGAGAGAGTTCCTAATAGGGTTGGTTTAGGAGGGTGGATATGGGTTGGTTTAGTCCGTCTTTACCCTGTGTCCGTGTTTGGGTGGGGGAAAGGGGGCGGGGGGGGGGGGGTTACCTTATATCTAAACATACACAAAAATAAGCCATACATTTTGTGAGTGAAGCTTGTGTTCATTTTTATGAAAGTCGCTCATAGACTCTACAAAGACCTTGACCTTCAGACTTCCTGGCACACAGAAAGTTTGGTGGAAAAAAAATATAGCATAATCGTCTGGAATGTCTCTGATGTGTTTACCAAAGCCACCAAAATGAAGACCCCAGACGTCCCCCGGGGGTATACAATAATGTTGCCCAGACATTTTTTTTTTTTTTACCCTAGTTATGATGTTGGGAGAAACGTGGTTTTATGACGGACGACAATGATGAAGTACAGTGTCTGTCTTCACAAAGTGGACCCTGAGTGTTTGCAGTGAAATAATAACATCTTCCTCTCTCTCTCTCTCTTTCTCTCCCTCTGTCTCCCCTCTCCCTCCCTCTCTCTGTCTGTGTGTGTGTGTGTTTCTTTCTCTAACTCCCCTCTCTCTTTCGCCTCTCTCGTTGTAACTCCCTCTCTCCCCTCCCCCCCCTCTCTCTCTCTTTGTCCGCCTCTCTCTCTTTTCTCTCTCCCCATCTTTCTCTCTCACCTCCCTCCTCTCCCCCTGCCTCTCTCTCTCTCTTATCTCTCTTTCTCCCTCTCTCTCCCCTCTTTCCCTCTCCCTCTCTCTGTCTGTCTCTCTTTCTCTCTCTCTCTCTCTCTCTCTCTCTCTCTCTCTCTCTTCCCCTCCTTCTCTCTCTCTTACATAATTACAATACTTTCACGCTGCACAAAAGCATACAAGGCTCAATAGTCAGTAGAGATTTTCCATACAGAACTAATTCGAGTTTACTCTATTCTATTTCATTCTGTGCCGCTTGACAACCCTGTCCCCAGTACAGCTTCATACACGACCCTGCTGATGGAACTATTTATCTATCTTCAATCATTCACCAGCCATTATTTCTTGAACTTGCTGCACCCGGGGTCGTGGCAGTCTAATTTTTGTTGCACTATTTTCTCTTTCTCTCTTTATTTTTGTTGATGTCTCCCTCTCTCTATTTTTGTTGATTTCTCCCTCTCTCTCTATTTTTGTTGATTTCTCTCTCTCTCTCTCTCTCTCTTTGTTGAATTCTCTCTCTCTTTCTTTCTCTCGATCTCTCTCACACACACACATACACTGTCATTATCTCTCTCTCTCTTTCTCTATTTTGTTGGTCTCTCTGTCTGTCCATCTCTTTCTCTCTCGTTCCCTCTCTCTCTCTTTCTCTCTATTTTTGTTGGTTTCTCAGTCTGTCTCTCCGTCTGTCTCTCTCTCTCTCTCTCTTTCTCTCTCTCTCTCTCTCTCTCTCTCTCTCTCTCTCTCTCTCTCTCTCTCCCTCTCCTCTTTCTCACTGCAACTGTCAGACATGCCTCTGGGTAAATATTATTAACATTAAAAAACTTGTAAAATTAAGTTGTTTCAAAACCAGGAACATAATTATTACTGGGCCCATTTAGTTTTGGACAGGTGGCCATTCTATGCCTAAAAAGCTCATTCTGGCCGGCTGCTTATATGTACAATCGTCTGGAATGTCTCTGAAGTGTTTACTTGACCCACCAAAAATTAAGGCCCCAGACGTCCCTAGGCTAATACCAATAACGTTGTCCAGACCACTTTTTTCTTTACCCCAATCATGACCAAAAAACAAAAACACCCCAAAAAAACCCTATGTGTTCTGGGTCTTATAGACCCACTAAGGTTAGAACCAGGATTACTTCCGACTTTCAAAAGAAAAGACAATATATTAAATAAATATGTCAGTGAACAGTTCCAGAATTCCTGTCTTCTTTCAAATGAGAATATGTCCCATTTGCGTCCCACTTGACAGTTGAGCTTGTCGGTCGGTCTCTGCATATATACATACAAAAAAAGACAAAGCCAACAGAAACATCAATAAATAAAAATGAATGTGTATGAATAAATAACAAGTAAATTTGAAACTTTTATTAATAAACTAGCCGACCCGCGCAATATATCTTGCAAATTTTCCATGTAGGCCTACTAAGCGCGGCCCAAGTAGATCTTGGCTACATTAAAACGGCATTTTGACTCCATGCTATGACTAATAGAACGTACTGTTACATCACAATTTCACACAGAATTATTTTATTTAAATACCCGTTCTACGAACGGTTTCGTTCCTTGGTGCGGAACCAAACTTCCGCGTTCAGTCGGCGCGTCAAAATGGTATCATTCTTCCGGTTCACTCAAAATTGTGAATTAAAATAGAATGACCGAGAAAATCTATTTTGATAAAATTTGGAGACAGGAGTTTTCGTTGTTTTATGCGACGAAAACCTGGGTATGTAGATACTGTCGTCGTGTGTAAAATTTGAAGCGTGTGGGCTAAGTATCAACGGAGGAGTAGGCTAACATAGCCTCCAAAGTTCACTTTTATAATAATAGATAAAAAAACAACAACCTATGAATAAATAAATAAGGAAGTGCATAGGTAGGGAAGATAGTGTACTACGTCATCTCTAAACGTGTGGAAATATTATTGGTCTAAATTTAGTTCATTTGATTTGAATTGCGATATTCGAATTAGTTGTCGGCGAGCCAGTGGCGCGCAGGAGGGAATCGCGATTGGAGTCAGTCAACGACAGAGGAGGTTATATGAATCAAAATCATTCGAATCAGTCGGCGAGACAGCAAAGACAAGAAGCATTAAATAACTAAATAAATAGCTAAATTAGTGAACATAAATATTTGTATGAATAAATAAATAAATAAATAAATAAATAAATACAATACTAAATAAATAAAAAAGAAATAAGTAAGTGCTCAAGGAAAGCTGG